>JARHVA010001081.1:1477500-1897500 GCA_037957365.1 Torreya grandis
GCCCATAAAGTAAAGGGAATGTGTGTGTGCCAATCCTTGCCTATATCATTGACTACCTTCATGATAATTTTGGTCAATTTTTTTAAAAATATTTTGCCTGCCCATTCGCTTGTGGATAGTACGGTGACAAAAAACTTAATTTGATTCTGAATGTATCACAAAGATTTTGGACAGTCTTATTTTTGAAAGATTGTTGTTATCTGTTATAATTTTATGGGGGACGCCAAAATAATAGATGATGTGATGGTTGATAAAGTCAATAATTTTGTCAGCCTTAGTGAAGATGAGAGGATAGCCTCAACCCACTTGGTGAAGTATTCAATGGCAGTAATGATAGAATGGTGTCAGAGGGATGAATGAGGGTTAATCTCATCGATTAGATCCAAGCCCCACTGGGAGAAGGGCCAAAAATATTTGGTGACTTATAATGTATGGCTTAGAACTTGAGGGAGGTTAGTGTGTTATTGACATTTGATGTAACACTAAACGTAATCAACACAATCTTGATGGAGTGTTGGCCAATAATAGTCGAGTCAAAGGATACGCTTGGTAACTGCGTGACTATTGAAATGTCCACCACAAATCTCATCATCGACCTCCTTAATATTGAAGGGATTCTTAGTACTAATGATGCATCTAATGAGGAGACCATCAAAACCTCACTTGTAGAGAAGTCCCCCTAGCATAATGTAACAAGTGGCATGTTTTATGAAGGCATGTCTCCCATTATTGGAGAGATTAGAAGGGGTAATAGAAAAGGAAATATAATCCATGAGTTACTTGTACGATAAGTCATGTGGGTTGGATGTTACATTTTTGATAAAGAGGATGTTAGTTGATACATAGGAGGGTAATGTTAAGCGATGCATGGTGACATAGATTTTCAAGGAAGAGGATGAAGGGGGTATGTGTGAAGCAAGTGAAGTTATTGTGTTAACAAACTTATTTGTAGATCAATGAATAGTTTGTAAGAGATAACAATCAAATGATCCCAATAGCGTATCTACACGATGTTTATACCATTGTAGAATTTCATTTTCACATAGGTAGGAACCATTAACCTAATTAACCACTAGCTTAGAATCATCGAAAATGGTTATGGATTTGATACCTAAGAAGATAGCCATTTAGAGCCCTAAGATCAAAGCCTTATATTCGGCCATATTTTTAGTACATCCAAAATCTAGTTTAAATGACAAAGGCATAGACTCACCATCTAAAGGAATAAGAATGACCCCCGCACCCCCACCATATTGACATTTAGACCTGTTAAAGAACATCATCATTTGATAGGAGATGTCATCAATTGATAGCGTTGTGATGAATTCATCAGGGAATTTAAAATTTGAAGGTTGGTTATTAGGTAAAGGGGTGGTAGCTCACTGGTCAATGATTGTTTGCCCTTTGATGGAATTTTGTTGGATAAAATCTAAGTCAAATTCAACAAGGTGCATGAGCCACTAAGCTACACGTTGGTTGTGATATGGCTTGGAATGCATGTATTTGAGGGGATCAATATGGGTGACCATGTAGGTTTTGTGATTTAAGAGATAATGGTGAAGCTTGGAGGCTGAAAAGACCAATGCAACGCAAAGTTTTTTGGTATGGGTATATCGAGTCTCATAATCAATAAGTGTGCGGCTTATGTAGTAAACTACCTATTTTTGATGTTGATCATCTAAATGTACAATCATAGCACCCAAAGAATAATATGTTGTAGAGATGTAAAGGTAGAAAGGTTGATTTTCCTTAGGTGGAATAAGAACTGATGGGGAAAGGAGATATTATTTGAGTGTGTTAAAACTTCTTGGAAATCTACATTCCAATGGAAGGAGACATTTTTTGAGAAGATGGTGAAAGGGTTGGCAACTATCTGACAACTAAGAAATGAAGCAGTGGATTGACTGAAGTTTACCTTGCAGGCTATGGATATTTTTGATATTAGTAGGTAGAGGCATCTCTAGTATTGCTCTAACCTTAGCAGGTTCGACTTCAATACGTAAGAAAAAGATTTGAGAGCCTATGAGTGGGCTCACACTTCCTGTATCCGTAGGAGTGGACACCTTCTTATGTTTAGGAGTTGTAGGGGTGATTTTGTGTAATACCTTATTTGGTGGCAGTGGAGTTACATGTTTTTTTGACACTTTCTTGGTATTAGGTATCATGGTTTTAGATGTGAAAGGCCTACTAGGGGGCAAAGGTATTAGTGGAGGTAACTTAGCCTTTTTTTTTCTTGGATCAACAATACTCTAACTAAAGTAGAGGGGTGTGATCCCAAAATTGATGGTAAAATTGAGGGTTGAAGAGGGAAGGATCAGTGAGATCTAAGAAGCTTAACATTTTTTTGTAGTTTAGGCCATGAAACTCCAACTTGTGGTTAGAGAGTTAGATCTAATTTCACCTATGGATGAATTAGATTAGAGATGGGGCATATGCCTAAAGGCCTGATCTGATTTAATGTGGCAGATGCCTACGAGGGTGAGGGTTATAACATAGATGGATGCACTTATGGTGAAGAAGTTTTGGCTGTGTCAAAGACCTTGGGGTAAAGGGTAGTGAAAGGGTTGGTGGTAAAGGTCACAACTCATTGTTTTGGATAAGGATTTTTAAGTCGGTCCAAAAATACTGTGTGATCTAGCTTTATGGAGTCTAGAAATTTTAGACTTTTCACCAACCAAGAGAAGGGTTTAGATGAAGTTGATGTAGGCCTTATGGTTACTTATTTAATAGGATGAGGTGATTGAGAAAGAGGGAAATTATTGGTCTTTGCTACTTTAGGCCAAAGATGAGAAAGAGCCATAATAGGGTCTTCTTTGATAGAGACAGGAGAAGAAGCATGGTCTTCCATGGGTGGAGGAGAGGTAGGCGAAGAGGTTTCCTCAAGGAGGTAGAGCATAGGTATAATTACTCCCTCAACATGTGGGCAAGGAATAGGTAAAGTATGATCCTCCATAGGTAAAAGAAGTGGTAAGAGTGGTATAATTAGAGCAGACACAATAGGTCTCTCATCTAATGTCGGAGTAGATAACACTGACTGTTATAGGTGTAAAGGTGGAGTAGATGGGGTACTACTCTCTATCAATGGAGGAGAGGTAGGTGAAGAAGGTTCTTCAAGAGGGTATAACACAGGAATGATTTTTCCTTCAACATGTGGTTGAAAAATGGGTAAGGCATGGTCTTCAAGTGATAAGAGGATAGGTAATATTGGTACAAAAGGATATGGCAAAACTGGCTCCTCTAATGGAAAAAGAAGTGGTAAAGGAGGCTTTTCCTCACGTGGGAGTGGAATGGGTGAAACAGGATCTTCTACCTGGGGAGGAAGAATGGGAAAAACAAATGCCACTGACTATGGGGGAGGAGTTGATAAAATAGGTGCCTCCTGTTATGGGAGAGGTTGAACTAGAGGTAAAGGAAATACCATATTAATCATATGGATATTATGATCACATGAGTTAGTCGTGGTCTGAATAATATTTTGATTAGGTGAATGGTTAGGAAAACCCTATTTGAACACATCCATATTTTAATTAGTAGGCACATTAAGATTATCCAAGATGAGATCACCCCTATCAAGCATGTCTTGAACAATGTTCTTGAATGTTTTACAATTATTAGAATTATGGCCTTTAACTCAATGGTAGCTGCAAAAATCATCCTCCTTGTACCAAGTTGGAATAAGATGGGAGGGGTCAAACTATATAGGATGTTTGATTTGAGGAAGGGTTATGACACCTTGTTGTAATAGTTTTTTCAAAATGGATGTATATGACTCCCTAATGGGAGTGTATTGTCTTTGTTCATACCATTGTTGGAATTGTTTGGTCAGATTTTGGGAAGTCGAGGAATTAAGTTAGTTTATGGTTGTGGAAGAAGCTGATTTAATGACTACCACATTGGCCGAGCCTTTAGTTTTTTGGTTAGAAGGATAAGTTTTAGAAGAGGAGAAGTCATTCAATTTGGAATTAGCATTCCTATTGTATAACTTGACTTTGCCTTCGTCTATAGGCCAAATCTTGAGTTTTCGTGCCATTGTAAAGGCCTCATCAAATGTGTGGAAATTTTGTACTCAGAGTGTGGATGAAATGTGTTTAGCACATGCCCTTGAAAAGAGCTCAATAAGCTTAGGTTGGGGTAAGGACAAGGAGAGTTGATTAATCAAGCCTCTCCAGTGAGTGACAAAATCTGTGATAGACTCATCATCAAATTATCTAATAGAATAAAGGTCTGTAATAGAAACCTTTTTAGAAATGTTAATAGAGAAATGGTCTATGAATATTTGTGCAAGTTGGGTAAATGAGAAAAGGGAGTGCTGAGTTATAGAGTTATACCAATCCAGGGTAGCACTCGAAAGAGACATAGGGAAAGTGTGAAGTAATAATGCATCATCATGCCCTATTAAATAACAAGCATGTCTAAATGCTCAAAAATGCTATTGTGGGTCCTCTTTACTCTAAAAATGAGTAAATTTGGGGAGTTCCCATTGGCTTGGATAAAGGTGAATACACACAAAAGGATGGATGGGTTCATTGCATATCTCATCATAAGATAACACATTCTTTGAACTAGAAATGAATGTCTCTAGATTAAACATCTTGTCCATCAACATCTTAATGAGGTCTGGAGGGGGATTGGTATAGCAGATACCCCGTAAGTTATAGGGAACCTGATAGGAAGTAGAGGGAGCGTATGACATAGATTTCTGAGGTTGTGTTGGGGCAACATAAGGATAATGAGTCACAGGTTGGGGGTGGAAAGAAAATGGGTTTGTCCCATTGGGTTAAAGACTATTTTTTGGTTGGATGTTATGATAGGTTGGGTTATTGGCATGGTTAAACTAGATGAAGGGTGAGTCGTAACTCGGGTAATTATAGGTATGAGAGTAGATGGAATAGGTACCATCAAATTCTAAAATGGGGTGAGACTTGACCGAACTGCTTGTGGTTGTGAAAGTAGGGAAGTTATGCCAGGGTTTAGGTAGGATTTGGCAGTTGGCGATGCTAAACTTTGGACATTGTTTATGGTTGGGTTACTTGTCAAAGTGGTGGTTTGAGTAACCACAGGGAAAATAGTGGAGATATCTAAAACTGAGGTTGTCTCCATTAGAGAGGTTGGCATACCATATATTAGGTCACCTGAAGATATGTGGGTTTGGCTCATGGCAAGGTAATGTTGAAGGGATGCCACATTATGATCAAGAAATTTAGCAAAATCTTGATCTCCTTCAGGCATAATGAAAATTTTATTGGGGCTTAGAGTATGCTCTATATCTGAAGTATGCTCCATGATAGAATCAACAACAAGAGGGGAAGGTAGAAGTGGTTTCCAGCTTGCATCAATGCCATGCAAGAAGAAGTAAGAATAGTCTTAATACCCTGTATTAGTGACATAATAAAGAAAAACTAGGTTTGAGTGTAGGTAAGTAGGTTATTTTAGCTTGTTGTTTTGAGTAAATTAGAATTACACAGTCATCAATGTCAGTCACTTAACTGATGTTGATAGTAAAAGTTTATCGACATCAGTGGGATTAACTGATGTCAGTAGCTAAAGTCTACTGATGTTAGTGTAGTTAACTAATGTCGATCACTATGATATCTTGGGAGATGGAAAATCTAAATTTTTAAAAACCCAAAGGTAGAATCTAGGGAAAACAAAAGATGTAAGAGGTCTGTGTAAGAAGGATGAACACTCAAAAAACTTGATATAATAGGTTATAAAAACTAAGTATCACAAATAATGTTGATTTTTTGAATCAATGGAAAAATGTCCTTACCAAATCCAAAATATAGAAGGAAATAGAAAATTAGAAAAAAAACATACAACCATTAATTATTAACTCCTAGAGATTAATTTTAGTCTCATGTTGGCTTATGCCTTAATCAGATAGTGAAAAGAGAATTTGGTTAGCAAAGATAATAGAAAGCAATCTAGAGCTAGTTTCAGGTTAGTTTTAGTGCTCAAGAGGAAATCTATGTTAGACCAGGTACATGGCTTGTTATAGGAGCTTGTTTCCTGAACTTCATAGACCTGAAGCCAAGCCAAGCTGCTTAGCCAAAATATACCTTCTACCTAGAGTTTGTACTCCACTAGAGAAAGGAGTGGGTTTTCCCCTTGGTGGTAAAATCCAAGTAGGATAACTAAGTAGGTTAAGGTGATCCACTAGGTGATGAAATCTTGATGGGCCTTATATCAAGTAAGTTTAGATGTTTATTTTTGTGAGTGTGATCTAGTTGTGTAACATAGTTAAACTAAAATTCATTCATAATGCTTGTAATTAACTAAGTAAGGTAATATGTAACAAGCAAACAATGAAGTGCAATAAGTTTTAAACCCAAATCTGAAATGTTTAGATTCAAATGAAAACAATGATGAAATAAGAGTAGAGAATGAGCTTCACTATCCTAATGTGCATGCAAGAAAGAAATAAAGAAGAGATTCTTTTAACTTGTAATAAAAATGATAAATTGTTTTTAGAGGCAAAGAGAAAAGAAGAGTAGCAAGAAAGGAGAAATTTTCGTTTATTGCCCTTAAACAAAAAATAAAATATTGATTTTTTTCGCTTTGAGGGAGAAAATAAGGAGAAAGTGTAAGAAATTAAATTTTCACTATAATGCACCTATATGAATGCTTAAAACAAGCAATGGACCCAAGCAAAACTCTAGGGTCCCATCGGGCATGCCAGAAATGTTTCGCTAAATTTTATCTATTTCAAGTCTAAAGAAAAACAAAGAAGAAGGATAGGGGTAAGTGATTAGAATGAACCCATATTGGTTTGTGCACCATATCCAGATGTTGTGAGCACTCCTCTTTGGCTGGGGAGGAGTACCTGCAAGTAAGAAAACACTACCACAAAATGTCTATTAATAAATATATGAGTGGGTTACCAAGCTACACGCTTGTTCTAAGAAGTGTCAAACTTACTTAGAGATGATAATACACTTTTGAGAGACAAAAGAGTAATAAATAACCAAGAGAGAGGAAAAGAGAGAGTAAAAGAGAGATAATGTTACCATTATTCACAACCTGAGTGTAGTAGAAAGTAATAGAGTGCATGTGGTATATTCAATTTATATTTTAGAAATTGTTTGGGTAGGTCTTAGAAGGGTTACTAGAAATCCATAATTACCAACGTTAGTTAGGCTGTCAAGGTCAGTTGGTAAGTGTGGTCGATATCGGTTAGGCTACTAAGGTCGGTGAGGAAGGTGATTGATATTGGTTGAGCGGCTGATGTCGGTAGGGGAAATAATTACCTAGGAACTTGTAGAAGGATTTTTTGGGTCTAAAAAATGGTTTTGGTTAGTTCTAAAAGGTTGGGGGAGAGTTGTGAGAGAGAGTATTATTTGGATGGATCTAGATAGAGGTTTATGATGGAACAAGGGGAAATAAATAGGGAAGCTTTATAACTCCTTTATGGGGGTTTGGTTAGGAATGTGTAAAGCAATAAACAATAGATATAAAGTGATTGCAAAGTAACTACTTAGAGACTTATAAAATAAGTGATGTACTTAGATACATAAGTGACTAAATGATAAGTGCTAAATGGATGGCTCTTATCAAGCTTGCCAAATTGATGCCTTGAATAGAAAAAACAAGTGGGTGCTACTAGTTCTCAAGACCTTGGTTCCTGATCTAGATTGACTTATGTAAGATAAAAGTAAGCCAAGATGTCAAAAGTTGAATGCCAAAAGCCTATATGCAAATAAGAATGATTTTTCTTGATTTATACTGACTTGATCTGGAGTTTGGCTTAAATAATCGATGTCGGTGATCCCATCGACATTAGTCATGGGCTGACTGATGTTGGTGACATGAGAATAGGTAAAAGTACTATTTTTATCCTATTTTTTGTTGTTTCTCATCCCAAGTGTGGTATATGTTAGGAAACGGTAGAAATGGGAGGTTAAGAAGGATGTAGTTGGTTAAGAATTTATTTTTGAGGTGAGAATAAGTCATGGGTAGTTAAGATAAGAGGACTAAGTCTTGAGGTGACTCATCAGGTGAGAATTAGTCTTAAGATGAGGTGGCTAGGTAAGGTGGCATAAGTAGTTTTTAATTAACTTAATTAAATATTTTAAATTAATTAAATGTGTGAGGGGTAGAAGCATAGGTTAGGAAGGCTAATTATTATTATTGAAAAGGGGCTCAAGGAGGGTTTCAACATAGGGAGTTATGCACGTGTGTGACATAATTTTGGTGTCTACAGTGGGCAAATTGTGTCGATCTAACCCAAGGACCCCTCTTTCAATGAGCACTACCTACATAGCCAATACTATGAAGAGGGCTTCAGACTTATGTAGTTTTCTCTTATGTGTTGGCTTACGTGTGAATTATGTAATATGTAGAAAGCAAGTACAATAGTGACCTAGCTTGTAACTTGACAAATATATATTTTGGGTTACTCCTTCAGTAATTCATACCTATAGATGTGTAGTCCCTATGAATGATATGGAAATAAGAATAATTAGAGAAGCTTTGCTCAATTGAATGATCTTTGAATGCTCTTTGGTATGAATGTTATGTGTGGTATGAATGAGGAATGATTATGAATACATACCACTCTTATCGAGAAATATATTGTATTAATTCACTAAAAATAGCCATTAGGATATGTTTCATTTATAAATTAGATGATTTTAGGGAACTGGACACCTGCAACAGGGTAGGACACTAGCGTTGACACAAGGGTCTAGGATTGATGCTTGTGTCCTAGCATTTGGAAAATAGGTACAGGCTCAAAACTTTTACGGGCATAAGATAAACATATTTTAAACATTCTAGAAAGATAGAAGTTCTAGGTCATCAACATAAGACTAGTTAGACCAAGAGATAGGCTAAGGGACACAAGATAGAGCAAATATGAGACTTTAAAAAGTGAGAAATGTATAAAACTAAGAGGAACAACCAAGTTTTAAGTTTTTTAAGTGTACAAGAATGAGGTGTTATATAATTCATAAATATCATCTACATTTGTCCCCTTTTAATCTAGTAATGAAGTTGATTTAGAGGAGAAAAAGGTGTATCTGGGTGTGTATAACACACCTTGCCTTTGTGTGATCCCAACTTGACTGCTTTTCTTGTGACTGGTATACAACCAAAAGCATGTTAAAATATATAATCAATGAATATAATCTAAAATTTAAAGTATTTGAAATTATTAAAATTGAAAGAGCAAGGTTTAGGAGTATATTTTTGTATTAATGTAACTGCCTTACCTATTGGCAACTTGATTTGAAAGATATAACATTCTAAATCATTGAAATAAAGATTAGGACAAATATATAAATTTTAAAAATGCATATATCTAAGGAGATATAGAGATTGGAAGGCACATGCCCCCAACCTTAGATAAAATGTGAATGGTCACCTGAAAATTGAGATTAGCTCAACCATGCAACCCAATCATACTTCTAACCTAGTGAGTATGAGTGAACTAAGTCAACTCATACTATCAAATTGGCGAGGTTGGATGATTTAATTAAGTCCAACCTAAAAACTTGGCAAGATTGAGTGATTTAATCATCTCAACTATACCAAAAAGTGAACCAACTACTTTATTAGTAGATTGGTTCAATACAATCCATAAAGTCTGACTTGGTGGGTGATGATAGTCTATAGAAGAGTTTTAAAATTAAAAACTAATTTGGATTTTATAATATTAGGCATACATTGCATAACATAAGCATCTTAGATATGTTTCATGTTGAAATGGTGTATAGCAATGGTACCAATGTATAGATTTCAACCATGATTGTGAATCTAAATTATATAACTATGTGCTTTAGTCAATTTTGAAAACTATGTAAGTGTGGAGAACATACTTATAAATCAATCCCCCACTAAATCTGAGCGTGCTAAACAATGAATAAATGTGGAGAACATGCTTCCAAAACATGCCCCCACTGAATTTGAAAATTGTGCCAACTGTGGAGAACATGTCTTTATGACATGCCCTCACTGATATGCCCCCTCATTTAAGGTGGGGGAAGATGGGAACTAGTAGTTACCTCACCTCAAAAGGAGAAGACAACTGAATAATTTTTGACTGAAACCATGAAGCATATAAAAGAACATGTCTAGGTAAATGTATCATTGAAGAACATAGAATAACATGATCACATGAAGGCCTAATATGCATGATAAATATCATGACAATGTCTTGATAGCAATAGGACAAAATCAACAAACAAACAAGCACACATACAAGATCTCTCAAAAGTAAGTCAACATATAATGGTCCTAGGAGATTACAAATAAGGGGCATATTCAAATGACACACAATCAAAGGGACATGACTTAATCAAATGTCCACAAAAGTAAGAATGACATATTCAAATGTCCATACAATAAATAATGACATACGCCAATGTCAAAGAAAGCAAACAAAGGCATGGGGGTTGTAAACAAAGGAGCATATTCAAATTCTTGAACAAAAAATATAATAACAAGGCAAGACACTCATGAAAGTGCATAAAGGAAATAATAAATAACTAGCATAAACATATCATAGTAGCCCATGGATCAAACATGTTAGCAAAAAATGTCAAGTGCATAGCATATTATGTACCCTGTATAAGATATAATCATGGATAAAGGCATGTGCGCGTATATAATATCTCAAACATGATAATGAAGAGACCATAGAATGATATAACATGTGCATATCAAGATCAAAGAAGCATATGCCCCTAATATCCACATGATGAGTAGAGGGAAGTCCTAACATTCAAAAATAAGAATAAATCATGCATATGTATATGCCTATATTAGACTCAAGTAGAAGCATGCCACACATGTTTATGTAGAAGTAACTGATATGCCATCCATTAACATGGAACTAACACATAGATGCTAGGGAGCCAATAGAGTATGTAGGTTCCAAAAATGTTTTTTGTATTTTTGAATGTTTATTTTATTTTTTATTTTATTTTCAGAATATTATCAAGAGGAAATATCATCTTATGATCTCCTCCAAAGGATGGTCATATGTATCTTTCCACTCAGAACCTGGTGCAAGGAATATGTGGTGCTACCAAAGAGCATGTATAGGTACAATATATGTCACTATAGTATATGTGATGCTTTGTGTATGTATAATAAGAATATGAGATCATGAAGTAGTAATCAAAGTAATAAGGGTTCGTGGAACCCATCTCTGTGTGATATGTGGTTTCTTTGGAATAAAAATAGTAGAAACATGTTTAGGTGCTCTTGATGTATGGATATGGTGCATAATAGAAGATGAGGATTTCATGGATTCCACTATATGTCCTGATGTAATGGTCTCTCAATTATTGGCTACTTAGTAAAGGGGATTACCTGTTGCTTACCATTTTGTGGAGGATTAACCTTAGTAGGTTTGATAATTAGTTGCTTGGGTATAAATTTATATTTTTCACAAGGATGCTCATATGAAATTTTAAAAATTGTAATTACTCAATTGGCATGTATGTATTTAATACAACCATGCATTGTAGAAGGTACTATGTGAAGTGTATGGATCCAAGGTTTTCCCAATAACATATCAAAGATTCTCATGAAATACATGAATGAAAAGGTAATAACCATATATGTGGGACCAACATGTAAAGGTAGGTCAAACTCGCTAAGAACCTTTTGGGAGGTCCTATCAAATTCTCTAATTGATCTAATACAAGGATGTAAATCATGATGAGTATAACCCAGATGTGTAAATAATGTCATGGTGTAAGAAAAATCACTTGCACCATTATCAATCATAACATTGTGTATAGGCTAGTGATTTTTCAATAGGCAAGGTCTTGTATTTATAACCTTATGAATTAACTCTCACCTTGGGTTGACTTTAGGTTTGGAATGGGTTCAAACTATACCTAGGTGAGTTAAAACTAACTCTAGTAGAGTTAATAGTTGTCAAGTAATTATGATTTACAATTACTAGGTATGGCTCTCAAATTAGATATTTTCAAAGAGATTGACAACTCATAAAGGCAATGATGAAAGGCTAGGATATTTTGAATTTCCTTTTTTTGATATTCATTGAATTTAAATGGATAATTCAACTAGGCATTTAATCTTGTTTAGCTTGTTAATTGATTTAGATTAGCCTTTTATCTCATTAAAGATTTATTTAAGTGTGCAAGTGCCTCATTTAATGGGTCTATAGGTCAAATTGATAGTTATGATGTCACAAAGTGATTAGGGATGAATCCATGAGAGATTATTATTGCATATGATAGGATAACCCAATTAGGGATATCTTAACATGATTCTGAGCTTTGATGAATGATGCGTAAGCAAATTTGGGATGTTCAATAATTCCTAAGCTTAATTTGCAATGGTTGGTAGGAATTGGTCTGAAGTTTGGTTAGAAGCCAATTGTAGCCAATTTTAGGTGTTTACAGTGATCAAATAATACTCAAATTAATAAAGAATGAATATTAGAGTCATCATATTTAACCTCACTATCATTGAAAGCAATAGAAAGTCTATGGACCATAGGAGTTATATTCCACATATACATACTAATGATCCCATCTAATGGGTGTTCATAATGTGATAGAGGAGGATGTGCATTATATGCCATTTTCACTTCTGGGTCCTTCTTAGAATGATCCTTCAAAGGATTGTTAAATATTTTTTATTTCTAATGATCACTAGGTTGTGAACCTAATTCTTTGGAAAGATCATCAAATATAATCTTTTGGTCATCAATGAGGTCTTGGATCTTATGCTTCAAGGTAAAACATTTATTTGTAAAATGCCCTAATCCCTAGTGATAATCATAATAAACATTCACATCATATTATTTGGGTAGAGGTCTATTCATATCAACCTTTATAGGATGAGGGTGTTTAACCCTAAAATGATCTAGGTGATCTTATTGTTAGCCTTATATTTGATTAAAGGGGTATATAGAAATAAAATGGCACAAAGGTGATAGTCAAATCTATAACAGGCCAATTAGATGTTAAACTCACATACAAGCATATACTAAATTCATAAAATTAAAATAGTCTAAATATGAGAAGTAAAACTAAAATATGTATGGAAATGACAAGGAAGTAATATACTTAGCTAATTCTGATGCTGATACAATGTTGGATCTAGAACATGTAGGAAGAAGGCTAGAAGATAGTTTTGGAATAGTCATCAAATTATAGATCTGACACTTCTGCAGCTCTGAACACTAATGTCAGCCTATGATGATTACATTGAGACTATTGTTTGGGTTTGACATAAGTATTCCCTATTACAAAGGATGTGACCACATGAATGCTTACAAGTTTATCTTCACCTTTGATTTGGTGCATTCAGATATGATTCATGGAGTGTCAATCCTCGTAAAATGGTAAAATCCTAGTTCTTTATCTTTATTACGACCTTGTGGAAAAATGGGTTAGTGGGTACATAGTGTTGAGTTGACCCTAAATACCCTTTTTATTAGTGGGTGTTGCCTACATAGCCAATACTCCAGAAGAGGGCCTAAGACTCATGTAGTTCTCCCCTACGTGTTGTCTTGTGTGTGAATCATGAAATATGTAGAAAGCACGTATAATAGTGACCTATCTTCTAACTTGGCAAATCGGGCTCTTTGGCTACTCATTTAGTACTTTAGACTTGTAGATGTATTTTACCTATGACTAGTGTGGAAATAGGGAAACTTTATTTAATTAAATGCTCTTTGATAAGATTACTTGGTATTGTTCCCATGATGTTAGTTAAGGAATGATTGAGGGTTGATCTTATATTTATATCAATCCCTTTAGATAAGTAACTCACTGATTTAACTTTTAAGGGGATTATGGAGTTTAAACCATAGGTTGTTAAAGGATTTGAGTATAGTAAATTAGGGGAGAAATATGAAATAAATATAACCACTACTTTGTATAATAATTGACTTAATTTAATAGTTTCTAAAATATAAATGAATCACACAAGTATGTACTTAGTTATAAATTGACTGATATAGATGATCTAGGAGTTAAAAACTAGTGTAAAAATTGATCTGAGTGTCACAAATAGGATCTAGGTGTCAAAAACCCTCTTGGATAGTAGTGTGATACCTTGGATAGTAGTGCACTGTGCTAGTGTCCACATGGGGTGTGCTAATATCCCTATGTATAAATTATGTGATCTTCTGGGTAAACCTCCAGTTAAGTTTAATCTATCATGTTTGTGTGTATGAGACTTAATTCACTGTCTGTGTACTATTTTTGATTGAGTTATGAGCAAACCATAGACTTTCATGTTGTAGGGTACTTTAAGAACACAAGCAACAAAATTTTAAATTTATTTTGGTAGGCTAGACATCATCAACACCTAGCTATGTTGAGAGTTTCCTACATACCAATACCTCGAAAGGGGATCAAGCCCAATGTAGTTCTTCTACCTAAGTGCTTGGTGTAAGTGCAAGTGAATGCTAGTGTTAGTGCTGGCTTGAGTGTTTTGAGTTTGATTGAGATTGGAAATATCAATAATTTGAGCTTATAAATGTT
This sequence comes from Torreya grandis, assembly GCA_037957365.1. NCBI lineage: Eukaryota > Viridiplantae > Streptophyta > Pinopsida > Cupressales > Taxaceae > Torreya > Torreya grandis. Next base: position 1,491,972 of record JARHVA010001081.1, read on the forward strand.
GTAGATGAATATTTACAATAGTAGGGTATATAGGGATTAATGACCTTGATTTGCACAATTGTTTATGAGTTTATTCATGAGTATTTGCATCTAATTTTCATCTAATGGGTAAAGGGATAAAAGTCATGTATTTATACTAATCCGGTGCTTGTGTGGAGTGTGAAATAGGTCTAAGTTGACACTAGGTGTCTTAGGAATTAAAAATATATGCATTGCGGTTGAAATTAGGTAAGGGACACTAATGTGATCCCTTGGTCACTAGTGCAGTGCGCTAGTGTCCAAAGAAGTGCACTAGTGTCTAGGTGGCAAAACCTAGGGCACTAAATCTCTATGCATAGGAGAAGGTCTGAGACTAATTTTGGGATGTCTAAGGATGTGTAACACCTACACACAAATTAGATAAGGGTCAAAATAGGCCCTAATATAGGTCTAGGTCTAAGCTAGGGATGGGTGGTCTCAAGTGACACTCATTAGTGACATTTTATATGACTACACTTGCATTAAATCACTTATATTGAACACTAGGATATGTTTTAGTTGTAAATTAGATGAATTTAAGGCATTGAACACTTGCATCGAGTCAAGACACTAATGTTAATGTTAGTGTCTATCCCAGATGTTAGTGTCCAAAGAGTAAGAAAGTAGGTATAAATTTATAACTTATAGAGATATAATATAAGTAAATTTTAAGCATTATAGGCAAGATGAAAGGCATGGATATTCGACATAAGACTGGTCAGACTAAGAGATATAGGCCAAGGGGCACAAGATAGAGCATATACGAGACTTGTGGAAGCGAGAAAGGTCTAGAATTGAGAGGAAAAACCAAGGTTTGAGTTTTTCTAAGTATAAAAGACCGAGGTGCTATATAATCATAAAATAGTGTCTGCATTTACCTCCCCCCTTTATTCTAGTAATGAAATTGCTAGTTTAAAGGAAATAAATCTGTACCCAGGTGTGTATGCACACCTTGTCTTTATATGTGCCCAACTTGAGTTCTTTTCCGGTGACTAACCTTAAACCAAGAGAATTTTATAATATATAATCAATGCATATAATCTAAGATTGAAAGTACTTAAAGTAGATTTAAATTAAAAGAGAAAGGTTTAAGAGTACACATGTGTGTCGATGTAACCACTTTGTCTATTGGAAAGTTGTTTTAAAAAATATGTATCAATGTAAGGATATGCAACTGAGATTAATAAAATTATAGATAAATCTTGAAAGTGCATATATCCAAATAGATAGAGAGAGAGATATTGGAAGGCACATGCCTCCAACTTTGGATGAAAAGTGAGTTACCACCTAGTAGTTGAGATTAGCTCAACCATACAACCTAATGATACTTATAACTTGGTGAGGTTGGATGATACAATCAATTCCAACCTAAAATTTTAGAAATATTGAGTGATTTTATCACCTGAACCATACCAAAAAGTGAACCAAATAATGTAGTAGATTGGTTCAATAAAGTCTATAAAAGTCTATGGGGTATCAGTATGAAAAAGTTTATGATGGACCAATAGTTTATAAAATATTTTTGGAATATAAAACTAATTTGGATTTTGAAATATTAGGCACATGTTGCATAACATATACACCTTATATATGTCTCATGTTGAAACTTTGTATAACAATAATACCAATGTATAAAATTCTACTAAAATTGTGAATTTGAATCATATAACTATGTGCTTTGGCCAATTAAAAAAAATGCAAGTGTGGAGGACATGCTTCCAAAGCATGACCCCACTATATATGGAGAAATTTAAATTTTTTTATAAGTAAAAATGTGGAGAACATGTTTCTGAAACATGCCCCCATTGTAATCTGGAGATGTTTAATATTGAATAGGTGTGGAGAACATGCTTCCAAAGCATGCCACCATTGAATCTAAGAAATATGAATTTGTGGAATCCATACCCATATGACATGCCCCTAATGAATCTATAAATTTTATAAGTACCATATATGGAATGAGTGTGGAGAACATGTTTCTAAAGCATGCCCCCACTAAATCTGAAAATTATGCCAAGTGTGAAGAACATGCCTCTATGACATGCTCCCACTAATATTACCCCCCTTTGAGATGAGGGAAAGATAGGAACTTGTAGTTACCTCACCTCAAAATGATAATACAAGTACATAATTTGTGAATGTAACCATGTAACATATATAAGGAACCTGTCTAAGTAGATACAACATTGAAGCACATAGAACCAATATGATCACATGTAGGCCTAAGATGCATGATAAGTATCATGGCAACATCAAGATAGTAATAGTACAAGCTCAATAAGTAAACAAAAACACACATAAGATAACTTATAAGCAAGTCAAATATAATGGTCCAAGGAGACTGCAAATAAGGGGCATGTTCAAATGTCACACAATCGAAGGGACATGACATAATCAAATGTCTATAAGAGAAAGGATGACTTATTCAAATATCCAAACAAAAAATAATGACATATAAAAATGTCAATGAAAATATACATAAGCACAGGGGATAAAATCAAATGAGCATTTTCAAGTGCTATAACAAGGAATGTAAGAGCAAGGGAAGACACTCAAGAAAGTGCATAAAAGGAAAACATAAGCAACTAGCATAAACATGTCATAGTATCCCATGGATCAAATGTGTTAGGAAAAAATGTCAAGTGTATAACATATCAATTACCCTATGTAAGATATAATCATGGATAAATGCATGTCTAAGTAAATATATAAGCTTAAACATGATAGTGTAGAGTGACCATTGAATCATATAACTTGTGTGTATCAAGATCAAAGAAGCAAATGCCCCCAATTTCTACATGACATGAGTAGAGGGAAGGCCCAACATCCAAAATAGAAATAGATCATGTATTTGTGCATGCATGTATCACACTTAAGTATAGTTGTGACACATACGTGTGCATGTATAAGTAATTAAATATTCCATCCATCAACAAGGAACTAGCTAATAGAACATGCAGGTCTTAAAAATATTTTTGGATTTTTGAATGTTTTTTATTTTTTGTGGATATGCTTGAAATTTTCAGCCTTAAGTTGGATCTTTAATATTAATCTAGTGATAATGGAGGTAATTAATATATGCAATGAAAACCAATTTGAAATAAGAAAGATATACTGTAATGATCATGTGGTAAGTTATCAAGTGGGTTAGAACATGGTTTGTTGAACTATTTATCTGTAGATTGTGCACCATCTATATGAGTTGTGAGAGTAGAAGTGTTTTGATATGAGTAAGGGCTTATAGTTACCCCCTTTGTAACCAATTATAAAACTTTATATTTTTCAATTATCTCTTGCTTTGTGACCTTTTTTGTTAGAAATCCTATTTTAAACACTTGATGTGTCCATTGCTCTTTTTGTAATGATTCATTTTATATTTGTGCTTTATTTTATAACTTGTTATCATTTATAAGTTATTATTTTGCATTGGCAACATGATTTTAATTATTATTTCCAATATAACTCAAGCCTTGATGATCATTTTGATCATATGTGGAAATAGGATGAGTAATGTCTTGGGGATGTTTTCCCAATCGTTGACCATGATAACCAATTTTTTATAAATATTTCATCCCAAAATTAGATTGTTTGGAAAACTAAGTATCATTATTGAGAGGTAAATTTGTATCCTTTTCTTTATCTGAATTTTCATTTTGATTAGCTCAAAGTTTGATATTTTCAACTATTTTTACTCTAAAATTTTTGGTACCCACATATGTTGTTTTGGTATTTATGGTTTGGGAGAGGTACTTAAAATTTGAGTGGTTTTCTTGGTTATTGTATCAATGATATGATCACCACTATATTTGTGATTTTGAATTCAATTCTTTAATGAAAAACAATAATCTATATTATGTCCATGCATTCTATGATATGGACAATAGTACTTGGATCTCCTTATAGGATGTGAAAGAGGTACTTTGATCACTTTGTTTTGAAGCATGTCTCTGAGGATTTCTTTTGGAATCTTAGTATCATTTTGGTCACTTTTTGAATCACTTATTTTGGATGTGGTTTATTTATTTTCATTTGGATTGGAAACCTTTTTGGGTACAACATTGGTATTTGAGGAAGCAAACACATTATTAACACTAGCATGTGGATTTTTTAGGTATGTGACTTGATTTTGTAACTCCTTTATTTGCTTGCTCATACTGGTGATTTGATATTTTAAGGATTCCAAAACACAAACATTAGGTATTTAAGATTGATTACCTTCATTTGAAACTATAGGGTGGGACACCTTACTCCTTGGATAAGTGATAGTCTCGACTTGGCTAGAGGGATGAGAGTTATCATCCTTCTTAGGGTTAGGAGGATCATCACATTTTTAATTTTTTATTCACATTAGGTTCACCATATATTTAATCCTAAAATGATATAGGTGTTTTTATTTTTAGACCTAGATTTGATTAAAGGGGTATATAGAAATGAAATGGCATAATGGTGATAATCATATCTATAGTAAGCCAATTAGATGCTAAACTTAGATATAGGCATACAATGAATTCATAAAATAGAGATAATCTAAATATGGAAAATGTAACTGAGCTATGTATATAAATGGAAAGGAAGTAATATAATTAATTACTTCTAATTTTGACATAGTGTTGGATTTAGAATAGGCAAAAAAAAAGGATGGAAAATAGTTCTGGAACAATTGTCAAATTCTAGATCTAATGGTTATGGAACTCAAGATACTAACATTAACCTGGGATGGTTTCATCAATGCTATTATCTAGGTTTGACATAAGTGTCTTATATAGAATACCTACTAAAAAAGGATGTGACCACTTAGAAGCTTTTGGGTTTACCTTTGCCTTCACTTTAGTACATTTAAATCTAGGTCATGGACTGTCTTTCTTTTTAAAGTGATAAAATTCTAGTTCTTCATATTCATTATGACCTTGGGGAAAAAAGGGTTAGTGGGTACAAAATGTCGATTTGACCCCAAAAACCTCATTGTTAGTGGGTGTTTCCTACATATCTAATACTCCTGAAGAGGGCCTCAGACTCATGTTGTTCTCTGCTACATATTGGCTTGTGTGTTAATCATGCAATATGTGCAAAGCAAGTATAATATTGACCTAGCTTATAACTTGGCAAATTGAGAAATTGGGCTAATCCTTTATTACTTTGGACTTGCAGATGTGTTTTACATATGACTAGTGTGGAAATAGGGAAGCTTTGCTCAATTGAATGTTCTTTAGTAAGAATACTTGGTAAGGTTATCATGTTGCTAAGTGAGGAATGAATGAGGGTTGATATTGTATTTATATCAAACCATTTGGATAAGTAACCCATATTAAAGCTCTTAGTCTAACAATTAAGATACATTTCATTTATAAATTAGATGAATTTAGGGAATTAGACACTTATGTCAGGTTACGACACTAACATCAATGCTAATCTCTATCTGGGATGTTAGTGTCCATGGAACAAAAAAGTAGGTATAGGTTCAAGAATTTTAGAGATGGAAGATATGTACATTTTAAGCATTCTAGGAAAGATAATTTTTTTGGGTCATCAACATAAAACCATTCAAACTAATATATATAGGCCAAGGGGCATAAGATAAACCAGATGTGAGACTTGTAGAAGTAGGAAAGGTCTAGAACTGAGAGGAATAACCAAGGTCTGAGTTTTGCCAAATATACAAAATTGAGGTGCTATATAATCATAAAATAATGTCTACATAGGGAGAGATATAAGATGACACTCTACTAGCCAGGGGAGTAATGAAGTGGGAGACTCAAGTAAGCATGTAAATTGTCTCCTTAGTGCATTAGATAAGAAAAGCCGATCAGGTTTTTATGAAACTACATTAACTATGGTGATTGTTTCCTTTTTAGGCTTAGGAAGTTTTACCTTATAACTTGGTGTATGCACTAAATTATGCTCTCCCTACTAATTATACTATTTTTTCTAACTTATGCTAATTTAATCTAATTTATATATTTCCTAGCTAAATTAACTAATAGCTTAATAACCTCCATCACATTCCCATATCCTATAAACCTTATTCAATCCCAAAAACCAATTAATCCCTTCATTAAACCCTAATAGAACCTATTATCCATTAACCTACTACCTAAGCCAACTAGTCAATTTAAACTTATAAAATAATCTATCTACCCAACCACCACCCTATTCTAGCCTCTCCTAAACCCCTAAACCCTATGGAGATTTATAGAATTGGAGGATTCTATAAATCTCCTCCATTTTAGCCTCCTCCTTCAGAATTTTCTAATTCTAGAGACTTCCATGGAATTAAAAATTCCATGAAAAATCCCTAGCCCTTGATTTCAATGGCCCAAATTTAAATTTGAGCCACTGATCTCTCCTTTCATGCCTATAAAACCAAGATACCTTCCCTCCTCAAACTAACTTGAAAACTTGAAATCTACTTGCCTTATTGCCATTATCCTGCATCCTCATAGCCTTCTTGTATTAATCTAAATCCATTTCCAAGCTCAATCATCCATTTTGAAGCCATTACCAACATCAAGTAAACAATCAAACACTCTCAAATTTGGCATCAACAATCCATTTTGCAAATCCTAGAGTGGAACCATAAGGAGGTAAAGTGATGGTAAGAGTATTCTTATTGTGTTTATTGCCTCTTTTATCCATTCCTACTTATGTGTTTAGGTTTTATATTTGTATTTCTCAAATTCATAGTATAAATTGAATCTAAAAACTAGTGCACACTTGGTTTGATTGTAAATTTGGCATTTGATGTAGATGTAGTCAGTGTGTTTGCTACATACTTAAGTTTTTTCAATGAAATACGTTTCATTTCATGGTCTCAAATAAAATGGCATAAGGCATAAAAATCTTTAAACTTTAAAAAAATAATGGACTCATGTAAGGGAGCAAGTAAACTTTGCTTGAATATGTCTTGTAACTCTTTATCTACCATATTATTAGTCATTTTAGCCAACATTATCTTGTACCTCAAGACATATTCATTGATAGGTTCATTTGTTCCTTGTTTAATTTTGGAAATTTGAGCATCAAAAACATTTTAATAAATATTAATGGAAAAGTGTGCCAAAAATTGATCTAAAAGAGGTTTGAATGCTTTCACGGATTGGAGAAGTAAATCATAGAACCATCTCCAAACATAGTCATTGAGGATTCTTTGGAATAATTTGGTCAAAATTTTATCACTGAAAGCATAATAAAGGTATATCACATAGAAAGATTGAAGATGTTATTCAGGAGCACCCTTACCATCATAAAATGTCAACTTCGGTGTAATAAAACCAGTTGCTAAAGGATGCAAAGATATCTCAAGTGTAAGAGGGTTATGTAACACATCTTGGGAATCAATATCATGAGGGGACTTTAAAGTGTTTTGTTTAATATTTGTAACCTTGTCTTCTAAGGTATTTATAACTTGAATGAGTGTTTAAGATTAAGAAGCTGAGTAGTCACCAAAAGGGATATAATCATGGTTTGAATAGGCATATAAACTAGTATTTGAGTTGAAGTTATTGGTAATTCCATGGTAGATGTAGCAATAGTGTTTTTAAGAAATAAAGGTTGGAGGACATAATATATGCCTCCACTAGATGTAGGTATATTGAGTGGCATGGAATCAATTGTAGAATAAGCCTTAGCTTTATCATGCTTATTTGATCTCTTGTAACATAAAAAATACATCCATCAAGCTCTTATCACTATTGAGATGAGTTATCAATGCTTATTTATATTTTATTTGAAATTGGGTTTTTGGATTAACATTTTCCATTGCTTCACAAATGAAAAAAAATAGAATTTACAAAAAAGTACATCAATCAGGGAAAACATGAAACACAAAACCCTAAACCACCTAGGGTTTGGTGTTCAAAGGTTAGGTTCACCAAATATTTATCCTTAAATGTGGATGTGGATCCTAATTAGGTAGAGAGGGTTAAGGATATAGAAATGATAATGCACAAGAGTGATAATCAGATCTATAACATGCCAATTAAATGCTAAACTTGGATGCAACTAATGCTAAATTCATTAAACTAATATAGGTTAAAAATAGAAAGTATAACTATGCTATATATGAGAACGACAAAGAAATAATGTAATTAGTTGTTTATTATGTTAACATACTTTTGGATCTAAAATACATAGGAAGTAGACTAGTAGAGAATTCTAAAATAGCTATCAAATTCTGGATTGAGTGACTCTAGAGCCACAAACACTAGCATCAGCCTTGGACATTAGCATTGACACTACTATTTGAGTCATACAAAGGTGTCCTATATAGAATACCCAATGGAAAAGGATGTGACCACCTAGCTACTTTTAGGTTTGTCTTCTCCTTCACTCTATTGCATTTAGATCTAGATCATGGACTATCACTCCTCATGAAATGACAAAACCCTAGTTATTTATCTTCATAGTGGTTGTTGTAAAAATGGGTTAGTGGCAATATAGTGTCAAGTTACCCCAAAGACCCCTCTATAAATGAGCACTGCCTACATAACCAATACTCTAAAGAGGGCCTTAGAGTTATGTAGTTATCCCCTACATGTTGGCTTGTGTGAATCATACAATATGTAGAAAGTAAGTATAAAAATGACCTATATTGTAACTTGGAAAGTATAGATCTTGTGTTTCTCCTTAACTAAATCATACCTATATATGTGCATTCCCTATGACTGATATTGAAATAGGAATAAATATGGAAGCTTTGCTCAATTGAATGTTTTTTGGTATGAATGCTAGGTATGGTATGAATGAGGAGTGATTGTGAATATATACCACTCTTATCAAGAAATATATCACATTAAATAACTTAAGCCAAATATTAGGATATGTTTCATTTGAAAATTAGATGAATTTAGGGCACTTGACACCTACGTCAAGGTAGGACACTAGCATTAATGTAAGGGTTTGGGATTGACACTTGTGTATTGGTAGTTAAAAAATAGGCAGTGTTGACCAAATTTGACCCCAAGTCAAATTTGGGTCAACCCATACTATTTTTAAAATTTCAAAAAAGTTTCATGTCCTATGGGGTCATCTATTTTCCTACATGTCTCACTTACCCTTTCCCTAGTCCTTGCTGGAACCCATCCTTCTTGTACGAGCTTAGTTAACCAAAGTCAACATTGGTCAAACCTATTCAACCTCAATAAAAGTACAAAATTGTATTAAAAAGTTTCCTAAAATGTTATTTTAATTGTTTCAAGGTGTCTTCAAGTCACAAATTGGCCATTTTCTAGGTTTCATGTGGTAAAAGGGTCATTTGACCACTTTTCTAGCTAATTAATTGACTTATACGGATGATGGGAGTTAAAAAAATATGACATAAAGGTGGATATCAATGTGGATAAGGTCAAATAATGTCAAAATCAGTTAGGTGATAGTTATAATTTTGTTATGATTAAGATATGTTAGTTTTTCCTCAAAAATAAGAATTTTTGGGCACTTGTATAGACTTCTCAAGTCCTCCATTAGTTGAAAACATGGTGGAGTGACTATTCACCTCAAAAAAATTCATTTAAATGTTTTTATTGCAAGGATTATGCAAGAAATTTCATCTACAACTTGGCAAGCAAAGAAAGGCTAGATTCAATCACTTGGCATGGGCTGTACAGGTGGAACTAGAAAGAGTGATTCTAGGGGTGGATATTACTATGAGTAAATTTAATTTTCATAATAATAAGTTGAAATTTTGTGCCTCATCCTTTATGAACAATCAGTTTGACTTTAGATAACTTTTAATGCTTGTACATCTAAGAAGGGGTTACTGTTTGCAATTATTTTAGAAGATTTTAATTTGATATGATATGGGAAGTTGTTCCATGTGTTTTTTAGGGATTATCAATTATTTTTACACTGATATCTTTATTTTATAGGTCTCAATAGTTCAAGAGGCTTCTTCCTAAGCTTGTTTTGCTCCAATTTCATTACCACTGCTCTATACTAAAGAATGTGCATTTATAGGTGCCATTGAAGGTGTTGTAAAAATGTTTATAGATGTAATCAATGAAGGTTGTTCGATTTAGGGCTGTAAAATGCATTAGAGGTGCTTAGAGAGTCTCATCCTTGCATTTTCTTACTATTTCATGATCTTGCCTGCATATCACAGTCAAACTTTCATTTACAGGCCTTGCTGACATCATCGTGGCATACATAGAGGTGTGATGAAACCCTATTTGTAACCCTTAACTATTGATGAGAATAATGTTAGGATTTTTTAAAATGGAGAATTTTCAAGAGGCTATGAAAACCACTTCCAAAAGCCTATTGACTGTATTGGCCTTGCAATCCTAAAAGGACCAAAATAGAGATCCTTGAGCCTTTTTGGGATAAGATATGGCATGAAAAATGGGTTTATAATGCTATTGATTGTTTGGCCTAGTATCCCTATCCAAAAAAAAGGATGATTACAATTTTTAGTTCAAAAGGGTAAGTGGAAGATGGAGTTTGAACACCTTGAAAGTGCTTGCAAATGCACTGAAAAAGGGCAGTGATGTCTATAGGAGGTTGATGGAAAAGAGACTTTGCAATTCTTATGGAATATTATAAATATGACATCAATATCAAACCATCATAAATTATTAAACAACACACTTGATCTAAAAGGACAAATAAAAGGTGAATTTTGAGGTTTTCATCACCAATGCACCTTCCACTATCTGTGCATAGGCCTGGGAAGGGTCACCTACAACAATGTTAGTAAATAGTGAGTTGAAAGGTTGGAATTTAGACCTTATTTGGATCCTTCATGATGATACATAGTGTTTTTGATTCAAATACCTTCATAAGAAGTCAAATCATCATCAACCAATCCCAAACTAAACTCAAAACCACCTGCAATTAGTATCCTAAACAGTGGTCCTCAACAAGCAGTTAAAGACCTAGTCTAGGTTTCCAAAAGGCATGGAAGATGTTTGAAGGGGAAATAGACTAAATAATGGTTGGGATAAATCATTAGAGTCATTTATGAAACATACATGTCCAAATCAATCTCAAGACCATCCCTAAAACCTACAAACATAATCATACCTTGCCCACCTTCACATACTACTTGATTCATAAAGTCTGCCTAAGAGATGAACAAAGTTGGAGGGTCAAATGGATGATTAATGAGACCAAATTTGTTATAGAGTACCATCAAGACCTGTATAAGATGATATAATAGTTAATTTTCTAAAACTATCAAGGTAATCCCTCTCTATTTTGTCTCAATGTAGGGGCAGTTTTCCTTTGTATGGAGATGACAATTTTGAGAAAATTGATGAGCCATAAGAAATTATACCTTATATTATGGTTTTATAAGCTGTATAAAACCCATATATATCCAAAAAAATTTCCTATAAGGTCTGAGGACAAACATGATACCCTACACAAGGAGGTTTGTAGTCACCATGGCAAGGAATGATAAGCAAAAGGCTTGGTAAGGATGGTCATTTTCATTTTTGACCTTAGTTGTGATTACTAAGTGATTTTATCATTATTAGGGGATGAATTTAGAAGTTTTTAATTCATAAAAATTAAAAATAAACCATTGGAGAATCATTTTGAGTCCAACTTGTAGGCAGGCTCATTGGCAATGCACAAGCCTAATGCCAAACGTGGTCAAGTTTCATCCTTAGATCTTGAAGAGATATTCCAGTAATGGAAACATGTTCATATGACATATTAAGAGGTGTTTTAACCATGTGTTTTCAAAAAAATTCATCAAGAAGCCAAATCTTGGCTTAAAAGCTCTCAAACTCTCATAAAATGCACCAAATGGTTTGAAATGCCAACTTCAAAAGCTCATAACTTTCACCAAACTTTGCATATGACCTTGAGCCATTCAAGGGAGTTAAAGGAGGTTCCTAATGATCCCTTAGTGTCATTTTTAATAATCTAAAATGTGTATCTAATTGTTCCCAAAATATGTCACTCATTTTTGGGACAACATATGAACTATTTTGGTCCTGTAGGCCAAAATTATCTCTTCCCTTCTCAAAAAATTGTTCTAAGCATTAAAATTATTCATTATTCAAGATTTTTTAGTTAAGGGACTAGTAGGTTCAACATGTTCAATGGATTCAATAGGTGAGTTCTCACAAAGGAACAAGTTCCCAACACTTAGGCAATTTCAAGATTGGTTCAACGCCTTAGTTCAACTAAAAATGTTCATTGATAAGCTTCAAACAAAGGATTGAACCATTAAAACATTGAACCCCACTTAAAAAAGGTTCAAAGGTTCAACAGGTTCAAAGGTTCAATGATGTTGGCAAGCTTAAAGAGTTAATTTCTTAAACAAAAGTTCAAAGTTCAACCGCTTCGGCAAGTTTAATGGCTTCAAAAGACTTAGTGAAAAGAAGGAAGATTGAACTGTTGAACAGTTGAACCTTGAACCAAAATAGTTCAAAGGTTCAATGAATTCAATTCAATTGGTTGGTTTAAAGGATTCTCCCAAAGATGAAAGGGCAAGTGCCCTTGCGAAGGGTAGTGAATAAAAGGCAGGTGCCCTTGTGGAGGGCAGGGAACATTTGCTCAAAGATCAAAGAGAAGGCCGAAAGGGAACATTTCCTTCAGACTTTTTGTCTAAGGAAATTACCAAGTAAAGGAACTAAAAGAATTCCTTTAGAAATATTTTATACAAAAGAATTTCATAAAGGCAAATCCTTCAAACAAATTGTCTGAAGGAATTCCTTCAGACATTTTGCCTGAAGGAATGATCAAAAGCCCGGCGAAAAAGCGGCTAAGGAAAAGGAAGATTTGCTTCAGACAAAATGTCTGAAGGAATTCCTTTAGACATTTTATCTTAAGGATTTGAAGGAAAAGGTCACCTGAAGAATCCCAAAGGGCAGGTACCCTTGCGGGGGGCTCTTGACACCCAAAAAATGGACCTTTCTCAAAGACCTGAAGGGACACCTTCCCTTCAGGGTGTTCTAAAGACATAAAGCTAAAGGAATTTTAAGGCTTCAAAAGAGTTAGCCAAAACAAAGGATTCTAAGAAAGAGATTGAACCGTTGAACCTTGAACCAAAGTGGTTCAAAGGTTCAAAGAAAGCTCTTAGTAAAGGAAGAAAGCAATTGAACCAGGGAAGCAATGGAACCAAGGAACTGATAAAGACCACCTGAACCATTAAAGTATTGAACCAATGAAATTTAAAAGTTTTAAAGGTTCATGGTTCAATATGGTTCAAACAACCAGCAACCATTGACGTCCTCGTAGACGTCAAATTTAAGGTAATGGAATATCTGTTAATTTTCAAATATAGCACAAAACTTGAAGGATGAACCAAGCGACCGGCTGAAGAAGATAGCTTGAGAGCTCCAATTGCAAATAGAAAGAAGAAAAGGCTACATAAGATATTGAAATATCTATGAGAGAGTTATTTTTAGTAGGTGAAATAGTCCACCAAGTAGTCATTTGAGCACACCAAATCAAGGACGCAGCCTATTTTTCTTCCATGAAGTAAAGGCAAAGTGGACAGCTGCGTAAATAAGAAGGAAAGGACCAGGCAACCTATACTTTAGAGGAGACATATGAGATGAATTGGCACACCACAGTTAAGACTGATGTACTGTTCCAAGCATGGCCCTTTGATAGAACTAAAAATGCATTCAAGGCATTGAATGCAGCATGGTCCATTTCATGGAAAAAAGTGCCAAGCCTTTCTTGGATGCTACATATTGTTACCTGTTGGTTACCCAGAGGATGTCTCCATTATAGAAGCAAAACTCTACCCAAATTGAAAGGCGATTACTGAGACTTTGAGCTTAGATTGTTGATCATATTTCTTTATCTGAATGAGAAAGCAAGTTACTTTTAGACTTTATGCTATTATAGCTTATGTTATTTTAGGAAATTGTTCTTATGTCTGTTTCTTAAGATCATTCTTTTTTATTTAATTTAACAAGCATAACTAGTGGAAGTAATTAGGAAGGTGTCCTGAAGCCAATTATGGAAAAACTTTGTGCTGTCACAATTTTCTTCAGTGTGTTTTTAGTTTCTTTCTATGTAAAGGATCTTGGGATGACTTTGTGCCTTGATTATCCTTTGTATTTCACTATTTGGGAAGTTGAAGTGGAGAATTTGTGTTACACCTCATTCTGCTGGTTACTGCACCCTTGTTACCTATTGGTTACCCACCAGAAAGAAGTCCTGCGCCCTGTTGCAAGACCATTTCTAAAAGAAGGGAAGTTCCTTTAGTATTATCACTAAGATTTTTGCTTTGTCTGTAAACATCATCTCTAAAAAAAGAGATGGATGGTGTAGTCCTACCCCTGAGTGTTATTTTTTGCTTATATATATAGTATATAGCTCTTCATATTTATAGGGAACCTCCCCTTGATGAGAGGAGAGATTTGTCCACCTCTACTGTGGTAAACCTGCACATTTGGCCAACCAATCTCCCTATGCTGTGGTTGAAGGGACCTATTTTTCTCATCAGTTAGCTGGTGATAAAATATTCACCCAACATATCCTGCATGAACAAATGCTAAGAGGGTTAATCACTCCAAAACCCTTCAAGAAGCCTGATTTGAACTCGATAAGAGAGAAAGGCCAAAAAAGCACTAAAATGGATATTTAAAGCTTGAAAATCATCAGGATGACTTTCAGAACTCCCTTAATGTCCATCCCATGCCACCAATCCATAATTGCAAGTACAAGGTTGTATGAAATACGCTAAGAAATAGTATTTAATGTTAGATTAGGGGTCTGTATAGATGATTAGGAGCTCAAATTCAACATGAGGGATGTTGAGGAGATTAAAAAAATTGAATCACATGTTAATTTATTAGTTAATATGTGTGGGAGCACAAAATGAGAATTTTTTGTCCTCTAAGCTAAAAAGGCCTAATGGGAGGACTAATTGATCTAAAAACACACTTGCCTTGAGTGTATCACCATGAAACTTGGAATGGAGCACAATTAGGGAAAAGGGTACTAAAAAATGGTCTCACTTATTCTTTCAAGTCCGTACATTCTACTACACAAGTGGACTTGTGTAAAAATAGGGCTACAAGAGGACTAGGCCTAATGAAGGCTCTATAAGCAAAATGAGATCTTGGTGAGAGATTAATGGTTCAAAATGGATTTTTTATAGTCTAATATGATGAAAATAGGACTCTAATAAATGTAAATTACACCAATTGAGCTAAATCCAAATTTTGGCTATTTTGGCCAAATTAGGCCTAATGGGATAAAGAGGTCTTGTGACACCTAAGAAGGAAATTGATGATTGTAGATGTTGTATCCATTTGAAATTATTAAATATTATTTACAAGTGTACTTGGGATACAAATATAACTATCCAAGATATCTCATGATCAAACTCTTGCCTTTTGCCACTTGTCAAGAAGGAGTTTCAAGACCTAAAGATGTTTGTGAAGAGTTTCAATGCCACATGTGAGGAAGGTGATCAGTTTGGGATGAACACATGTCCACATAAATTAATTGATATATCTTCTACCTCATTTCAATGAAACATTTGTTCCTAATTTTTTTTGAACTTCTCAAGAAAGCCTATGATGAAGGCAGTTTCACAAGAGAGAATGATTGAGGAGACTGCTACGCCACATTTGGAGAAGAGGATTATCTGGGATAGAATGATGTGTAAATCAGTTTAATGACTCATTTTACACCTCATACACATGAATTGTAACTAATTTCCACCTTTGGATCCTTGTCCTTGTGCCTTTTCAACTTCTCTTCTCTCTCTCTTCCAAATTCTACAAGTATGAACCATAGTGGTTATTGTAAGGGAGACCAAAACTAGTATGGCGAGGCCCTACTGGTATGAAATTGTATTTTTTGTATTTAAACATTTAATACAATTTTTATTATAAGTTATGGACATTTTTTCTAAATATGAGAGTGATGTATAGTGGAGATAAGTGATGGTGTCACCCTTACTCCCTTTATCCTTCATGTTTAAGCAAGAGTTCTGATTTTAACAGGTCATGTGAAGTGTATGGATTGTACTAGGTTCCTCTTCAAGTATGTAATTGTACCTATGGTGTGCAATCCACTCATATATTATTTATCTTTTTGGTTATGTTATGTATTCTACCTCCACATTGAAACACTATGTTAGGATCCTTTAATGCATAAAATTGGTCTTTGAAAGCCATGTTGGTTAGTAGGAGTGTGATAGTATGTGGGATATGTCTTGGTGTATCACCTATTTTAGGTATTTTCCATTTCATTCAAACTCCTAACCCTTTTGCATGAATAACATTATATTAAGTGATAACCACTTAAAGATGAATCTAGGGAGCTATCCCTCATAATCTAGAGATTCATCTCTCTTATAAGTTCACCCACAACTTGAAATATGATTCCATGTTGCATCAAATTGTAGGAACCTCATAGAGTATCCTAGGGTGCACAATTTGAAGACAACAGGTACATACTTAGAACTTGTGGGGGAATAAGATAAGCATATTTTAAACATTTTGAGAAAGATATAAGGTTTAGGTCATCAACATAAGATTGGTCAGACCAATAGATAGGCCAATGGGAACAAGATAGAGTAGATGCAAAACTTATAAAAATGGGAAAGGTCCATAATTAAGAGGAAAATCCAAGATCTAAGTTTTCCAAGTGTATAAGATTAAGGTGCTGCATAATTCATAAATATCATATACAAATAATGTGAATCATTGTCAATATTTCCATGCAGAGTCTCACTTTTTAATCATTATTTTCAATAATTTTTTTGATATGTATAAGGTTGTCATTTATGGCTTCCATCAAATTGAAATGAGCCAAAAAAATCTCATGGAAAATTTTAATCAAAGCCTCCATCTCCTTTTATCACTTCAAATATTATCAATTTTACTTAAAGATAGTATTATTAATACTAAACATTGTTTTTTTGATATGGAGAATACCAAGGTTCATGTGCTTTAGACTATCCAACATTAAGATTCACTGGTTGGGCCTATTGTTATGTAGTTTTTAGCTTTCTCTTCGCTCTCATTCCCTAACATTCAGTGTTCCTCTATTTTGATGGATCAATGTTTTTTTGTTGGCCCCTCTTGAATTGAGCTTGCCTTTATCTTACCTACATCATTGAACTATTTTGAGTAGTGTTTGTCATTTTTATACTTAATTTTGTCTTGGTTTTTGTGGGTTGGATCACTCCTAATTATCCATTTTTTGCCTTCATGAATCATAACATAAAAATGTCTCCCTAGATTGGCCATATACTTTAACCCACTCCTCACTACATTAGTTTCAAAGATTTCAAGGGTCTCATTAGCTTGATTTATCTCTTCAATATCCCACCTTGCCCCTTTATTGGGTTTCTCTATTATTCCCTTGGAATTGTCTAACTCTACTAGCTTTTGGGCTCCACTCACTTGACCACTGTTTGATTTAAGACATGATGTGTCACCATTAGATGGGTATGCAAGACTCGAACATCATCTTATTAGTTTTAAGGTAGCATATTTTCTTTATCTTTTATGGATTATTTAAAATTTGAAAGTAGATTAATATTAGTGGACACCATAAAGCATAGGACCAACAATAGAGCCATAATTATTGCTAACAAATGTGACATGAACTTAACTAGATTTTGAGAAATTTGATGATAGTCCAATTTTTTTTTAAAATTTTGAAAATAAATTTAACCAATAGGTTAAAATTCTAAGTTTGATTTCTAGGGTTTAGAAGGTATTCAACACACCAAGTTTTTAAAGCTTTCCAATTCATTTTTTGGAAACTTTCTTTGTGGACTTCATCTTTTCCTATGCTGTACATTTGGGTAATTTCTAAAGTGGTGTTTTTACACTAGTTATCAAGGTACTCTCTAAATATTTATATAATGAGCCCACTTAGCATCATTTTGGTCATATAATTACATTTTGGTGAATGCCATGCCCTTGAGACTAGTCTTTTCCATATTTGAAAAGTTCCTTTTCCTCTTAGACTAGACCTCCTTTCTCTAGACCTCCTTTCTTGGAGCGAAACCACTTTGAGTTCCCATTATTATAAACAATCCTTAAAATGATTTATTTTAGACTCTCGATCCCCTAATTTTTGGAGATATTTTTATTATTTTATTTATTATCCCTATATTGGGATTGGAGGTCATAGTTTGTTAGCTAGTTTACCGCTTTGTTTCCTTCCCATAGAATGTGTTTCACTTTTACTTATTCAAAATGGTTCTAGATTAACATCACTTATTTAATTATTCTTTTCATTATCTAATTTAAATTTGTGCTATTCTCCATCGATTTAAATATTTTGAGTGAATCACCTTCTATTTCCATTTTCGTAATGTTTTCCTTTAATTCCAACTCATCCCTAATACTAGGGCTTCAATCTCAATTATGTTTTTCGTATTGATTCTAGTAGAAACTAATTTAAAATCTATTACTTGACCCCTATTATATCTGATAACAACCCCTAATCTAGACTTACCCAGATTATTTCTTTAGGCTCCATCAAAATTAACTTTGAACCAACCCTATTCTGGAGGGATCCATTTCATGCTTTTTCCTCTTATTATTTTTCTCTATTTATTGCTCCACTTCATAGTGTCATATATTCTTTTGATTTTTCCCTAGTTTTTTAGTATCTTGGTTTTATTTGGGTTAGCTTCCTTATTCTTTAGTTATTTACTAGTGGAAATAATTTGATTAATAATGGCTTCAATTTCCATGCAAACTCTTTCTCAGGACTTGTGTTTGGCCTTGGTTTCAAAAATTCTTGCATTCTATTCAATCCAAATTTTCTAGGTTAAGATGCTTGGTCCATGTCCCAGATATTCTTTAAAATATTTAATCTCTTATTATTTTTCCATGATTTTAGGTGCTTGGGAAGATTATCATTTAGGTTTTAACTTAAGTTATACTTATTTAAGAAAATGTTCCAAAGTTCTGAGGTATACTTGCAATGTAGTAGGAAGTGTTCTACGCTATCTTCATTGTTATAGCATAAGACACACCTTGATGGGCCCTAAAAACCTTTAATTTTAGATTTTCTCCTTTTAGGATCTCTCCATGTGTAGACATCCATAGGAAAGATCTCACCTTCTATCAAGCTTTTGAGCTCCATATACTATTCCAAACACATTTATTAGGGTCACTAGGGTAGTCTGTCATATAAAATGCATAACCTTCCTTCATTGAGTAGACCCATGTGCCTTTTCTATTACTATTTATCGAATCTCTCTCTAGGATCTAAGGAGTCTATACATATTGTAAGATACCATTTAGTTTCTTTTGAGGTTCATTTTGGGTACCATCAGTGTTTTAGAAAGTCTTATAGATTAGGATCTTGTGACCTAATTACATGATTCTAACCCAATAATATTTCACTTTATATACCTATCATCTGGTGATTTCTTCTCTGATATGCTTGGAAGTCAATTCTATTTTTAGGGGGTTCTAGTCTATCTAGTTATCTTCCTAGTTTCTCCATTTTTGACATGTTAGAAGAGACCTTTCATTAGGAACTTTTTTGCTTCCCTTATGTTATTCTAGATGGCAGATCCAATGGAGAGTTCCTTTTCCATATAAATTCCCTCTATGTCTCTTTCATCCAAATATTTTCCTCTTAGTAGATTGCACCATGATTCAAAATATTTTGACCCAATTCTCCAAACTGAATTTTCTATGAGGGACAAATTAACCTTATCCAAGTTCCTTATCTCCACACCCCCTTCAGATAGTGATTTGTACTTTTTTTCCAAAGCTAGCAGTGGAATTTTGGCCTTGTACTTTATTCCTTGCCAATTTTTTTTTCTCAAAATTCTATTCATCTTAGACAGAGTTCTATTAGGTGCCTTTAGGAGAGAGAACTGATGAGTGAATGTGTCTTATAGGACCATCTTGATGAGAACAATTCTTCTTGTGTACACCATATATTTACCTTTACAGTTACATGGCTTGTTCTTCATTTTCTTAATGATTTTATTCCATAGTATTTTCTCCTCTTTTCCTTTGAAGAGAGGGAAGCTTAAGTATATGTCAAGAAGAAGTACCTTATCAAAGCACAAAACTCTACATAAGATAAATTAAAGGTTAGGAGAGACATTGATAAATAAATTTTAGACTTATTCTATTAATTGATTATCCTAAAGATTTTTCATAGATACCTAATAAATCTCTTATTGATCTGATCTCCTAAACTCTTGGGAGGGTAAACATCATTGTGTCATCCACAAATTATAGATAATTATGTGTAGTTCCAAATTTGGAGGATTCGATCTCTTTTTTAGCTCCTACAACTCTTCTTAGGGCCTTCACCATGAGAATGAATAAATAGAGGGATAATGGATCACTTTACCTAAGACCCTTGGAGGATGAGAAATACCCATTCAAAGATCCATTTATCAACACTAAGAATTTAGGAGAGGGGTAGCAGCTTTGTATCCAACTTATCCGTTCCTCACTAAAACCAAATTTTTGGAAGATCCCATCTATGAAAGTCTAGTTGACCTTATCAAATGCCTTCGAGATGTCTAATTTTATCAACATTCCTTGTCTCTTACTGGCATAGAGGGAATGTATGATCTCGTGAGCTATGAAAATACCAACTATAATTTATCTACCTTTGACAAAGCCTCCTTGTTCCTCTGAAATAAGTTTGGCCAAAATATTTTGAAGTCTATTGGCAATAACTTTGGCTATAATTTTATATATAATGTTGCAGAGAGATATCGGTCAGAAGCCTTATGGAGTCTTGCTATAGGATTTCTTAGGGATAAGTGTGAGAAATGTAGAATTAATTGCACTCAACATCTGTTGGGATTCCTTTAACTCCTGAACTACTTCCCAAATATCTTCTCCTAAGATATCGCAAAAACACTGATAGAATAATTAGATAATTTTTAATCCTATTAGAAATCATCATTTTTGATCAATTCCAAGAGACTATTGCAGGGGCAAAATCTAATTATCTCCTTGTTCCCAAAGTCAATTTAGAATCACCATAAATAAAATATCAAGAAATGAGGTTTCTCAAAACTAAGGGTCAAAACCCATTTATTATAGTTTAAATTTATAAGTATAATAATAAAATAAGTTTTCTTGAAAGTTTTTAATTCTTCACTAAGGTGATTCAAAGCGAGTTTATAGATAATTTTTTTTAAAGCATTTTTTAAGTAGATAATTTCACTTTGGAATGGTGAATAAATTTATAGTTTTATTCACGATAAATTTTTTCCAATGCTTTAAACACAGTGTTTATAGCTTAGAGAATAGGTCCTAATAGTTAGAAAAAAATATTTATCTTGTTATAAATTAAAATAAGGGTATTCTTGTACCTGATTTATCTAACTTGAAGTTTGTGTGACCTATAACACTCTAGATGATCTAGAGGTCAATTCAAAAAAGGTTCTATAGTAGATTAAAACCTGCACCATTGTGTAGAGCCCATTGAGACCTTTCTAATGGTATGTAGAATGCAAAAAATGAAGCTCATATGTTCCTTATATGGCCAATCAAAATTTGAGTCAAACTGGTCAAATCCAGTCAAAGTTGGCCAAACTACTAAAAATGACCATTATGGAATAAATTGAAAATAGTTACACTATGAAGATCTTGTCGAGAGCTTTTTGACACAATTTATGATTCATGAAACATAGTTCGTATGTAAAAGATATGGTTGATCAAAGTAGTGGTCAAACTTAGTCAACAGGATGACATGGTAAATCTAGACCAGTAAGAATGTGACACATGACACGAGGTGTAATAAAATTGTGGTTTCAATCATTTGTCTTTGATATGTGAATATAGTCATCAATAGGAGAATGTAAATTGTCTTCAAATGCAATTGGTATAGAAACATTTGGAGGTTTTGGATGTCAACAAGCGACGAGAGGACAATAATCAATGAATGTAAACAAGTGGTGGATGGAGCTTAGACCACATGGTGGGTCCTCAAGCCACCACGTGGCTTACCACCATTTTTTATGATCTAATTTTATATTATATATTTCATGCCAAAGTCCTTTGAAATTCTAGACCCTTTTTCCGTGTGACATCCATACTCTACATGTTTCATGCCATGTTTCATTCAAACATTCCACATGTTTTCCAAATATTTCCCATAGTCCCCACACACTTTACCACCACATACCACAAACTTTCCCCAAGTCACCACATATTTCCATGTCCCCACTAACCATATCCACATTTCCATGAACAACCATGTCATAACCATGGACAAAGCAAAAGGCGGAGAATGTGGCCTAAGCCACAAAGACAAAGGGGAGGATAAGGCTTAATAAATCCTTAAGATAAGTCAAGACCCCATGAATATATGGATAAAGTGAATAACCTATGCCTATGCCATAGGATTTGAACCCTTGACTTATCGTGCCAAAAGGACAAGGCCCAATCGCTTGGGCTACAGACTTGAGTCACTATATAAAGCCATGAAATCACATTTGTAATGCAATTCAAAAAGCCAATAGCCATTGCAAATACTAAGAGTTAGGGAGCTTGTGGAGGGTGCTCGGGACAAAATTGGGAAAAAATTTAAAAATGGACTTATATTATTTTTTCCCAACAAATAACTTTGTAGTTATTCATTTTTCATTATGGAAACATTTGTAAGTACTTTTTAAATGTTTTTCCTAATTTATCGGTTGATATTAGACGTGAAGACGTAGGCCTTTGTGCTGAACTCCATTTAAATTATTGTTAATCATTTTGTTAAAATCATGATTTATAAGTCAAAATTTTAATTATTTTGTAAAGTTATTGTAAAATCAAAATTTAATTACATTATCATATTTTTGCTTAAAGTTTACGGATCAATTTGGTATCAGAGTGGTTAGTGTGCTGGGTTAACCTCTGTGTAAACATTGTTCTGAAATGTCAAGTTTGATATCATCACTAAATTGTAGGTGAATTTGTGATTTTTTTATTTAACCAAAATTAGTTATTATTTAACAATGGATCCAATGCTAGCCCATATTTATTTTTTATTGAATTCCATTATCATTATGATAATGTGATTCTTACAAGCTCGAGAGAAATGATAGGAGCAACAAATCGAGAGGCTCCAATAGAGCATTGATGCACTATGAATAAAATTACAATAGGAACATCGACAGAGGAAGAGGATTCATGGAGATTCAGAGACTTATGGACATTGTGCCTACCAAGGTCATACTGCCAAGCAATGTTGGATACTACATCCTAGTCAGGCTCCATTATGGTTCAAGAGGTAGAACGAGCGAGATGTAAAGTAGAGGGGAAGGCACTTGTCAAAAAAGTTGAAAAGCCTATTTCTTTTAAGCATCAAGTAGTAGATGAAGGATTCATCCAAGAGATGTTGCCAAACTAGACTACAAAGGTAAATTCTGGTTATAGCAGTGATTCTTCTAATTCATATAATCCTACTAGTCCTATCAATAAAAATAATTTGTAAATATGGAAGCGAATAATGCTCTGATTATTGATGTATCTTTTGATGTAAATTTTGAGGAAGAAAGTAATGAAATCAATTATTTTGGCTATATTGACAATATTAGGGATACTAAATATACTAACCCTAAACATTTATCAAAGTCATTTGAAAAGCATATGAAAGGAATAGGTTCTAAGCTGTTAGTGAAAATAGGATTCAAAGGAAAAGGCATTGGCATTAATAGTCAAGGAATTGTCCAGCCTATCCAAGTGGCAAAGAGACCACTCCATGTAGGATTAGGATATGAAGGTGAAGGACAAATGTTCCAAGAAGCTGAGTTGAAGGATTACTCAACCAACAAGCTATAACATCCTGAAGAGCCGAAAGAAGTACTCTCTAAAGATATGATAGTCACATTAGATGAAGAATCTTCAAATGATTTGTCAAGGTATGAAAGGAATAAATACTCAAATGTATTTTTTGATTATACACAAGAGAGTCTTAAAAGGAAGTTTAAGAAAACTATCAAAATAAAGTTGCCTAAGGAAGAAATGAAGTTAGGATTTTACTTCAATTCTAAGGGGAAAATGTTGAAGAAAGATAAGCAGAATCATCCACAACCTCAGGCAAAGGTTGTAACTACATCTTTAGTCAAGCAAAATACAGAGCCTCCTCAGATAGAATCCAGTCAGTCAGAACCTAAGACAACATTAGCAAAGGAGATGATAGTCAGTGAGAAGCTGATAGTACAGAAATTGTCACCCTAAAAAAGTAAGCAAAATTTATTTAAACAATAATTACTAAGCATTCTAAAATATATGCTATTTTTGATGTAAACTATCAAAGTAATTTGATGTCTGAAGATGTTGTAGAAACCCTAAGTTTGGAAATTAAGCCACATCTCCAACCCTATTCTATGAAAAGAATAAATAATGGTAATGATGTACATGTAAGTAAAACCTATAAATTAGGGTTTGAAATCACCACCAAATTTGTATATGAAGTTGAATTAGATGTGGTTCCACTTCATTTTAGTGGCATATCCTAGGTAAACCATATTTGTCTCTAAGAAAGGCAACCTTTTCCAAGAAGGAAAATCAATATAGCATTGTAAAAGATGGGATAGAATATCTCCTATGAGCACATCGACAATAATAATTATAGTTAAAATGTACCTTCACTATTATTTAACTCATCCATATTATAGATAGGAACATTATAGGGTAACAATAGATAGGAACATTGTAGGGTAACAAAAAGATGCCATCATGAGAAGCATCAGAAATAGCTCAAAAAATAGGTTGTATATTTTAATTTATGTAGAGTGTGCAAGCATGTATATTTTATTTATATTTATAAGACCTAAATATAGGCATTTTTTATACATAAAGACCTATTATGGGTAATGTTTGTAATTATTACAGTGTTTGTCAAAGACCCAAGAAGGGCAATGTTTGTAAAAATTATGTTGCTAGGTAAAACCCTAAAAGGATAATTATAAATGGTGATTGTTATAACACTAGATGTCCTACAATATTTTCATAGTTTTAGATTTGAAGACCTATTAGAGTATATCCAAAACTGACTGACATTTAGAAGATCATTCAAGCTAGATCTGAGACCCAGAGCCATGTAAAGATCCTCATATGAAGTACCAGGTCCAGTACTAGCTTTTTGAGGATAAAAAGCCTTCTTCATAGAGAGGATTGATTTGGAGGTCAATTCAAAAAAGTTTTTTCAGTAGATTAAAACCTACACCATTGCGTAGATCCCACCAAGGCCTTTCCAATGGTATGTAGAATGCATAAAACATAACTCATACGTTCCTTATATGGCCAGTTAAAATTCAAGTCAAACTAGTCAAATCAGGTCAAATTACTGAAAATGACCATTATGAAATAAATTTAAAATAGTTTCACTATGAATATCTCATCGAGATCTTTTTGACTCAATTTACGATTTATGAAACAAAGTCTGTATGCAAAAGATATGGCCGATCAAAGTAGTGGTCAAACTTGGTCAATAAGATGATTACCAGTAAGAATGTGACATGTGGCATGAGGTGTGAGAAAATTGTGGTTTCAATCATTTATATTTGATAGGTGAATATAGTCATCGATAGGCAAATGTAGATCATCTTCAAATGCAACCGGTGTAAATTTTTTTGGAGGTTTTGGATGTCAACAAGCGATGAGAGGACAATAATCGATGAATGTCAATAAGTGGTGGATGGAGATTAGACAACGTGGTGGGTCCTCAAGACACCACATGGCTTTCTACCATTTGTTATGATCTAATTTCATATTATATATTTCATGCTAAAGTCCCTTCAAAATTTAGACCCTTTTTCCATGTGACATCCATATTCTACATGTTTTATGCCATGTTTCATTCATACATTCCACATAATTCCCACGGTCTCCACACACTTTACCACCACATACAAAAAACTTTCCCCAAGGGGAGGATAAGGCTTAATAAAGTCTTAAGATAAGTCAAGACCCCACGAATGTGGGAAATATGGATAAAGTTAATAACTTATGCCTATACCATGGGATTTGAACCCATGCCTTATCATGCCAAAAGGGTAAGGCACAACTGCTTGGGCTATGGACTTGAGTGGATATATAAAGCCATGAATTCACATTTTTAATACAATTCAAAAATCCAATAGCCATTTCAAAGACTAAGAGTCAGGGAGCTTGCAGAGCTTGTGGAGGGTGCTCAAGATATAATTGGGAAAAAGTTTGAAAAGGGACTTATATTATTTTTTCCCAATGAACAACTTTGTAGTTGTTCATTTTTTATTAAGAAAATGGTTGTAAGTACTTTTTAAACATTTTTCCTAATTTATCGACTGATATTGGACCTAGAGACGTAGACCTTCATGCCGAACTCTGTTATTAAATTATTATTAATTATTATGAATTATTTTGTTAAAATCATGATTTGTAAGTCAAAATTTTAATTATTCCATAAATTTATTGTAAAAGCAGAATTTAATTACATTATCGTATTTTTGCTTAAAGTTTACGGATCACTAGAGCATCATTGGTTGTGAAACTATTTAATTGCATATTTTCCATTTATAAGTAAATTAGTGACCTTAATGCATTTTATTAGCCATATAATATTTTTATAATCCTTAGGTTGGGTTTTGAGATGCAAAAGCTTTTAACATCTAAGGCCCTATTCACACTTTATTAGGTCAAAAGGGTCCTTCTAGTAATTATTTTGGGGCATACTTTTGGAGTAAGGCTCACCTTGCAGGTCAGACTAATAAGTCTCTACATGCATACTTTCCACATGTTTGGGATGCCTTTTTAACTCTTGGTAGTGCTTAGATATGATTGGGCCAACTAGTGTCCATGGTGTTACTTGCAAGGGGTAACTACATTAACTTAGTTGTGCTACTAATCAATGAAGGTTAGGCATATTTATATATAATATAACACTCATTAAGAATGAGTGAACTACAATCAACCCTAATTATTCATGTGAAGGGATCAACACAGATATGTAGGTAGCTCAGAGAGTGGGTACAGACATAGCGAACTAACTCTTAGGACACTCTCCTAGAGTGATCGTTATGACTAACTAGTTTTATGTGTTCTTGGATCACATGTTTAAACAAATAACCATTAGAGTGATCGCATTAACACAAATTATAGAGGATTATTCCTTATGTATGTGTATCATTCTAGTTCTATTGGTGTGGTATGCTCAGATGTTTAGTTGTCGTTGGGAAGTGATCCTCTTTGATTATTTTATAAAATAACATTATTTTCTCCCATTTTAACCTTGGACACTATTAGAGATCCCCTTGAGAGATGAAGATTATCCGAGTAAAATAAGCTAAAGTTTTTTGAGGCCTTGGTCTCATTAGATCAGAGGAATAAAGGTTCCTCATTGTTATATTTGGCTCTCATATTTTCTTGCATATGAGTGCTTTGGGTAAGTACACACACTTTGGGATGTTAAACTATTTTGTGATAAGAAACCTTTGAGTGTGTTGTTTCACCTTGTGTAGTTATCTAAAGCTTATATAATATTACTTCTATGGTGTAGTTTATCCATATTTTCTTGCATAGGAGTGCTTTGGGTAAGTACATACACTTTGGGCTGTTAAACTATTTTGTGATAAGAAACCTTTGAGTGTGTTGTTTCACCTTGTGTAGTTATCTAAAGCTTATATAATATTACTTCTATGGTGTAGTTTATCCTTTTTTAACTTAGAGAGCTAACCTTATTTTGGTGATGATGCCTAGCAGATGAAGCCATAGATATTTCAAGGAGAACTACATCAAACCTTGATTCTGAGGAGTGGATATGTAAGCTACCTAAGTTGTGGTGGGGCATCAATTTTAGGTCATAGGCTAGGTTAGGGGTGCCTTGTCACCATCCTTCATCTTTAACAATGTTGTTTAGATTAAATGTATGAATATTATTAATTTGAGATCAACCTATTTTTATCATAGTTAATCCTTATATATATTAAGATTTTTTTGGCTTCAGTGTTACCTACATCAAGTTTAGTAGATATTTATAATCCCTTCTCAATTTTCATGAATTAAGAGTAGAGTTTGTATATTTTTAGTCGAGACTCTCTCATGGTAAGCTTTATGGTGGTAACCCTATTGTGAACAATTTTTTAACATAGAGGGGAGGTTAGTTTTATGTTAGTCTCATAAAACAAATGAAATCAACACACTAAAATCCTAACACCTCTAGCCTAGACACTAGGGATCTTACATAACAAAAATACATATGAAAGCAAAATAAATATATAAAAGAAATAAGTCTTTTACCTTCTTTGGAGATCCAAATGGCTTGCTCAGCTTGTGCATTAAGAAGTCTTTGAAAATGGAGGTTTTTTTAGCTCCTCTCCTTATCACCTTGGCTTTGATGTTGCTTGGATTAATATTTGGGCATGGTAACACTACTTGTATGAGCCTTATGGATCAAATCCTACATAATAACTCTACAATATCCAAGCTTAGAAATGAAGAGGTATGACCTTGTATTTATAGCCTTAGGAATTAACTCTCACCCAAGGTGAGTTAACATTGAGTTTAAACATGTAATGGGTTCAAACTAACCCTAGGTTTGTCATGTAATTATGATTTTCAATTACTAGGCATGGATCTCAAATTAGATATTTTAAGATATTTTCAAAGAGCTCAAAAACTCATAAAGACAATGATGAAAGGATTTGATATTTTGATTTTTGGAATTTCCATTTTTAGATATTCATTAATTTCAAATGGATAATTTAACTAGGCATTTAATCTTATTTAATTTGTTAATTGATTCTGATTAACCTTTTAGCTCTTTCAATATTTATTTAAGTGTGCAAGTGCCCCACTTAATAGGTCCATAGGCCAAATTGACAGTTGTGATTTTGTAAAGTGATTAGGGATGAATCTGTGATAGGTTATTATTTCATATGAGATAGTATCCTAAATAAGGATGCCTCAACATAATTTTGAGCATTGATGAATGATGTGCAATCAAATTTGGGATGTTCAATGATTCCTAGGCTTAGTTTGTAATTGTTGGTAGAATCAATCTGAAGTTCTTATGGAAGCTAGTTGTGGCTAGTTTTAAGTGTCTACAATTTACCCTTGTTTAGGAAGGTGTTGCAGGCTTTAGGCATAATAACATCTTCTCAAAGAATGAAAAGTTCATGTATGCCTTTGAATTTAATGATAATAGATGAACTATGGATGCCCCCTTAAGAGAGCGGTTAGAAAAAAGGGTTGGTGATCAGTCCCTCAAAAGAAGGAAATGATGGGACCAAAATGTAAAATGGGGTGGAAAAGACTAATTTGCCCATAAGCAGTTATAATTAGTGATATGATGAGATGCCTTAGTTGGGAAGACAAACAAGATGGCTTGCCCATAGACAATTATAATCATCAACACAAGTGGGACAAAAGAGGTAATGATTTTCCCAAAGGTGGTTATAATCATTGAAAAAAGGATAAGGGTAACAAGAGAATGATTTACCCAAAGGCAGTATAATCATTAAAAGGGAAAATAATGATTTGTCCATAGGTGGTTATAATTATTGGCAAGATAAAAACATGGCCCAGATGGCTAGATAGAGATAATGGTTTGCCCAAAGGTAGTTATAAGTATTATCACAATGAAAATGTTCCCTAAGTGGGCAAAAGAAAGATAATGATTTGCCTAAAGGCAATTATAATCATGAACCTCCAAATAGATCAAAACACAATAATTTTCTAAAAATAGGTTATAATCATTAGTTATATGGGTGGGACAATACATAATGATTTTCCCAAAGGTGGTTAGAATCATTAGCATCACAAGTGTGACAATATACAATGATTTGCCCAAAGGCAGTTAGAATCATTGGCAGAATGATGGCCAATTGGATAATGGGGCTTACAAACTAATCCATAATCATGAAGTAAGAGTAAGCTGATATAAAGGAGAAAGATGTATTTGGGCAACTTGCTAGTATGGAGATGCACATCCTTACCATCAAGGACTAATTTTTTTTCATGATTTAATTACTTTGCATGTGGGGGATGATTTAGGTAGATCAAGAATTTTTAGGTGCCAAGGAGAAGTCTTATGACCTCATCACTTGTAATATTTCCTGAGTTGATTTTTGCTATAACACATGATAGTAGACATCATGATATAAAACATCATGAGAACCAAAAAAAAATATACAGAAGGACTAACACATGATCCAATAAACATTTGAAAACAATGTACCAATGATAAAAACCATGATGATAATGTTGACATATGAATATGGATGAACTTAAGAATAATGTGCAAGGAATCACCCAATGAATGTAGATATACTAAGTCAAGGCACAACAACAAAAGCAAACAAATAGGCAAACAAACAAACAAAAAGATAAAACATGAAGAAACATAAAAAAAAAGAAATAACAACACAAAATAATGAGAACAAAATGAAACAAACACAAAAAAAAGGTTAATCACAATGTTAGCACAAACAAAGAACAAACAAGATGATAAGGATTGCCCTTAGGATATAAGAGATAATGAAACAAACAAATAGGGAAATAGAAGAAAAGGAAGGGGGTAGCTGAGCTGACTCCAGATGCATTAGGTAAGTGGAAGTTGCCTACATGGTTTCATGGATGCAAAGTCCAACATAAAATTTAGGACAAATGTAGTTATCCCAGAAAATGGGATAGAAAAAAATGATTATAAGAAAAACATGATTGTGTTATAGAATAGAGTCGAAATGGTATCACAAAATGATGAGAGTATGGGATGTTGAGGTCAAGAAGGATGGGGAAAATAAATGACAAGTGTTTTTTTGTGACATAGCTAGGGGTCCCAGAATCCTTAAGGCAAAGAAGTGGCCATTTTTTAGAACATTTTCAAAATGGTTTTAGAGTTTTTGAAGCATATCAACTTGATTAAGAATGATGAGATACTAAATGGTCCAACTCATAAAACAATGAGAGCATTCAAACTTAGAAATTGCTCATAAAATAGTGAGAGCATTGAAAAGGGTGATTGAGTTGACGTCAATGTGAATCAAGTACTACCTACATAGTACCAAGATTGGAGCTCAAGTTACTATAGTTATACCTTATAGTGGAGGAATCTGATTAGGTAGCAATAAGTTCTTAAATTAGGCAAATGGAATAGTATGACATATGAATGGCAAGGTGTTACTTCATGGCATGATAAAGGTGTAATTCCTATTTTGCCCATAGGTGGTTATAATTAGAAAATAATGACATAGGTCAATGATACTAATTTGCCCATAGGTGGTTATAATTAGTAACATGACAATGGTACTCTGATTTACCCAAAGGTGGTTATAATCATTAGTACTTGAATGAAACAAAATAAGGATTAAAGGATGCAATTACCAAACCACTATCATACTGGTCCAAAATATGGCCTCTATCTAGAAGATTGAATCAATTGGTAAAACTTGATCTAAATTTTCTCATTGAAGGTGCCTGAAGAACCAGTGGAATAGAACCAAGGTCAAAGTGGTTGGGTAGGGGGTATAAAAAAATCTGGTTAAAAGGAAGAATATTGATATTATGGTATAATGGAAATGGGCCTCATAGACAATAATTTGTCTCTCAAGTGAAGTAACACTTGAGGTGTATAATGTTTATCGGCTCATCAAGTTCATCCCCATTTGGAGTAGCAAGCTTGTATGCTCCAAAGCCATAATTTCCATTAATGATATAAGGGCGTATCCAATTGGTTTTGAACTTGCCCTTGTGTTTATTTTTGGCCATAGTATTCTATTGGCTTTCTTTGAGAACACGATCCCCAAGCTTGAATTCTCTATGTTTGACTCATCGATTATAGTGGCTACAAAGTCTGTTATGGTATGCTTGAATGCTGTTAATTATGGACATGCATTTATTATTAAGTAAATTTATCTCTTACAGGTAAGCTACTCGATAATCTTCATCATCTAAGACATGCTTCAATGAGATGCATAAAGAAGGTAACTTGACTTTGATGGGAAGAATGGCCTCAGTGCCATAAACTAGGGAATATGGAGTAGATCCTACTGGTGTATAGTAATTAGTGTAGTATGCCTAGAGGGCACAAAATATTTAGAGGTGCCAATCATGGCCAACATCATTAATAATTTTTTAAATCATGTTGACCATGGTTTTGTTAGATGCTTCTACTTGGCTATTACCTTGTGGGTAATATGTGGTATAAAAATGTTGAGTGATGATTTACTTCACACACAGTGTTTTAACATCCTTGTTATTTAATGATCCACCATTATTAGATATAATGTTGGATGGGATACCATAGCGGTAGATGAGATGTTTAAAGATGAATTTAGAAATTTGCTTTCTAGTCACATAAGTGAGGGGTATAGCTTCAACCCACTTAATGAAATATTCAATAGTGATAAAGATTTGTTTATGGCCATCATATGAGGTAGGGTTAATATTCTCAATGAGATTGAGACCCTAAGTAGAAAATGACCATGGTGTAAGCATTAGTTTTAAGTCTTGGATAGGGCATGTATTAGATTGGCATGCCTTTGACATCTATCACATTTTTTAACATATGTAGCTGCATCTACACCCTTAATTGGCCAATAATACCTGGTACATAGGAAGTTTTTAACTAGGTTGGCTTCACTTGTGTAGGATCCACATATTCCTTCATGAACTTCTAGTAACACTAATTTTGATTTTATTGAGTTAAACAATGAAGTAGAGTTCTATCAAAGCTATGGTAGTAAAAGGTTGGTTCAAATAAGGTATATCGTGAGGCTTGGTGGGTAAAATCCTTTTACTATTTGTAGGATAGGTCTAGTGGCATAATGTGGTCATGAAGGTAGGTAAAAAGGTTTGAATAACATATAGAGCTAGGACCAATAATATCATAGATTATTATGATGGTTGTAGGTTTACGAGTTAGAGCTAGAAGATTTTCAATGAGGAATTGATATTCTTTTGCCTTGTTGGTGTGATAGATCAAAGAGCCAATGATGGCCATGGCATCTTCTATTTTGTTATTAGCTCTTGGTATGTGTTCAAACTATACATCAACAATCTTATTTTTGAGAGTATCAATCATGGCCTTATATGGAACCCACTTGTCATCCTTGGTTTGAAAATGGTTTGTAATCTGATTGATGATTAATTGAGAATCACCATAAACCTTGAGATGCTAAATATTCCATTATACTGCCCAACAAATCCCTATAATGAGTGCTTCATATTTGGCCATGTTGTTAGTATAAGGAAAGCTGATCTGAAATGATTTAGGGATAATATACCCCTATGGTGTAATAAATAATAGGCTTTCCCCCATTCCATATGCTATGAATGCTCCATCAAAATATAACTTCTAGTGTTGCTTCTTAAGAGGTGTGTTAATGATGGTCATGATGGATTCATCTGGTAATTGGAAAGTCAATAGTTCTATGTTGATAAGGGGAGCTTCAATGAGCTGATCTATAAGAACTTGTCCCTTGATGGCCTTTTGGTTGATGTATTCTATCTCAAACTCACTCAAAAGCATGATCCATTTAGTCATGCGACCTTGTAAAGCAGTCTTGAATAGTAGATATTTGAGTAGATATACTTAACTATGGTCTTGTTTTTAAGCATGTAATGTTCATTTTTTAAGCTATAAAGACCATAGCTAAACATGATTTTTTAATAGGCATATAGTTATATTCATACATAACTAGTGTATAGCTTAGATAGTACATGGCATGTTCTTTTCTATTGTCATCATGTTGAGCTAAAAGCTCCCCCAGGGCTTTGTCTGTTGCAAAAAGGTATAGTAAGAATGAATTTCTTGGCATGGGTAGTAACAAAATAGGAGGATTGGGAAGATAGTCTTTGAGGTGATGAATTTTTTTTTGTCATTCTTCATCCCAATAAAATGTGACACCTTTCTTTAGTTAGTGTATAAATGGATGAAATTTATTGGCCAACTAAGAAATGAAGCATCTAATAGACTAGATATTGCCCTACAAACTATGAAACTGATTCACATTAGAAGGTGGTAACATCTCTTAATGGCTTGTACTTTGGAAAGATCAACTTCAATGCCTCATGGGACATAATGAAGCCTAGTAATTTTCTTGAAGTAACTCCAAAAACACATTTCTTAGGATTAAGTTTGACCTTGTGTCTCTTAAATATCTTTCTTAGTGTGGCTAGATGATTTGCATGGGTCTTTGATTTCTCCAATATTTCATCGACATAGTCTTCAACAATGTCATGCACCATATCATGAAATATGACAATCATGGCTCTTTGGTATGTGGCCCCAAAATTCTTGAGACCAAATGGCATAACTTGATAATAAAACATTCCCCATGGAGTGGTGAATGTTGTCTTATGGCATGATATTGATTTGGTTGTATCCTAAGAATCGATCTATTAGTGAAAGCATATCGTACCCCATTATGGAGTCAACTATCATATCAATGTTTGGTAGAGGAAAGTCATCCTTGGGGCATGACTTATTAATATCCCTAAAATTACTGTAGATTTTAATTCCTTCTAGATTTTTAATAACTGACATAATGTTTGAGATCCACTCTGAGTAGTCGATTAGTCAAATATATCTTGCTTCTAAGAGCTTTTACAACTCTTTCTTTACTAATACATCAATGCAAGGATGCATCTTGCATAATTGTTTCTTTATAAGTTTGGCATCAGGATGCATAATAAGATGGTGCACAACCAAGACAGGTCCAAACTTGGCATGTCTAAATAGGCCCAAAAAAATATGTCAAAAAACTGCCTCAAAAGGTTTATAAAGATTTCATGTTCCTCATTAGTGAGGGAAACACCTAATTTGATCTATTTTGGGTCATCTGCAGTCCTGATGTTGACTTCTATAGTGTCCTCTATGAGGAGAGTCAAACCATCTTCCAGGATGGTTGGTAATGATTTAAATTGGCTTAAAATAAAAAAATTCCTTTATTTAGACTGGCTCTTCAATTTCTCCTGGGCAAGATGAATCATAATCTCTTAATGGTAGGGATGGCCATGTGACAAACACTACTAGAAACGCTTGGATGATTTTATCAAAGGCATGCCATTTTTCATAACTAAACTCAAACCCATAAGCAAGTTCATCATTGGTGGTCTCTTGAGTTATGTTTAAGGAATGTTGAACCCCATCTAATGGCACCTAAAATAGGTTTTCACCAGAAGACTGGCCTTTTTCTTTACTTTTACCTTGGTTTAAAAGTGCATTAAAGAGGTTTTCACTTTGGGACCTCAATGCTTTATTTAATTATTTGTGGCTAAGGGTGTTCACTCATTCCCCAAAATAGGCTACAAGATCCAGTTTTATTGAGAGCCCTTATTTGTGGGCTCCCAAAAAAACATGTCTCTTAGGCCTAAAAAATTGCAAAGGGCCTCATCATTATCAAACTCATCTACAGGCATTATGGATTCTTGTTAGTCCTAGGTTATAAGTTAAGGGTGATAAAGAGGAAGTGGATTATGATAGTTAATTAGAGTAAGAGTATAAATGAATTGGGTGTCAAATAAATTGGTATTGGATAGGTATTTATAAAGGCTATGAGTGGACTCTGCTTCACTACCGACATCATCATCACTAGTTATTGGCATTGAAACATGAATAAGATACGTGGTGTCACCCCTAGATAGTTTGAATCTGAGACCATAGGTTCTATTGTACTAAGTTATAGAGATTGGTTCAAGTGTTCCCTGTTAATTTGGCCCAATGCGTCCTCCTTCATTAGCTTGATTCTCCATGATCTTATTTGGAATAGGGTATTTGGCATTTTTGTAACAATCAACCAATTTGTCATTATATAACTAGGATTCATCATTTAAAAGTGGGTCCTATTCTTGGCCAGTGGTTGGTGTGAAAATAATAGGAGTTGGACTATGAAGTTTACCTTTTCCCTTTTATTTCTATTCCATGGAAGGTGTCTTGGCTTTGGGTCTTCTATAAGACTTGGGTTTATATGAAAGCTTAGCAATGTGAAATGTATCATGGGTCAAAAATTCCATTGGGCCATTGGCTATGATGGTAAAATGATTGGACATTTTAGGAGGAGGCATATGGGAAGATGAATCAAGGGTACCAGTGTCTATGTAATTAGCCTTTGGTCAATCAACAAGTATTTATTTCCCTTTATCCTTTTTGAGAACTGAATCTAAGCTAAAATGGTAGTTGTATCTTTTATACTTGGCATCCAAATGTTTACAATGTTCGTATGGCTGTAAATCTCCATGAATGGTGACCTCCATACCTAAGTGGGAGAACTTGAGACATTGTTACAATGTTGATGGGATTGCATGAATCTTATGGATCCAAGGTCTAACACATGGCATAGTGTATCATGGGTCAAAGTCTTAATGATAACTGGTAAGCTGATGGTGCCTTATGATTCCTAATATTCATTGTCATAGGCCTTGATAGTGATCATTTTTGGATGGAAATTGGCTGTAGTGTATCCAAGAAACTTTATGAGCTTCACATACATAATATTCAAGCCCAATCCATTGTCTATGAGGACTTATTTCAATTTGTACCATGTAATGACAACTTCAATGTACAATAAATTATTATGGAGAGGGCCAAGAGATGACATATCACTTTGGTCAAAGGTTAATTATTGGCCTAGGGATAGATGTCCAACCAAAGCTTGGGATTTGTTAGGCTTTATATCATTGGGAACTTGTGATTGGCCGAGGAACTCTATTAAGATGTTCTTGTGCATAGTAGACATACGTAACAAATCCAAAATGGAAATTTGTGTGGGTTTTTTTTGAAGTTATTCCACAATATCAAACATTTTTTCTTTATATATGTATATGGCTTGTTCCTATCTAGAATGCTGGGTTGGATGGGTTTGGTGGTAAATGGTTATGGACCAAGAATGGTAATATTTGACTGTTGAGTTGTGATTGCATAATCAAGACTAGATATAGGGCCATTATTTCTAAAAATGA
Source organism: Torreya grandis (assembly GCA_037957365.1). Taxonomy (NCBI): domain Eukaryota; kingdom Viridiplantae; phylum Streptophyta; class Pinopsida; order Cupressales; family Taxaceae; genus Torreya; species Torreya grandis. The sequence continues at coordinate 1,528,790 of JARHVA010001081.1, forward strand.
TGGTGGAGGGGGAACAAATAAGATAAGTCTTGGTTATTGGTGCAATTATATGTGGTCACAAGTCAAGGATGAGTTATCGGTATAAGGTCCAAAAGTAGTAATCCCTGCTTGTTGGTATGCCTGTATGTAGTCCTAGGTCAAGGAAGGATCACTGGTATAGGTTGGTTGACTGAAATTGGTTAGCAATGGTCTCATTATTTTATCGCTTGGTCTTGGATTGATGGGAATGGTTGAAATGTGACCTCCCACAATATGACCTATAACCTTGTTGTAGTCATGTGAAATTGTGTGGTATGTCTATTGGGTATTGACACCATTCTAGCCTTGGTTCCATCCATTTGATTATCATTGTTATTTTTGTTGTTGGAATTATTGTTGTCATGACTATTGATACTATTAATGTTATTATTTTAGCCTTTGTTAGTGTTTTTGTTGTTATGTTGTGGAGATGGGTTTTGATAGATACCCAGGTTTTGATTAGATGTAAATGTTCTATTATCCAATGTAATCTCCCCATTTTTTAACATATTTTCAATGAGATGTTTGATCTATAAAAAATGGCATAAATTATGTCCATTAACCTGATGGTATTTATAGAACTCATTTTCTTGGTACTAGTTTGGGTAAGAAATGCCCTTAGGATAATGATTTAGTATTAGTCAACTAATCAGATTAACTACAACTAACTTGAAAAACATGGCTTTAATGTGTTCTCCAAGGTCACTAAAAACTTAGTGAGTGGGTAAATTTCTCTTTAGAGGAAGGGTTTGTAAAGGTAAATGTTGCTACATTTGTTGAGCTGGTCTAGATTGTTGTGAAGACTGTACTTGTATTTGCTGAATGGGTTATTGGTGAGGAGTAATTTGCATTTGCAGTTTTAGCTGAGTAGATGATGTTGGCATCATTTTGACATGTCACAACTTAGTTACTCCATTTCCTACAACATTCTTGTTGTGGTTGAATTGCTTGGATTTTTCATAATTACTGGCCTAGGATGGTGTTGATGCTTGTACTTGGACTTAGTTTTAGTTATGATTTTGGCTGTTTCCTTGGTTTTGGCTCTAATTTTGGTTTGATGAGGTGAGATTGATAATCCCTTTGTTAATAAGGGATTTTTAAATTAGTAAACCTTTGTCAATGATCTCCTTGAAAGTGTGTACACATTTCATCTCTAGATGATAAGATATCTCACTGTGCAAATTTTTGGTAAACACAACCAATTATTTATCTGGCAAGCTATGAGTGAATCAGCTAGCAATTCTCTCCATTGCAGTAGATATCTTACAAAAATTTCACCAATAATCTGTTGGCTTGAGTCAAATCAACCAATGAAATTTTATGTTCAAGATTGTAGAAGAAATGTTGGTTATCAAAATTAAATACTAAATTATTTGGAAATTTTAGGAACCACTCTAAAACCTATTCTACTAGAATCTAAGGAAACAAAAATAGGAGGTATATGTCACTATAAGCCAATAAATAACCAGCAATAAAGAATTCAGTTAAATGGGCCTTTAAGTCTCCTTTAACCTTGTGTTTGTCAAACTTTGGTGGTTCGTACCCTAGAGGAAATGGTATTCACATATACTCCATGTTGAATGGGTAGGAACACACATCATCTAATTTAAGCATTTTGGTTTTTTTCTTAGATTAAATGGTGGAAATTATATCCTTTATTTGTTATAGTTCTTGTGTCAAAAAACTAGATGGAATATTGGCCTGAGGTGGAGGCTAGGTGGTCAAAGGTGGATTACCTTGATAGGGGTAAAATTGCAACATGGTTTATTATTGAATGTTGGTTTGGCTAGGGGACTAACCAAGAATATGTATTCATAGATTAGGATACAATTATTAGAATTACACACATTGCAGTGTGATATTTTGGTTTAGATTCAATAGATAGGCTTGATTTTGAGGGAATTGTGATTGGGATGGAAGGATATGGCTTTGAGTGAATTACTATGCCTATTATGGTTGAGTAGGGACTTGTTACTAACTAGTAAAACTTGAATTAATAAGGAGAACTTGTTATGAAGTAAGGCCCTATTATTGGATTTGTGGCATGTTTGGAATAAAAGGAAATTATTGCCTAATCGATACTTATTGGATAGTGTTATCTCTTTTTTGCATGAACACTTATTGGGAAGTATATGATTGTAGAGTGTTTGACATTTATTATTTACCAAGAGACATACATTATTGATTAGACAATATTTGAGAAGGCATGTTGGTCTGTGACTAGAGAGGTATACTTGTCACTACCTAGTGAGGTGGAACATTTGTTGCCCCTTGTTGAGGTGGTATAATGTTTTACCTCTACTACATTGGTATATTGAACTATGCCTATTGTTATGGAATGTTAGTTGTCACATGTTAAGGTGGATTAATATTCATCACATTTTGTTGAGGCAAGGCACTATTTTACATTTGAATACTTAATCCTTATGGTTACACGCTTAATGAAGTAACTGGTTGAGAATTAGAGGTAACTTGTTGTGGTTGGGAGGTAGAAGTTCCCACCCCTTGTTATTGTGAACTACTTGTGGTGCTTTTTAAAGGCACTTTTTATGGACTATTTGTTGGTGCATTTAAACCACTTTGGTCTAGATTAGATGACACTTGCATGTTATCCACTGTGTTTGGTATTTTTTTTGTGTAGAAGCAGTAGACATTTCTTTAATAGATAGGGCATTGAACATGTCTCCAATTGAAGTGATTCATGTGAATGTGTCTGTACTTGAATTATCATGGCTTGTTAATTCAATTAATACTCCTATTGAAGGATCTAACTCATTAAGTGTAACATTTGACATAGTCATGTTATTAAAGTTACATGATAAGTTCAAATAGGTTTGGTATGCTATCTACATTTGTATAAAATGGTCCTTCATGAGGCCCTTTCTTGTGAAAATCATATTATGGTTTTTACATGTCATCGACATGAATATTTGAGGATTGCTAGAAGAGGCCTGTTCAATGGTTTGATTATAAGGTATGTTGTAAGGCACTCTAGCTAGACTTGTCAAATTTTCATGGGGAAAGTCTATTAGAAACTTGGCCCCCACCTCTATGGATCTGATTAAAAATTCATCTCTATTTGAAAAAAAGTGACGATCAAACAAATAGGGATCATATGTCAATGGAATAGTAACATAGTATGGCTGTGTTTGAACTTGGTCTCCAACTGATGGTATGCTAGTTAGATACTGTGTTGTTTGTTCTTATTCCTTATCCAAGTATGGAGGCATGTCGACCAAATAGTGGGATAAGGGATCTTGGATTTATTCCCCAAGTTGAGTAGTGTAATGAGGATAAGGTTCCATCTCAAAAAGTGCATCATCACCATAAGGTTCTTGAACAAAGTCATCTTATACGACCACATTATCATATCCTAGATTGTACATGGCTCTGTTATGAGTATAGCGAGACATATTCAAATCAATGATGAATGTTATACAAAAATAGGCTTAGATTTATATAAAATCTTAAAAATAATGTCCAAAGGATAAATGGTTCAAACTTGATCTAGCTTGGTCAAAAAGTGGAGCTGTATTTCCAAAAGGTCTATGTAAAAACTTGGTCTAAAATAGTCTAATGTCAAATGTCTTTCATAAAAAGGTCAAATGGATGAACAAAAATTGGAATGCCAAACTCTATGTACAAATTGTTTCAAACATGTCTAATCTAAATAAAACTAAAGTTTTTAGGTCTTTTTGAAAATACACAAAAGCTAGGCTCAAAACAGGTATGTGCTAGGTCTTTTGAAAAAGGCACAAAAGTTATAATTTTCAACAAGACAAGGTAGGAGATTTAATCTAAAAAAATTGAAATAGTTTGGCATAAACTAGGCATTTGGATTTAAACATGAACTTGGTCATTTGGTAAAAGACATGAAACTCTAGGCATATGGAAGATATACTATTTCTCCCAAATCTAGGCATAAAAATAGTTTTTCAAATTAAATAAAGAATCAACCTAAGTTACATAAACCAAAAGTGAAAGATCGATGTCTAGGCCAAAATTATAAAAGGAATAGGAATAAATCAATCAATGTTTGGATTTGAACTTGTTAAGGTTAATTACAAACTCAATTAAAAAAACTAGGCTTCTTAAATTAACAACAAGCTAGATAAAAATGAATGGCATAATGGCACTAGGTATAGATCCAATAAGGCACATGCAATTTGATTTTAAAATTGGAAAAAATACAAGGCAAATAAGTATTTTAAATGATTTGAGTAACTTAATGATGTTATCATGCTCTAAATATATAACAAATGTTTATTTCAAGACTCAAAGGCCCAAAACTTAGAATGAATTGGGCAATTTAATGACACCCTTTTCAATCAAATGACACACATAAAGGTTTTGACAAAAGTTTTAAGGAAAAGGTGTGGTGTCAAATGGATGGTGTAACACCTCCTCAAACAAAGGAGTGATGTATAAACAAGACTCATTTTGACGTGGCAAGATAAACAAAATAGATAGTTCAACTTAAGACCATGTAAGAAAAGACAAAATGATACAAACATCTAAGTGTAATGTCCTAAATCTTAAAACTAACAAGGTTGCATAATACTATCAAATTTAATCAAAATACTCACTTGTGAGAGGATTTTAATTGTTAATCCAAAAAGTAAAGGCACATGAAAGGTAAGGTTTTGGGCCCCCTTTTCTCTCAAGAATTTGTACTGCAACATGGAACTTCAGGCTACTCATCCTACATCAACAGTATGTCTGCGACAAGTGGGGTTATTCTAAACTATCAATTTTCACTTGTTTTTAGATGGTCCCAAGTGTGGATAACACTAGAGATTCAATCATATCATTTATATCTACGTCAACTGGCTTGTTGTGAAAAGATCTTATCCTTTTCACAACTACTACATCCATCACTTGTTCAGTGTAGTATGATGTTTGAGTTACCCCTAAATTCTGAGGTCGAGTACCACTAATAGAGCTTGATGTAACTTCTCAAAATAAGCATCCCAGTGGGTCACCCTCAATTTATATACCCTACTATGGAGTGGGTTTGAAATGATGTCAGGAGATGAATTCCTAGGTCAACACCCCCTAAAGAACCCATAAGAAGGTGATGAAATCCTATTGATAAGCCAAAATACATGAAAATAAAGACAAGTGAAAAGAATTTATGGTCATTTTGGGGTCACCTAAACCATACAAATTTGGTGGAGGGACTTATCAACTTTATTTTCATGCTCTTGGACTAAAGTGATAAAGGTAAAAAATGAACATTTTTTGTCACCCGAGTTCCCTAAAGGGGACAAGGGAGAGCATACATGCGTCACTCATCTTGCTTAAACAAACAACTTTCAAAAAACAAACGAGTATGTAACTAAATGTGAAAGATCATTTTATTGCACCATAATGAAGTATGTTGTGAAATTTTAGCCCCTTGGTATTTGTTTGTTGAAAAATTTGAAAAACAAAAATGACTTAAGCAAAAAGATTATTAAAACACTAATTTGAAATGTGAAAATTTTAAGTTAGAAGTGTTTTAAATGTCTCCTTGTGGCCTTTGGGTCCTAAAAAACACATAAGGGAGTCCTTGTGATTAGAAGTACATCATGATTAGATAAAGCACTTGTCAAATCTTGTTCTTGAGTTTATGATTTTCTACACAGTACAAAAATGTAGAAACATAAAGTAATACTGTAACCCTCCCTACAAAACTATGACTATCAGCACAATACCGTTACTTAAGTGAAAATAGAGTACAAAAAGCAATATTGCTACTCTAATGACAAAATCGCTGAAATAAAGGTAATATCATTACTATGAGATTCACGATATTGCAACTTAACCTAAAATAATTAGCCTAACCACTAGTAGTTTAAACATAATATCCCAAAACTTTAGGCAAAATTTTAGAACTTATTATGATATCATGACTTTAGAAGTTGTGATATTATAATATCATTATTTTTATGAAAATACCATGAATTCAAAAGTTATGATATTACAATATCACAACTTCCCTATAGGCATGAAATAGCTAGTAAAACCCTTGGTAGTTAGACACAAAAATGTAATAAATAAAATAAAACTGTGACTGTGTGAGTAATGATATTGCAACAATATTGTGATTCTAGAGAGCAAACTCATGACTACATAGGGAAACTTTGTGACTTCTAGAAAAACATCCTTAAGCCTTTAATTTTCACCTATTTTGATTAGCAAGCTTAAATTTTTACATGAAAATTGTTAGGAGAGTGCTCTATAAGGCCTTAGGAGCAACTTTGTGGGTTACAAGTCCTACTCGATGTGCCAACATGTGAATGAAGATTTAACATAGAGGTGAGGTTAGTTTTGTGTTAGTCTCATAAAATAAATGAAATGAACACACTAAAATCCTAACACCTCTAGCCTAGACACTAGGGAGAGTTTAGGTAACAAAATTACATATGAAATCATAGTAAAAACATAAAAAAAACAAGTCTTTTACTTTACTCGGGAGCTCTAAATGGCTTGCTTGGATTTTTAATCAAGAAGTATTTGAAAATGGAAGTTGATTGGATCCTTCTCTCCTTGGCACATTTGTTTTGATGTTGCTTGGCTTAAGATTTGGGCATGGTAACACTACTTGCATGAGTCTTATGGAACAATCCTACATAATAACTCTACAATATCTTAGCTTAAAAATGAAGAGGTATGGCCTTGTATTTATAGCCTTAGGAATTAAATCTCACCCAAGATGAGTTAAGGTTGAGTTTAAACATGGAAAGGGTTCAAAATAACCCTAGGTGAGTTAAAAATAACTTTAGTTGAGTTAATCGTTGTCATGTAATTATGATTTATAATTATAGGCATAGCTCTCAAATTAGATATTTTAGAATTTTTCAAAGATCATGACAACTCATAAAGGCAATGATGAAAAGATTTAATATTTTGATTTTTGGAATTTTCATTTTTAGATATTCATTAATTTCAAATGGATAATTTAACTAGGAATTTAATCTTGTTTAATTTATTAATTGATTCTGATTAGCCTTTTAGCTCTTTCAAGATTTATTTAAGTGTGTAAGTGCCCCTCTTAATAGGTCCATAGGCCAAATTGATAGTTGTGATATACAAGGTGATTAGGGATGAATTCATGAGAGGTTATTATTGCATATGGGCTAGCACCCAAATAGGGATGCTTCAACATGATTATGAGCATTGACGAATGATGTGCAAGAAAATTTGGGACATTCAATAATTCTTAGGCTTAGGTTGCAATGGTTGGTAGGAATCAATCTGAAGTCCAGGCATAAGCTAGTTGTGGCTAGTTTTAGGTGTCTAAAAATGTTATAGGGTATCTCTCTCTTAGTTTGCTTGTGGATGTTGACTTGAGATGTAAGTTTAAATGACTACACAATCTGTTAAATCAAGGAATTATAATAAAATTAGACTACCTATTCATAACATCATATTAATGTGACTTGTCCCTATTTCTTGTTAAATATAATTAGTAAATGGTATTAGAAACCAATCTTGATCTTAATCTCATTCTAATATGTGTGTATTATGATTCCTAAGGAAGTTTTGCGGTGGAAAGTAAATGAATTAAATAATCGCATAATAATTGTATAAGTCACTCTTTAGTTGCACATTTACCCAATCATAACAATTAAACCACTAAGAAACTATAATTAATAAGTAAACATAATTAAATTAAATTAATAACAATAAAAAATTACCTTGATTTTTGGACAAATTTTTTGGGTATGACATTTTGGTATCAGAGCATGGGTTCAACACTGGGAATTTTGGGAAAATTAGTATGATCAATTTAGTTATCTTATAAATTAGATGAAAACATGATGTGTACTTTCAATTTGGTAAGTGTGATTCATGTGACTTTTCTACACATAGGTATTATAATAGTTGAGATTCACAAGTGGTCAGATATATAAAACATGCATGATTCCATGGGACACTCTTGTGGCACCAGGTGTTATTTGTGGAATGATCATTTATTGTATTAGATTGATAAAAAAATGATAGATGGTTGTTAGCTATGTCATTAAAGATGACATATGTACATTAGTTGGGTTGATGAGACCATTTTTACCCTTATGTACTAATAGTGAACATGTGATATCGTATTTTGATGAGTGTGTACCCATTGTTGTAAACTAATGTAAATAATGTATTTTGAGATAAATAAATGTATCATTAACCCTGGTAGCTATCAATGTACATATGTAATTGTAACATATGGTTTAATCCATCATATCATTTTATATAGTATTAAAACCTCTTAAATAATTCATCCCCTCTAAATAAACAACATTGTTGTATGATCGTAATGTGTATTGTAGTGGTGCAAGTGTGACAATGGTGTTTTTTGCTAAATTATACTATTATGATGTAACTTGTGTGTAACATCATGTGTGTAAATGTTGTATGAGTAAAATTCATTCATTAAACCATGTAAAGCCTAATTGAAATTGTTTTTATGTAGTGATGTGTTCCTATACCCACCCATTTGGTGGTTGTTGAAGAAACAACCCTTGTGATTTACCCTATGATGCACCCATGCAAATGAAACAATATCATAATAGATTACTTATCGACAATATATATTTAGAGATAATGATTAGATATGGATATGCTTAGTGAGAGATATTAGATTGGTGACGATTAAGATTATGATTGGTCAGACATGAAAACATGAATGTTTTCATGGGATAGTTTGGGGCACTCAAATGCCATGTATTTGGGTTGCCCACTTGTTATTACTATTTTGAATACAATAATGATAGATATTATGGTAGAATTATTATGGAAGATGATATTATAGTTGTTTTCTCTTACCTTTGGGAGGTATTTCAGTTATTTCTTTTACCTCTAGGAGGTAATCTAGTTGTTTTCTCTTACCTCTAGGAGGTAATCAAGTTATTATTATTTTAACTCTGGGAGGTAATGGAGTTATTTTATCTTACCTCTAATGAGTTGTTTTTCTCTTACCTCTGAGAGGCAATCAAGACTTGTTCCTTTTACCCTTGGGTGGCTTACTAGGCCACATAGTTCTCGTGATATGATATGTTTTGAAATTATTTTGTTGAATCTTATTTTTATTTGATTGAAAATGTAATTTGTTTTGAAACCATCATTGCTTTTTTGTTTTAAAAAATTGATAAATTATTCAATTGATCATTGAATTGTTTGTTGAAAATTAAAGTTACAAATTCTGGTTTTAATTTTCATTTTTGAGACTACTTGGTCTTAATTATTATTATTTATTATTATTTATTTATTTGAACAATTGATTTTGAGTTTTTTTCCTCTTGTTGATTTTACATTTTAGTTTCGTATATGTTCATAATGTGCATAAATTTCACCTTGTATGGGTGTGTGAGAGAAGAAATAACTTGGAATATAGCTATTGAGTTGAGATGGAAACTTGTATGGGTGGGTTCATGACACCATCCTTCCCACCCACCAAACATGGTGGTTTCATACATGATTTTTTTTTCTTGTGATGTCTAAGGAGGGTTTTATTGGGAGGTCTAAGAGGGTAATATATAGAACACAATGATTGCACTTCTATTTCAACATTGATATAACTCTATTCAGATGGCACTTTATTTTTGCATGGTGTACTCTAGCCATGGGATGGTGCTCAGCCTATTCAGTTTGATATTACTAAAAATCATAATTATTGATGCACATGGTACTTATCATGATTATATGGTATAAATAATTATTGGGGTTTTAGTTTGTACTATATAAGATCCATGCATAAGACTAAACTATATTTATAGTATAAAACTAAATTGATTGTATTGAACCTGTTCGATACCATCTGACCAATATCAAATGACTCTGATACTAGTAATTTTATACACATCATATTATCTGTTAAACTTTTATTAATTGTATTTTGCACTACTTTTAAATCTTTTTTCATCATTTTCAGTAATTACTAGCACACAGGTAAGGAATAAATCATGTGTTTATTTATGAACCTCATTTGTCACTTTTTCAACCATCTTAATCTTAGTTTCAACATAAGTAAGATGTTTATAAATATTTTTCTTTGATTTTATTAGATTAGATTTGATTTGTGCCTTGTTTTAATGGTTTAGTGTATCATACTTAGCTTCAAAACTAATTTATTATAAAACACCAATAATTTTCCTGAAGTAACATAATAATATGTTTCTTGGGATTTAATCTTACAAGATATTCTTTTAATCATTAAAATATTTTTCCTAAATTGCACACATGGTTTTTTATTTTCTTAAGTTTTCCTAGGATTTCATCAACATTATCCTCTAAAATATTATGCATATAAACATGGAAGATGTGTGTTATTGTCCTTTGATAAGTGGATATTGTATTTTTTACTCTGAAATTTATTACCACAAAACAAAATGTTCCCCAAATATTTGTGAATGTGGTTTTATGTTAGTCACTAGGAATGATCTTGAATTTTTGTAACAATAAACCCCACCCATAAAAGATAACACCTCATTCCCGATGGTAGAATAAAAAATAATATTAATGTTGGGCAATTGGAAGTCATCTTTGGGGTAGGATTTATTTATGTATTGAAAATTAGTTCTAATCTTAATGCACCAAATTTTATTGACAATTGAGATAATGTTGGAAATATAATCAAAATAATCAATAGTTATAATAAACCCAACATCAAGTAACTTTTGGATTTTATCTTTAACCAATAAAGTAACCTTAAGATGCATCTTTCTAATATTTTGATTCAGATACATAGCATAAATATTCACAAATATATTATACACATAGATGCAGATATTCTAGGCATATCGACATAAGACTACGTGACAATGTCTTTATATTCCTTTAATATCTTAGTATAAACCTTTTAATCTTTAGAAATCAAAGAATCCCTTGACTTTAAAATATTTGGTGTGTCATGAGTGCTAGTTTTATTAATAGCAATCATGTAATCATTCAATAATGTTGATTTATCCTCCACATAAGGCACAATAGGTTATATATCCAAATTATCTAATGTAATTTCACCATCACTATGCAAGGTCTCACTTTCCTCAAAATTAGTTCGATTGTTCAATGCAAAGGGGAGCATATTATTATGATGATGCATTTGAAAATCTACATTAGTCCCCAAATATTCTTTCATAATTTCATCATTATAAAATATATCAAGGTAAGGAATATCATATGATGTAGCCCAATCAATTAACTTGGGAAAAATAACTTGTAACTCTCCTTGTTGAAATTTAAATGATTGATCCAACATGTGCATAATGTTTTCCATTTCTTGTGAGTGGTTCTGGGTTTATTTTATCTATTGACTATGGATATGTTTTGATATGATAACATTCTCATGATAATGAGCTCTATAGTATTCATTATCCACTTCAAAGGGCGTATCTTGAATTTTATCATTCTCACTATGTCCAATACCTTGTTTATCTTTATGAACTTGGAAGAATAGGCCATATTATAAATTTCTCATTTTTAGCTAAACCATTACCACTATACCCCATTTTTTTGTGTACATTTCAATTCAAATCCATGTTTTTTAAAAATGGTATCAATAAGCCTAAACAAAATTCTTTGTTTATTTGTGTTATGAGAATAATATACTATAGTCCCTTTATCCTTGTCATCTTTTATTTTTTATTAAATAGTTAATGATGGTTGGACTAGTCTTCCAAAATTTTAAGAGGTAATGTATTTTTCTATAATGTCAAATGCAATCATGTCATCTTTATATTCCCTAGGGTCTATTGGTGTAAAACTTAGTTTGGATAACTTGTCAACTATGTTATCAACTTTATAATCACTCTTTTAAATATCTTATTTAACTTTAGTACACTCACACAATTAAAAGGTTTTCATTTGATTCATTAGAATAACTTTTTTAGGTTCCATAATGGTTGGTTAACTCTTATTCAAATGAGACATGATAATATCTAGAGGCTCAATCATTTTACAATATATAAATGGTTATCATTTGTAGGAAAATTATATATAACTCTCTGATGTATAAATTTAGGCACATATGTAAAATATATGGGACAAATATTATATCATGGACCCAAGGTATCCTAAGTGAGATGTTATAGCTTACATAATTAGAAACAATTTGGCATTCCATGGCTATATTTTTGGTACAAGTGATATATTCAAAGTGATTGTTCCAATATCCATTTTTGGTTGATTATCATAACCCTTAAAGATATTTTTTAATTTTGTGAGGGGTTTTATTATAATTCAAAGTTGCATTAGTAAGGGTTCAAAATAAATATTTAACCCTAAATCATTATCTACCAATACTCTTTTAATCCCTAGTTTTTTAATAATAACTTGAATATGAAAGGCTAAAATTTGATCCAAGTTTTCTTTTGGAGGTGATTCACAATGATCAAAGTTAATAAAGTACTCATTATCTATCAAGATATAATAATAGAATTAAAGTGCATGTTTATATGTGTTTTAATTTTGATTTAATAATGAAATGAAATAGAACACATAAAAGATCAACTATTGAATTAGATCTACAAAATATACATAATCTAAATGTAAAATACATGAAATAGATGATAGATTGACTAATCAATGATGATGGATGACTAATGGAAGAAAAGATGGATGTTGTAATTTGTTGGGCCCAATCGATAGGTATAGATGATTGATGAAAAGATTAAGGAGATGATTATGAGGATGGTGATTGATAAATTGATTGATGAATGATTGAGATTATAGCTCAAAATATTTGATGCAAGAATTGAGGATAATGAAAGATGAGAGAGATGTGATGATGGATGATGAGGAAGGAGGAGATAGTGGCCAAGCTATCCTTAGTCATTGAAAAGTGGCCAAGTGCTACCTACATAATCTAGAAAGACCTCAAGTTGATGTAGTTATTATTAGAAGATGATGATGATGAGGAATAAAAGATTAGATGTTAGTCGAATGGGTCAAGAGGATTAGATTAGTGATGAGATGATTAGATAAATGATGAGGGTGTAAATGATTAAGCAATAATAGCTATCATAAAGCTCATAATAGTCTAATCAATCTAATAAATATAACACCTAGCAGTATACCCCATGATATAAGTATAACCAAGAGGACATTATGCCAAAGTATATGGGAAAATAATGAACTTTGCATCATCAAGGGCACCTAAAATTATTATTGTAGATTTGAGGACCTCATAAAATCCTTATTCATTGCCCAATACAAAAATAAACATGAAGAAATAAATACTCAAAAGATAAATAAAATCAAATATTTACATGATATAGACATGAAAAACATAATAAACAAGTAACATACACAAGTATCTACATGTACTATCATGGTGTCTTGTCTAATGATGGGATAAGTGATTAGGTGATGGGATGGATTGGGATGATCATGATGTGATTGTAGACTTGGACTAGGATATACTTGGAGAGACTAATGATGATGATTAGGATTAACAATTAGGTAAGGATATGGATTATGAGGATTTGGATAATCATGATTAGGATTAAGACTTAGGTAAGGATTTGGATATGGATATGGATTAGGATAAGGAATGGGAGACATAAGGAAAATGATGTGAAAGTGAGACTAAGTCAATGCTAATGTGATATAGATTGGATAGGAGGATGGATGACATGATTGTGAAAGATGAAAGGCATGGATATGGATGCGACTAGGGGAAAAGGCATAAGACAAGACATGATGGACTATTTTTGGATTTTTAAACTTTTATAATTTTTAAAGTTATTAGAATATTTAAATTTTAGGTCTTTTTAGGAATATGTATGTACACTATACAAATAGGGTTACTAGTAAAAATAATACCAAGCCTAGAAACTAGGATGAGCATTGATGGAATAATGGATGGGATGATAAAAAGATGAAGGTTATGTGGAAAAGTGGATGAGGAATAAGGAAGAAGGGAATAGGGATTGCAACATCATGAAGGAACTAAATGTTTAGTTTCCTAAGTGTTCATTGGAGGATAGGGCAAGATGATTCCAAAACATTTATCAAGACATATTCCACTTCCTTACGGAGGCAGAGGCTGGAGGAAAATATGGACATAATAGGATGTATGATATGATGGAAGGTAATGGAAAAAGGTATGGGATATATATGGGATTGAAAAGGGATGGGTGTGATGGATAAAAAGGATGGATTATGCCCCCAAGTGTTGAGGTACAATGCAAACAATTGATTATTTTACCATAATTCCAAAAACTAGTTCTCATCATGGTACTTTTCCAAGGCACCATAAGACTATTTTTCACCATTAGATGAATGATATTTATTTAATTTTTTGCTTTTAATTTTTTAATTTTTTTAATTTTTTTGCATCTCAATTTATTGGGTATGGGTACGAGATGAAATAATGTCGACACTGGATGGATGTTTAACCAACACCTATTATGGAGACATATGATGCCAAGATCATATCACTATTTTTGGATGTATTAAAGTGTTGGTGGAATTTATTGAATCTTAATTTAACATCCTCTGAATGAGGGATAATGTTGCCCAGGGATTGTGGATATGGTATGGATGGGAGCATGTCATGATTGTGAAGATGGGGTAGAGGATTTGAACGAGGGATATGATCATGATGAATGATATGATGAGATGGGGAGAAAAAATAGGGTTTGATAGTTGCATACACCATTGGGTATAGTGGATGGGATTATTTAGATTGGTGCCATGAGATTAAGGTGTCTAAGACCTTTTTATTTGCTAATTCTTTGATCCAAACATTAAAAGGATGGTTAGCTATACAATTATTAATTTTGATATTCTTTTAATTGGATGATTGGGTTTTAATTTGACTTCCCCCTATTGATATATTCTAAGCTTCACTAGAGGAAATTGACTTTTGACTTGATAAATAATGATTATATTGACTTTGACATTCCCCTAGTGCCTATTTTTACGCTTCACTAGGAGAAGACATTTCTTGATTAGGCTGATGATTTGAATTTTATTGAAAATTAAATTATGGCATCAAAGATGATTTGATAATGATTTATGAATTTTGGAATATGGTCTTGGACCTTTGTCTTTTTGGCACATGATGTTGCATGTGGAGGGGTATCCAATGATGCATGTTCCTGTTCATTCCCTTCATGGAGTGAGATATAGGGATTATGGAGGAAAGGTGGATGATTAATGTTGTGTGATGGATTAAGGGGATAATGGGTAGCATAGTCCTCATAAAATTCATTTTGGTAATTTTTCCTATCAAGACTAAATACCAACTTGTACAATTCAAAACTTTTCTTGGTATTGTTACAAGCCTTGTAAAAGTGGTCTAAACTATGTATTTTGGCCTAAAAAGACAAATTTCAGTCTTTAAATGATAAAATTGGTGTTTAAAATATCATAAAATTATTAAAAATACATTTTAACATTTTTATGTACATGAATTTACCTTAGTCCAAAGTTTCATAAGTTGAAAAGGTCTTTTAATGCAAGTTTAAGCCCAAAAAGGTCATTTATAGCTCCCACGTGCCAATTTTGGCTCCCAAAAGCATGTAAAAGGTTTATTTTTTTGTTAATTCATGATAAATACTCATGTATCCTTATATAATATTATATTTTTGGTGGTGGAAGACTAAAGTTTCAATAAAAGGTAAAGAAAAGCTTATTTAATGGATATTTCAAAGAAAGGTACAAAATTGTATGACCTTCCATACATTTGAGTTCAATAACAAGATCAAGAGGGAATAGTAGAGGTTCATGAATAATTTCATGGAAATTAAACTCAAAACTGGTCCCCTCTAGTCAATTAACTCCTTTACACATAGTGATAAACCTTCAGGTTTGTAGTTGGTACGATTAGGAGAGAGAAGATTCAGGTCTACAATTTTTGCCAGAGAAACTAGACTTAAAGAGATTCCTATTGGAGTAATTGTTTCTCAAATTAGATATCTCTCCCTCATGAATCATCCATTTTAAGTTAGGGCATACATTTGTAGTCTTGCATCCATGAAGATAGTCAATTTTCTATAATTTCTTCTCATTAGGGCATCATTTCAAGAAAATTCAAGTTTATAGGGATTTTTAGGGACATGTAATTCATTTCCATTGTAGACATCAGTCATTTTACACATGTGTGAGGGTAATACTAAGCTCAAGAAAATAAGAAGTACAATCTATAGTTTGTCATGCTTCTAAATAAGATTTATATTGTCTATGAGAGAGGAAAAGCTTCAAAGATTTATTGGTTTCATATTTACAGGGATATCATTCATGTTTTCATATGTTATTCATGCAAATTTCCCATGAGATTATTTTAAAGATTCATAGTAAACATAATTTTGTGTTCTAAAGCATCTCAAATTCCTTGTTTAGCAAAAACTAAGGTTTCTTAGCATTGTTTAAGGTACCTAACATATTCCTAGGTTTCAAATTTAGCTTGTTATCCTCTTCTAATGGCATCCAAACTTATACATCAGGTTAAGAACATGCTCATGATTGCATATGGCTCTTAAACTTGGTCTTGGTAGACTCCTATGGTCCTCATGTCACTCCATCTCAATCACCTCCACATACACTCTTTTGCACTGTCATTCTCACTGTGTAAGACATCATTTTCACCTTCTTTCAAGTGTTCCATCCTTCATTCATGGTTTCACCTCCTCCTTTCATCTCCATTCCATCATCCATCACATTAGGTGTCAAGAATAAGTGAGAGGTTATAATGATCATGAAGAAGAAGGTATAAAAACCTATAAAACATCAAGCTACAACCAAGAATGTGTACCTACAATATTACACCAATAATTAACACTATCATGAAGTACAAAAGCCAAAGAAAATTAAGGTGTCTTCTTAAAAGTCTATTCTCAAATGGTCACATCAAGTATGAATAGGAGAGATACATAATCAATTCAGGTTTTGAGCCTTCCTTAAGGCTAATTTCCAATTTCTATCCATATAATGCAGCGTATACACAGTCATCATATGAGAAAGAAGGGCATGGTCTTTGAAAGTTATCATCATGATATGAAGATGGGGTGAGAAGGAGTAGTCAATGTGAGTTTCTTAATACAATTAAGACCCATATCATGTCATAAATCCTTAAGGAACCATGAAAAGGTAGTCAAGTGTCTTCAAATCCATACCTATAGGCCTTAATGAGACCTCACCTATAACAAGCTTTGTTCATGGGCAGCTTACAAGTCTCTAAGTTCTTGGAGGCAGTTTACATAAATCAAGTACATTATCAACATGAGGTTTGATAATCTCAATGAAGGTAGCTAGAATTCAACACATGTCAAGCTTTGAAGGGCTTAAGAGGAGGAAATAAAGACTACAACTAGCCTAAATTACAACGTACAGTCAAGTGGGTAGATCTTGCTTAGTGGAGATTTCAAGGGTTTAAACTCTCAAATAGGATAATGAGATGGTTTTGAGATATTTTGACAAAACAGATCATATTCACACCTTTTTTCACCTTGTTATCACACTCAAAACCCCCTAAGAATCATTAGTGTAGTCCTTATCTATACAAGGACCTACAAGCAATAAACCTACACTGGTCTATATAAGAGAAGGTTTGTTTTCACAAGGGTGGTAAACATGTGAATAAGTTATCAATTTAAAAGGAATGCATATAAGTGAGACCTTAAGTGAAGCCAAACCTAGTTTAAGATGCCTTTATATAAAAGTACACCTATAACAAGATCTACAAGGTTTTATTGAGAAGTATAAACATAGTCATATCTTCATCCTCTTGAAGGTCATGAAGTCAAGATGATCAGTGTTGATTTCATAGCTACAACAAGGTCACAGAGTAACAGTGATGAAGTGGGTAGATAGAGGATGAGATGACACTTTAAACAAGTAACCTACAGTCAATTTTAACCCTAGAACAACACCTACAGTCACATATGGCTAAAGGCATATCTTCAAGGCCAAAAAAGTTGAGAACATAGTGGTTTACTTTGAATAGTTTCAAATGGTATGGATGATTCATAAGTAATGATGGAGTTGATAATGGTTTCATAAGGATGTGATATCTTCACAAGATAAACTATAGTCATACACCTTAAACTTACACCTAAAAATTCAATAATATAGTCCATCATTCAATCTAATATACACTTTAAGGATGATAGTGGCCTATAGAGGAGTTCTATGGTTATCAAAGGTTAAATAAGACAATGATGATTAGGATCATCATGAAATAATAAAGGAGGATGAGATGGGACTTCAAACACATAGATAATATAGTCAAGGTCAACAAAAATCACCTACAACCATAATAATGGCATTTTCCTCTAGCAAAATCATATGAGTAATATGTATACAAGTAAATTTTAAGTCAAAGAGTTGATAGATGAAGATATATTATGTAATTAAAGTTCCTATTAACATTTTCAAGCTTTGGTCAAGCCATTAAAACACTAACATGCTCTTGAAAGTTAAAGGTACAAGATTGTATATACATGATTGTCTATAAGGCCTAAAAGATTATTTTAAGGGTCAATGTGCCAATAAATCATATAATATGGGTTTTCAAATCACTTACGGAGTATATTAAACACTAATTCATTATGGCTAGACACCTCCATGTCTCAAAATTATCTCTTTAAGCACTATTGGCATATAGTCATGGTGATTTTTATTGAGAAGTAAGGTCATTACAAGGAGTGTAATGATGCATCCATGAAACATTAATTTTTTTTATCCCAATCCAAGGTGTAAAAAAGGAAAAAAATAGTCATATGCCTAGTGAGACAAGACCAAGTAGGTAGCTCAAATTAGTTTCTAGTAAAAAGAGCCTATATGACAAAATATAAATACAAAAGGCATGAAATTTGGTGGAGTAGGTAATAATTACTTACTATAACCATAAAATATATTTTTGGGGTCAAATTACAAGTGGAAGTGCCCCTTATTTTTACATGGTCCCCTACATGTCTATTCATAGTCACCATTGGAGTAAGCATACTCTTGAGGTACATACAAGTGTGGTAAAGGATTGAAAATTTAATATAAGGTCCTATCAAGCATAATAAGGTGATTTTTACATATTCATATACTTTTTGAGAGGTGAGAATACTCCAAAATAAAATCAAACCATACCCTTGAAGGCTAAAACAAGTAAACATGCCTATAACACCAAAAGGCATTTTCAAACCCTCTAATCAAGATGAAAGCTTAAGAATAATGTGATGGGATGATATAGGTATCATGATTATTATTTAAATTAGGGAAAAATAATTTACAAGTCATTTTTAGTCCAAAGAGTAAATTTGAATTCTGTAGGCTAAGACACCTATTCAAGCCACCTGATCAAGTGCTCATATATTTCACCACATGAAAATTTTAGCCAAATGATATTATCATATTTTAAATACCCATATGTACTTATAATTCATGAAAAGGTTGAGGGTTTTGACTTTATGAACAATCACTAAGAGCGTAATTATGTCCAGAATGCTTGTAAACCCTACAGGAAAATTTCTTTACGTAGGTATCTTTTAATAACTTTTTCATGGGAACTCAATATTCTCAAGGAAGTTGATGGGGTTTATACACTAACCATTCATATAAATAAGTTTGAATTTAGAGGATTGTACTTTATGAATCATCGTTAAGAATATTCACCTCCAAAACCCTCCCAAACCCTCATAAGGACTAGTTTTGAGGAAAGTCAATTTTATTGCAATCAAAACTTCATGGATAAACCTAAAAATAATTAAAAAATCAAGTACACTCATAGAGGGTCCCAAAAATGGTACTTTATTATACAAAATTATACAGATCAGGGAAGAAAATAGGTTTTTGGAAAGAAAAGGCACAAAAGAAGAGTTACATGGCAGTTCAATGAAAAGTAATCCATGGAGGGTGAAGCCTGAGACTTGTATTCACTTCCAAATCATTAGATCAAGAATATTCCTAGAAGTCCCCTTACTAGCTCATCCAAAATAACCATTCTATAGGAAATTTAGGTAGTTTGACCTAGTCAAATAGTTTGACTAAGTTGTAGGTGTTTCTTCATCAAAAAGAGATATTTCATGATATTGTGATCTAGGAATTTGACTTAAGAGAGGATGGTTAGTATTGTGTTAGTTCCAAAATGAAAACAAAATGAAATAAACACACTAATAACATAACATATCTAGGCCTAGACACTAGGGAGAGCTTAGTTAAGAAAAACAAATGACAAACACAACTAAAAAGTAAGGAATAAAACACAAGAATTCCTTCACCTTCCTTGGATGCTCCAAATGCCTTTGTAGTAGTGGCTTGCTCAGTTTTGTGCTCACGAAGTCCTTGACAATGGAATCTTGGCTACCTCTATCTCTCCTTGGCACCTTTGGTTTGTGGCTTGGCTTGGAATCAATTTGGCATGGTAACATTAGTTTCTTAAAGATTTTGGAAATAATTTGGCATTATAACTTTGCATAATCAAGAATTTTAAAATGATGTTCATGGCCTCTTTATTTATAGATTTTTGAGAATGTCTAGAATCAACTTGAACCATCCATTTCAAGATTGAGATGTGTGGTTGAGGATTAATTCAATTTTTGGAATTAAGTTTGTAATTATCCTCATCATGACATTGGAAGAAGGGGAAATTAAGAGACATGGAGGGCATCATGGAAAGCATTGATGAGGCATGGAGGGCATGTATTTTGATATTTGTGGCCTTTATGGCCTAGGGATGTCTTCCCAAGAAATGAGGTTACCTGATGATGTAAATATTCAATGTTCATTTCTAAAAACAAGTATTCAACAAGTTTCCATGGATTTATTAATTAGTTTATAATTTGGGTTAATTAGCTCTTAAGCATGATTAAGCACTTTGTGCACAAATTACTCAGATTGATCAGAATGCCTTGTAATTAGTCCAAAATTTGAATGGATTGGAATTAAAAAGTGATGTTAGATGCATTGAAATCATATTCCCATTTATGAAGTTACCAATAGAAAATAACAAAGGCACACATATTGTGTAGAATATTTGATAGGAAAGAGTAATCTAGAGCACCCAGGTGCAAAATTGGCATTTTGACTTAGAATGATATGATCAAATTTAGTTGGACCATACATTACATTACCCCATTTAGGGATACCCTAGCCAAAATTGGCACTTGAATATGTCAGTTTCACATCTTTTAGCATGTTTTAGTGTTTTTAGGCCAAATTATGCATTTTGGGTAGAAATTAGTCAAAAGCCTGGTTGAAGGTTATCGGTGGCCAGATTTAGGTGTCTATAGTTTGCCCCTATTTGGGAAGATGTTGCAAACCGTAGGCAAAGAAATGTATTCTCAAAGAATGAGAAATGTCTTGTATGCCAAAAAAAAGATGATGATTAAAGAACAAATCTCCAAATAGTTTTGGGAAGCCTATAATGATGCCCCCTCGAGGGAGTGGCCGTCACAATTATTGATAGAAAGTCCCTCAAAAAGAAGCAAGAAGAAAGGTGGAATTAACCCATGATTGAGATTAATCCAAATGAGAAAATGCATGCATGCATTGATTTAAAAATATTACTGATTTTCCCAAAGGTAGTTATAATCAGGAATAAAAGTCAAAATAATGATTTGCCCATAGGCAGTTATAATCATTAAGAGGACCTAGATTGGTTAAAGATGATTATGCCCCAGTTAAGGTTTATTAGCAAGCATAACTCAAAGATATAACTTGGAATATAGATTAAATATGAGTAGGTGCAAAGTGATGAAAGAGATGGATAGAGGAATAAGATTGATCAATAGAAAATGATTCAATTGTACCTACCAATGAGGAGATGCTCATCTTTATTAGCAATGATACAACTAGAATGGCCAATGGGTTAATTTGATCAAAGGTAGGATGAAAGGATTTTCTAAGGTGCCAAGGAGAAACTTATATGGATCTATTGATTGTAGACCTTCTTGAAGTTAATTTTTATTGTAACATGTGACGATAGGCATCACGATTGAACACCATGAAGACTTGGATAAAATATTCATAAGGACTAACTCCTAATCCAATAAACACTTGAAAATAATTCACCAATGATAAAAACCATGATGACAATGTTGACATATGAATATAGATGGACTCAGGAATAATGTACTCAAAGAATCACCCAATGAACACATATAGACTGAGTCAAGGCAATAGTGATGAAATCAAACAAATAGGCAAGTAAATAAACAAATAAACAAACAAAAAACCAAACAAATAAACAACCTAAAATAAACAAACAAGTAAAAAGCCTAAAAATAAAAGCAAAATAAAGCATCCTAACAATGACCATGCCCCAGTAAAGTGGATTGAGGAAACTAACTAGGCTTAGACATGACAAATATTTTTGGATTTTTGAAATGTTATGAATGTTTTTAGCATTTTGAGGCATCTTAACTTGTTAGAGAATGAAAATATACCTTCTCACAAAATGGCGAGAGCATTTGGCTTAGGTTGCTTGCAAAATGGTGAGAGCATATGGAAAGGGGGACTGAAGTGACCTCAACATGAAATCAACATGACCTATAAAGTCCTAATATGACCTCAAGTCATAGTAATTCCATCCACACAAAAGGTAGGGAAAGACTAACTAGGTCCCAACAAGTTCTCAAATCTGACAAATGGTCAGTCAAATGAAAATAGTGATGGCAAGGTGATGCAACAATGCATGATAAACAAGTGTTACCCCTAGTTTGCTAATATGTGGTTATAACTAGGATATAATGGAATAGGTAAATGATACTCATTTGCCCATAGGTGGTTATAATTAGTAGCAAGACTGGTGAAACACTGATTTACCCATAGGCAGTTATAATCAGGCTCACATAAACAAACATGATAGGATGAAAGATATCTTTCTAGATCAGTTGTCACACTACTTTCATAAACTATCATTATAAACGTGGACTGGATTGATTGTTGAAACTTGATCAGAATCCCTCCATGAAAAGGTGTGGAAAGAACCAAATGAACCAAGATTAAAACAAGATTAGGTAGGATGAGTAAAAATAGGCTTTGGTCTAGATAAGAATGGAATGATAGGATGATATGGTCTTGCTTAGGATAATGATGGTTGTATAATTAGGTTAAAATGGTAGGAGGGTTACCCCCAAGTGATGGGGTGAATGACAAGAATCTACAATAATGGCAAATGGATATGTAACAATAGTAATGGCATGGCAATGTGAAATGATATGGTACTTGTTTTTGGTGTGGGTGTGGTTTTTGATTCTATTGTTCTTATTGAGATGGAGATGCACATTATTATCAAAAAATGATACAAATAAAATACTTGATCATGTTAATTTCTAGCCCACACCTCATTTGAATAATTACTCTGTCAAAAACTACCTGTAGATTTGGTTGTCAAGAATGTTTTTATGATCTTCCTTGGTCGTTGATTTTGATTCCTTCAAACATCAAGACAAGGTATCCTTATAGCCTCTACAAAGGAAAGTGTGGTCATAGATGGTAAATATGGATAAATAATGGATGGTAGGTTTTATTGTGAAATGAAATGGTCAATGATAATGGAATGTGGAATGGCTGGGAAATAAATGAAGATCAGGATGTTTAGTCACACATAATGTTGCTGATGCTAAATTCAACATAATTTTGGTTGTAGTTAGGATGAAGACTTGTTCTCTCGATAGGACCACCAGATTTTTTTGTTTTTTGATCTTGAGAGTAGCTACCATCTGATTAGGTTGTAGATAGGAAGCTATTTTTATTTGATCTTTGATTTTATCTTCATCCAACAGTGAAGAACTTTTATGCTTAGCTATTGGTGCCTTAATGAGGTTTTTCAACAATGAAGTTGTCTTGATTGTCTCATAGCACCTTCAAGAAGGTTTCACTAAAGAATGTTGACTTTTAACTTTGATTTCCTTCTATCACTTTTGAAAAAGTTTCACTAGAAGATGTTAATTTGGAACTTTGATTGTATCCTAACACCTTTGATAAGGTTTCACTAGGAGATTGTTCTTCTGCTATATGAATGTTGTCTTGGCCTCCTTGCTCTTCTTCAACTCTATGCAACCATGGATGTAGTTTAACAAAGTGTGATTCTATCGATCCTAATCAACACTTATGGGAGATGGAATGCCAATAATATAAATATTTTGGTTGATGGTAATGGCCTGTGTAATGATAATGGAATGAGTGTTGGCATCACAATTCTTGTAGAAGATACTAGGAGAACTTATGTCAAAGCTAAAGTAATCATCCTCAAAAACTATATAAGGATCACAAATGTATTCAAACTGATCTATGAGGCATGCATAACCAATATTGTAATAGCCATGAACATATTCTTCTTCTGAATCTGATTCTGACTCAAGGGACTCTAAATCTGATGTTGAGGGTGATGTTGATTTTGATTCTAATGGTAAATTTGATGTTAGTTCAAGAATAAAACCTAACTCTAAATCTGATTCTTCATCTTATGGGTACTCTGTTACAATTATGTCTTATTGAATGTTTAGTATTGGATAAATAACAACTTGTAGTGGCATGATGGGATCCACTAAGACTATTTTATCAAAGTGAGACTTCTCTAGGATGGGAAAAAGGTCAAGAGATAAATCCTCAAAGATTGTCTTGTCAATAGGAGGCTCTTGAAAAATAGGCACATGGTTGAGGTAATGATTTTACCCAAAGGTAGTTATAATCATTAAGAAGTGACTCAACAAAGTTAGGCTCATCAGAGTGAGACTCCTCAACAACTAGTATAGGATCAATAGGTGATTCATCATAGGCTAACTTATCACAAGTGATTGGTTCAAAAAAACATCTTGGATTGGTTGGCTGTCTTGGATTTGGTTTCTAATGAGTTGGAAAATACTAGTTTTAAACATAGTTTGGTCTTTGAATGATTGGATAGATTGAGGTTTGGATGGGATTGGTACTAGATGAGGAATGAATTATAGTTGGATAATGGTAGGGCCTTGGGGAGTATGATTTATTGCATGAGATAATGGACAAAGTCCTAAGATGGTAATGATAGGGCAGTGTGGAACATGATTGCTTGTATAAGCCAAAGGACTAGGTCCTAGAATGATGAAGGGGTGTTGTGGAGCTTAATTGCTTGCATAAACCAAAGGATGAGGTCTTAGTATGGGAATGGTGTGATATTTTGGTCCTAGAATAGAAATGGTATGATGTGGTAGAGCCTAATTACTCACATAAGCTAAAGCATCCAAGTCTTTCTCATAAACCATATCATCCCAGTCGTGAGTTAGCTTATAAGCTAGTTCTTGACTGTGTTCTATGTACTAATTATTGTAAAGAAGGTATGGATTCATATCTGAAATAACATTATCTATAGTTAGGTCTTTAAAGTCCTTTTCACAAGTATCTTCATACCGGTCAAGGTCTCAAGTTGGATCATAAGTTATTTCATGATTTTTTTCCCATGAATGATTAATATGAGGTAGATAGAAATCTATCTCACAAACCATATTAACATCATTGGGGTCTTGACTAAAGCCATAAAAGTCATTTTGAATGGCCATTCTATCATAAATTAGATTGTAAGTGACTCCAGAAGTGTAGCTAGACATATCTGCATAAATGATAAAAGCTCCAAAATAAAAAGGCTTCGAGTTACACAAATTCTAAAAAACTATGTCCAAAGGACAAATGGTTCAAGCTTGGTCTAACTTGGTCAAAAGGTGGAGTTGTATCTCTAATGTGGTTTGAAAGTGGAGTTGTATCTCCAAAATGGTTTGTGCTAAGACTTGGCATAAAATAGTCTAACATCAAATGTCAAATGTCATACACATAAAATTTTAAGCATCTGAATAAAAAATAGTATGCTAAAAGTCTAGGTCAAAGTGTTCCAAATAAGTTCTAAACTAGGAAAGGGAAATGTTGAGTTGCTAGGTCTTTGTCCAAATGTCGAGTCAAAAGCTAGGCTCAAAAAAATAGGCATGTACTAGGACTTTTGGCTAAATGATGTCAAAAGTTAGACTTGAAATAAAGGCTGATGTAATTTAATTTAATCTAATAAGTTTTGAAACAACTTTGACATAGACCTGGCAGACAGAATTAAACATAAACATGATCACTTGGCATAAGGCATAAGACAAAAGGCTCTTTGAGAAAGACTTTGTTTTTCTAAATAAAGGCACTAATAATGATAAGGATAGGTACTGAACAAACAAACCATCAATAGTTTTCAAAATTAGGTAACTGATTAATCAAAGTTATGCAACCCAAAAGAGAAATATCTATGTATCAGCCCCATGAATTGAGGCCTAAACAGAAATCAATCAATATTTGGATCCAAAATTGACAAGGCTATTTGAAAACTCAACGTTGAAAACTAGGATTTTACCAAATAGGTTAGACAAGATTGGACAACATGGTGGCACAAGACAAAGGTTAAAATGGTATACACAAAATGGTTCGAAACAAATGGTTTTGATATAATGGTAAACTAGTTTTGAAATAAATTGAGCAACCTAACGACATAAGCATACTCAAATTATGTGGTCAATGCTAAACTTCAAAAGACTCAAAGGTAAAAAATGGGTTTAACATGATTTGGGCAGCATAACACTACCCTTGACAACTCAAATGCATTGTTTTGACATGGCTTATAAACAAACAAACAAGTTTTAGTCTCAAAACATACCAAGCAAAAATGACCAAAATACACTAAGTATAATCATCCAAATCCTAGCAAGGGTATAACATGTGGGGTTGAATAAACTATCAAGTTTTGAATGTTTCTAGGGGAATCAATTACATAATGACTTTCACATCAAATAATGCAAAAGAAAAGCATAGAAATTGGGTGACCGTATCATTGGCTAGTTGTTAAATGGTCTAGTTTACAACCACTATATCCTGCTGTTCACTCAGTGGAGTGCGATGTCCAAATGCAGATACGTTCCATATGTAACTCCAAAGGAGTCAAATGAAGTCAATGCCAGGAGGTGAAACCCTGGGTCAAAACTTCCCTAAAGAACTTATGGGAGGTGATGAAGTCCCCCTTGCAAGCCAAGAGGCATAAAAATAAAGAAAGCATGAAAAATAAAAAGACTTTAGGGTCATTTTCAAGGTCACCCAAACTTTGATGAGTTTTTGGGGAGTGCTTTAGATGACTTTCTTTCTAAGCCTTGGACTAGGCTATTTGCAATAGGAATGGCACTTTTGATTCTAAGGGTTCCCTATAGGAGACAAATGTAAGAGCATACATGCAACATTACTATTTTTGCCAAATAAAATATAATTAAATTACTATTGCAAATAAGAATTGATAAGTGTGCTCAATTTTAAGCCCAAAATAAAGGATTTGGTGGTGTTCATTTGACCCCTTGGTCTTAGTTGCAAACTTTGAAAACATTCATAAAAAACATCTAAATTCTTTGTTAAACACCAAAACAAGGGTCCTAATTGATTTTTAAGCATGCAAAAAGTGATCTAAAACATGTTTTGAGCAAATGTCATACTTGGTCCTGTAGCAAAAATGTCAGCATGCCCTTTATCTTTGAAGATCTTTTTGGTATGAAACAATGAACTTTGGAAAAAGAGGTCTCAGGTATGTGTTTTAAGAAAAACATAGAGATTGATGTCAGTTATATACAACCAACGTTAATTACCTTGGCTAACTGAGATCTAATCGATGTCAATTTTGATAACTGACATTAGTTAAGCTATGTAACCGATGTTGGTCTTACTTGCTGATGTTGGTTACTATGTAAAACCATGGCAAACAAAAAATGGCAAAATAAAGTTAGAAAATCAATTTGCATGAGTTTTAAGGGTCCAAATAAATATTTCAGAGTTAAAAAATGATCTTCAGGTGTGAGATGCATCTAGTCTCATTGGGCATGCCATAATGTGATTTAGGAATTTGACTCAAGAGAGGATGGTTAGTATGGTGTTAGTTCCAAAATGAAAAAAAAATGAAATAAACACACTAATAACATAACATCTCTAGGACTAGACACTAGGGAGAGCTTAGTTAACAAAAAAAATGACAAACACAACTAAAAAGTAAGGAATAAAACACAAGAATTCATTCACCTTCCTTGGATGCTCCAAATGCCTTTGTAGTAGTGGTTTGCTTGATTTTGTGCTCATGAAGTCCTTGGCAATGGAAGCTTGGCTACCTCCATCTCTCCTTGGCACCTTTAGTTTGTGGCTTGGCTTGGCTTGGAATCAATTTAACATGGTAACATTAGTTGCTTGAAGCTTTTGATGCTTTTCATAATCAAGAATTTTGAAATGATGTTCATGGCTTCTCTATTTATAGATTTTTGAGAATGTCTAGAATTGACCTAAACCATCCATCTCAAGAATGAGATGTGTGGTTGAGGATTAATTTAATTTTTGGAATCAAGTTTTTAATTATCCTCATTATGACATTGGAAGAAGGGGAAATTAAGAGGCATGGAGGGCATCATGAAAGGCATTGATGAGGCATGGAGGGCATGAATCTTGATATTTATGGCATTTATGGCCTAGGGATGTCTTCCCAAGAAATGAGGTCACCTGATGATGCAACTATTCAATATTCATTTTTAAAAATAAGTATTCAACAAGTTCCCATGGATTTATTAATTAGGCTCTAATTTGGGTTAATTATCTCTTAAGCATGATTAAGCACTTTGTGTACAAATTACTCAGATTGATCAGAATGCCTTGTTATTGGTCCAAAATTTGAATGGATTGAAATTGGAAGGCACTGTCAGATGCATTGGAACCATATTCCCATTTAGGAAGTTACCAATAGAAAATAACAAAGGAACACTTTTGTGTATAAGATTTGATAAGAAAGAGAAATCCAGAGCACCCAAGTACAAAATTGGCATTTTGACTCAGAATGATTTGATCAAAGTTAGCTGGCCCCTAAATTGAATTGTCCCATTTAGGGATACCCTAGCCAAAATCAACACTTGAATATGTCATTTTCACATCTTTTAGTGTGTTTTAGTGTTTTTAGGCCAAATTGTGTATTTTGGGTAAAAATTGGTCAAAAGCTTGGTTGGAGGTTATCAATGGATAGATTTACGTGTCTACAGTTGCATCCTCTCTCTCTGCACCTATATTTGCCTCATAACCTCACTAACTAATCTAAACTAGCTTGTCTATGCTAGGGCAAATAGTACACTTGGATCCTCTAGTACCATGGGGTCATATGGCTATAGAGTCTCATCTAGGATGTCATAGAGTGCTCCCCTCACTAGAGACCCCCATCTCTCCTCCTCATCCTTAAGTACACCTAAAAAATCACACCAGATAGATATTAGATCACTATCATATCTCATTATATATATATATATATCTTAAAAAATGAAAACTTAAAAAATAAATTCAACCATCTTCATACCTATCTATGTCTCATCTCCTATGATATCATCATCTACATGATCACCTAGCACAGTCTCTTCATCTATGTAGACTCATAGTACTTCCTTGATAGGCTACCTCCTTAGCTCAAACTTGACTATTATGGCTCATGTCCATCTCAACCTCCATCTGAGTGGTCTCTCTATCATCTCCTTTTGCTTATCTATTGGATCATCTAGGATATCTATAGTCTCCACTCTCTCCTATCTCCATCATTTCCATGTCTTCGATGGCCACTACTCATCTTATTATGGGGATGGTAGTGGTACATCTAGTCTATCTACCTCTTCTACCTCTTCCTCTACCAATCATCATGCCTGACCAGTCCATGGTTTCTCTTGAAGTGGCCTTAATATCAACCTTACTATCAATGGTCTAAGTCCTCTCCTCCCTTGTGGCTCCCTCACATGCCAAACCCACTAGTTGGGCATCAATATTGATGTCACTAGATGAGGTAGGCCCATCTATCCTAACACCTATGCCACTGAATGTGGCTCTCTCCACCACATATAGTGTTTGAACACCTCTCTTCTCTCTAAGGATAGTGTAACTATGTGCAAGCTCACCCATGTAGCTATTATATGCTCATATGGCTTCCACACTATGTCTGCATGTCTCACCTATTATAGTGCTGGCACATGGGGCATAACCCATAATACCTAGTCATCTCTCTTTCTCTACACTCAAGGTGGCTCATCATCAACTGCATGGGTAACCTAGTCAGTCAATACATGGGAAAAATCTCATATATCAATGTTGTCAGTAGTATAATCAGTTCCATATTCTTCTTCCCTTTGACCAACATCTCAAACAAATCATGTATGAGTTATAACTAGATGATAGAGCCTAAATTTTATAGTAATCCCTCATCCAACATCATCCTACTCATGGCTACCATAAATAGTGGTACCTTGCCATCTAACTTCTGACAAATCACTCGCTATGTCACAAGGCCTATCACCACCTTTCAGAGGTTCAAAATCTAGGATGTATATACATCATCCATACTAACTCTCGATCTTCTCAATATAATATCTAAGTTTTTAGCCCATATGGCTAAGGCTCTCCTCTCCTCTAAACTATATGGTATCCCTATGGTCACTCGTGCTCCTACTATGGGTAACCTAAAGATGGCATTGACATCCTTTAGTGTGATACCCACCTTTATCACAACCCCATCCACCTCTCATGTGAAAGTGTTATTCGATCATTCCCAACATCCCAATAACATGACTAATAAGTCAACACTAAGGGGGATTCTACACATATCAAATATATCTCCTAGACCCATGGCTATTAGTCTAGCTCGATCTCCATCTGACAATCTATGTAACAAGTCTGGCAACCAAGACACATCCACCAACCTCTAAAATCTTAACCATCTCTATAAACAAGAAACAATAAAGGATGCATTAGTTCCTCCATGTCATGTTTAATCACAATACATTCTTTACACATCATTTTTATAATTTTAATTAAAAACAAGCCTAATTATTTTTACCTTATTTCTAGCTTACTTGGTCCCTTTTTCCCTCCTTTGGTCATTTCAATCCATTCTATCCCTCTTTCAACTTTTTACATGCTTATTTGGTTCATTGGTCAACCTAGTTTGACCAAAATTTTCCCAACTTCATCATTGTTAACTTCAAATTCCAAGTCAACCCTTTTATCTTACCCTCCCTAATATCGAGTTTTCATTTTGGCCCTTATGGACTGGTTACTCACTCCATTCTAGCTTTTTAGCCTGCATATTACCCTAGGTCAACTTATACCTACTAGGTCAACCATATGGATTCTACCCTATTTTATGCTACTAGGTCGACCTGGTTGACCTAGTGCATTATGTGTGCTGACCTAGTATATTTTTCAAAAAATTTGCATTTCACTCACTTTCTTCCTAAACCCTTCAAACCCATTTCCCATGTTCCTATTTTCTACCTTTAGAATCTAATTTTTCTCAATTTTGACATATATAAATGTTTAAAATCAAATTTTATAAAAAATTCACTTAATTCAATACAAATTTCAAAAACTAGTTTGAGATCCGTAGTTGCATACCTGTAGTGCACCTACTGCCACCTTTGGATGTCCTCCTCGTCTAGCATGTCATCCCCTCACCATCCTAGCCTTGTTTAGTCTCAAATATCTCTTTCCTCTCTTTCACAATTCTAAATACAAAATAAATTCTCTTTTCCCCTATTTTAAAACACTTTTTAGCAACTCAATTCTTTCATTTATTTTCAGGTAGATTCCTTGTTTTGCCTCTATCTTATTTTCTACTCATCTATTTTACAAACCATAAAATGCATTAGAATCAAGATGACGTAGAGATTATTTTCCACTATCATATGTCTATATTCCATTTTTTTGATTTTTGGCTATTTTTTGCACTAACTTCTATAGGTTATCCTAGTGTACTCTACATTAGACACCTTCATTTTTTACAATCTACTTCTTTATCTACAACACTAGGGTAAGTTAAAGGTATGTGTTTTTAAATTCTATCCTTTCATTTATCTTATTTTCTACTTACTTCACCATACTTAGCATCAACATTATGTGTTATCATGTTCTCTTCTGAAGCACCATCCCATGTTACACTTACGTGACACATGATGAGCTTCGGCTAGGGTATATATATATATACACACATAATATTTTCAAACTTTTATTGATTATTGATACTTTATATCTTGTAGGAACCTGCCAAGTCTCAATCTCTCTTAGTGCATGCCTTAAAGGGTGCATCAAGAAATGGGTGTGCAAACCATCGATGCTTCATAAGATTGTTGTTCCTTTTGTCACTTATCATCCACACACTATCCTCCTAAAACCATTGAACCCAAAGCTTATTCTTCTTAGTTGTACCTATTCTTATCACTTGCTATGTTTTATCCTTCATTTCTTGCCTTAACACCCTTTTGACCTATCAATTGTGCTAGGTTGACCAGGTTGACCTAGCACATTTTAGGGACTTTTTCTCTCTTTTAGTTTGTTAGCCTCTCAACCGACCTAGCACAAACCTAGAGAATTAGACCTGAAAATGTGCTAGGTCGACTAGGTTGACCTAGCACAACCAACATGTTTGAATGATTTTTCAAGTAAGATAATACTATAAATACAAGGTCATTTACCACCATTTAAAAAGAGAGAAGAATTACGTGAAGAAGTGCGAATGAACATCTGCCTATTGACCATTATACTTGGGGAATAAAGCTTTAGGGTTCAATACTTTCTTTGGAGCTTTGATCTCATCTTGTGGATAAGTATTTTAGATGCTTGGATAGGTTGTGTAGCCTAGAGCTGATTTATCTTAATTATCCTTACATACCATGATAATCTCTTGCAAATCACCTTGGTCAAGGGAGAGATTGAGGCTCAATGGGTTCATCTTCAAAGGTAAGTATTCCTAACTTTATTCCTCCCTTATAAGAGTAAATAGATAGTGCATTTGTATTATTCTCTTCCATGTATTAAGATTTCATATACATTGATGTGAGTATATGCCTTTTATACATGTTTAATTTAGTTGTTTATTTGTTTTGTTTCTAACCCCCACTTTTTGCCACAAGATTTGGTGCACACTAGATTATATTTACTTTTATTGTTATTAGATTAGTGAAATATTTAATCAAAAGACTCTTCTAGGGTTATTATGTGATTGTGTTAGACTGTAGGCTTTGGAACCCTACCTCATATAGTGTGTTGTGACAAGTGATCCCCTAATCAGGTCTAGTGAATCCTCACATTGGTCATGCTCCCACTTAATGATTATATGACCCAAATATAAAGTGTATATGTGCTCTATCCCATACAATCTAGGATTAATTTATGGACATTATGCATTTTGAATTACCTACACACCTTCTTAATGATCCTATGATCTTCAAGGGTATCACCACATGTCTTCATTTGATTGACTGTGCTCATTATTCTTATGAATAAGTCATTGATAGACTCATTCTCCATTTTTAGGGTCTCAAATCCCCTCTTTAAGAGCTACAACTTGACAAGCTTCACCTTGTCACTCCCTTGATATGCATTCTACAAAATATCTCATGCTTGCTTGAAATGGATAGTTGATGTTATCCTAGGAAATATTGAGTCAGCCAAAACCATTTGTATATAGCTGAGTGCTTTGGCATCTTTCCTTCTATTCTCCTTCAACACATTCCTTTGTGCTTGCGTTAAGGCATTAAAAATTTCCATGTATGCAACCTCATTCTACCCAAATTCAACCAACTCCCATAGCTCTTGAGAGTTGAATATTGTTTTCATTTGGATACTCCACACATCATAGATTTTACCATCAAGCATAAGGGGTTATTGCCATGAACCTGAGCTACTTGTTACCATGTCTGAATGAAGTCACAATTTAGCTACCCTTTACCAACCTGGCTTCGATCCCAGTTGTTGGAAAAATGCTAGAATACTAATGGCTATGAAGGAGAGAGAAAACACCAAAAATCTATAAGCCAAGGTGGGAATCAACTAGACAACACAAGATTGAAATAGGAGAGGAGAGAAAATGAATAAATAAACACTAAATACATATATCTATTAACCTTGAAATTGTTTAAATGCACAGCTATTGTTGTTTATAAAAATAATTCACTAAAACATATAAAAAGACTTTAATTAACTACTAGAAATATCTTCCCAAGATATGGACTATTTTTGTAGTTAAATCCTTTATTTTTCTCTATTCAAATCCTTTGTTATATTATCTTTTACAAACTGCTCACTCACCTCTCATAAACTGCTACTGCATTCACTTTTCTACTACTTTTTTCTTTTGCTATAGACAACACTGCTCTTCTCCATAGATTTGTTTTCCCTTGCTCTCTCTCTCTCTCTTTCCATTTTTTAAACTACTACTTAGTTCTCTTTTCTTCCTTTTTGTTGCATTGGAATACTCCCCTATATATTCTCTCTTTGCACATTCTCTTACTTTGTCTCTTTATGACAAACTCACCTAACATCCATTCTACCGCCCAACTCTAAATGGTAGTCCAAATTTAAAAACTAAAAAAATGCATTTAATGCTTGCAGTTGTCAAGATCCATAGATCATTGTAGTGTTAGGTGGGAGTCAAAAATAATAATATTTTAATATTTTTCTACCCTCATTTTACACCACTTTTGGCTTGAGTTTGTGAAGGGGAAATATATGATCAAGTGATCTTGAGCTTGACAAGTAAAACACATGTTTGGGTGATTTAGATAGAGAACCTTTTGTTTCAAGATGCCATAGATAGTGCACACATAAATAAAAGGAAAAAAATTCTACTTCAGATAAACATCCACACACACCCAATGATTTGACCAAAATGAATTCTGATGACCATTTGGGATGAGTAATTTTCAAAATCAATGAGCAAATAGGTCATCAAAGGGATACAAATTATCAAGAAAAATATGGAATTATATCCAAATATAATAATGAGCTTGGCCATAATCCTTAATATTTAAATCTGCTTACCATGAGTGGACATATGTAAGGCTATCAATAATATTTTAGGATCTGTATTGAAGTAAACAATGAGCTATAGTATCTGAATTAAATAAAAGGCATATATATTTTGAGCCTAATACCCAATAAGAATTTAATGATATCCCTTTAGCTTCCCAGTTTATCCCCCACAATTAATTTAATGCCTCCTTATCCAACATATTTCACATAAAATACATAATCACCCCTAATTCCAAAAGCACATAGCCTTAAAAATACTCTTTCTCATCAGTAAGGAAGAAGTTATTCAAGAAAGAATAAACTTATGAAAAAACTAATTCAATTCTTAATGTCTCCCTAGATTAGTTGAACATCATTAAGGGAGATATTGACATCTTAGTTAGCCTCAGCTTACCATCTCCCATAGGGAAAGATAAAAGGCTCATTGGGGAAGTAGAATTCAAAGAACTCCTCTTGAAAGTAGAGGAAGATGTAGGTAGCTCTGAAAATCTACCTAAACCTCTACCACTTGATAAAATTCTAAATTTTTTGGAGCCAACTATCAAATTAAAAATTGAAATGCAAATCATAATCAACCATAATTACAATTTCAGCCACTTGGTGATAGTTTATCTATAAGGCTATCTAATTGCATTATGAGCACGAGTGAATGAAATCATCGCACACTTTCTTGAGTTGGATTCTACTAATTACATCAATTTGGCAGTAATAGTTCAAAATTAAAAAATAATTTTTGGATTATAAGCCAATTTTTTTAATCAACTCTATCTTAATATTTTATGGTATGTCATTTTATAAAGGCTTTATGTAAAAACTAGGCCAACCATATTGTTAAAACACCTTATTTTAAGCTTATCCAAAGCTTAAAATAGGTTAAAGTTTTTACATGCCTATTTTATTGGCTTTCTATTCAAAAATTAGGAGAAAGTTGTAGTAAATTTCAACATGCAAGTCATCTAAAACATGCATATACCCACTCTATCATTGACTACTAAGCTATATAAAGGAGAAAGATGCAAGAACCAAAGGATTAGATTTTCAAGATCTTAAGACTAGTAAGATCTTAGCTTGGGATTCACCCCCTATTTTCATTATTCAATTTTCTTCGATAATCTCATAGAACATCAACTTTATCTAACATATTTTTTTCTAAACCCCATATCAAATCTAAATTTTCGTAAAGTTTAAGAGGACTATATATTCATTCACCCCACTTTCTTAAAATTCCTATAGTAAAAGCCATAAATATGAAGTCTTAGGGTTTCATTCCCTTTAGAGGAAACTTTTTGTAATCATAACTCCTATAAATCAAGCTTTGATCAATAAAATTATCATTTTGGCTCATTCCCTATTGTCCCATATTTTTTGTTTTGAAAGGATTTATCTCCTATTTTGCATACGAGTTATCTAACATAGGAATTTAATTTTTAGTGCTCCTTTATTTTCAAAGTTTTATAAAATTATATAGTTAGTTTTTCATAGAAATTTCTCCACTTTATTATAAATCACTTTTATTTGATAACCCACATCAAATACTTTGAAAAAAACCTAATATTATTTCAGTGCTCAAGAGTGAAAGGCTTCCAGCTTTGAACTCAAGATAGAATCCAAAGAACAACATAATTGATAAAAGAACCTTCAAAGCTAAAATTATGTGTACTAAAAAGGTTATTAAAAATAAATATTAAATATTAAATCCTCTCTTTTTAAGTAAACTAAAACGAAAGGTCTTTGACCTTCATAGATTCCCTAAAGTATAACTTTGTACCTACGTGCTAATTCATGGGACAAAAATCTATTTTGGTGTCGTTATCAAAAATGATTCTCTTACTCTCTTATATGACAAAGGCATACAAATGATTGACTGTGGATTGAATTTAGACTATCACAGAAATTATATTCCTAAAATCTTCCATTGGTGACTTTGATTTAAGCATGAATGGTCATTTTTGATCAACAAGCCTTTAAAAGACAACTTCTAATCACTGTAAATCCTATAAATATAGTGTGGCACATTTGATATAATATCCATAGTTATTTTCAATTTGACTCCATAAGGAGGCTATCCTATCTATTTTTAAGGAGGAAAAGCAGAAAGGCATAACAATCCATAGGGAGGTTCTTAAAAAGTAAAGAGACTACAAGGAGGTAAGCTAGTTACTAGGTTCGAATCTGAAAAGCAATTTTTTATTGAATAACATGACATAAAAAATATCTAAGAAAAAGACAAATATTTATGTTTGATTTTTCATCTAAAATACCCACTTTCCCAGATCCATGAAACACATATTTCTAAGAAGATACTACGTCTCTTATCACTATCTGCTTGTTTTAGAAAAGAGTTGTCTAGGTATCTCTCGAATGATTACAACCAAGAAAAAACATGGGATATTTCCTTTATGCTCAAAATTTGAACATTCATTTACACCAAAATTAATCCACATAAGGCATAGGCCTTATGCACTCACCCAAAGCATAACTAAGAAGTAATCGGGGCCTGTAATCGGGGCCTGTGTTGGGATAGTTGTGCCATGATGTAAGGCTTCAATTAAGGGACTTATGCAATTAGATAAAATATTTAGGTAGATCCATAGGTGTAAGCCTTTCATAGACTAAGCCTATTTCATATAGGTGATTAAGAGGTCACAAGGATTATTTCACTCAAGCTACTCATACTAGACATGCAATCTTGATAAGGATATGAATACTTGGCATATAACCTATACTCATTCTTTATACAAAATGAAGGTGATGTCATAAAAGTTTACAGGGACTCCATTAAAGATGCAAACCAGTAAAAATGCATGACTAATAATTAACATATTTTCATTGAAAGTATAACATTATATACATACGAATTCCCTTAGTAATTCAAAAGGACAAGTAAACTAGATAGAGTACATTTTAATGCAACAGTCTTCACATTAATCAAAATTGATAAGAAAGTGTATGTTCAATTCATACTACTTAATTACCCAGAGGCTCATAAATGAGCTTAGAAACTTACAAAGTGGAGCCTTCATGGATTCCATACTATTCTTAAGCCTAATAATTGTTGAACAATGTCTATAAAGGATTTATTTTGCTAAAGTTCTGCTATAATTCTTCATCTCCTCTCTCTTCTAGCTTGAGCTCCTTAAATAGTCTTTAGGAGCATCTTTACCAGGATGGAATTTGCATGTTGAGGGATAAGCTAAAAATTGGTGATCATAACCACCAATTCCATGACTCTATGAATTCTATACTATAGTTTCCACATCTTACCAAATCATTAAAGATTCCCTATAAATCTGAGAGATAGATAGCTGCTTAATAAATATCATAAGATATGTGTTGCACACTTCAAATAATGATAAAATGCCCAAAGGCTTACACTACATAAAATTATCATCTTGCACCTAGGTGGATGTCATGTTGGCGTGAATCCTTTATTTAATGGGATAAGGGGCCCAATATTACCCCATATAAAAACTTTAGTCCACCCTCAGACTAAGCTATCAAAATTTTGAGAGCATAGAACTCAGGCACATTCTCCTTGAGTTCAGAATTGAAGTATTCAAAGCCCTTAATGGTGAGCTTAATTTATTCTACAAAATTGTCTATCTTGATAGATGCAGTAGTGAGTGCAAACACATCCATTTTCTCCAACTCTTTATAAAAATCCTCAGTATTAGCTTTCTCCTTTTCCACACTCTTGTCTAAGATTGTTCCTTGATCATAGGCCTTAGTTTATAGAGCAAAAAAGAGTGATTCAAACTTTTGCTCTTGATCCTTGATTTGATTATTGAGCACATTCACATTGCCCATCATTTATGCCTATTCTAACCTGCTTATTAAGCACACTTTATCCATGAAATTCTCATTCTCTTCCTTTGCCTGATTTAGGCATGCATCTATAACTGAGGATTAGTTAGATAATCTTAATAAAATGGCATTTTTTACCTTCCCACCCTCTTGTAATTTAGCGAAGAGGTCTTATACCTCTTGGATCTTATTATCTATCTCTTTTTGCAACACAACATTGGGATCTTCTTCTTCTTCTTCTTACATCAGGTTGGGTTTTAACCTTGGGAACATCTGCTCTATGAACACATAATTTTTGTCAACCTCTAAAAGATATGAAGTATTGATGCTGAATTGAAGAGATGGTTTGACCACCTTCACATGTTCATAGAGTTATTACAGCTTGAATTTATTGTCCTACACCTCATCTTTAGCTTCATTGAGGACATTTTTTCATTTTCTCACCTTACCTCATTGATGATGTTTCGATGCATAACTTATATGTCCATTCTTATTAGTGTATTACCAGATTGGATTGGGTTCAAGGTGCAAGGGTTAATAAGGAGGGAATCCTACCCCTCTTCAGGCTCTTTTAGGCTCAAAGTATCCACTCTAGGTACCTCAAATTGGGGCTCATCCATATAATGGTCTAGCATAAATAAGAGTTGTTTGTATATCCTAGTTGTGGTGACTTAAGGGGGCATAGTCCCATACATGTAGAGATCTTCAGCCACCCATCCCTTCTACATCATTTCCTTTATATTCAACTCTTTGTCAATCTTTTCGATGATGGCTTCTTTTGTCTATACTTCCTCTTCTTCATTGGCACCACTACTCTCTTCGAAACTCTCCTCAGAGGACTCACTTGTTTGATCCTTGGGGGTTTATTACTCAAAATTTTCCCCCTCATCTGCTTCTTCATGCTGGGGTTTGTCAATACTTATCTCCAGGGAAATTCCTTTGGTGCCAACATCACTTTGTTATTATTGGGATTCTTTCGTTGTCTTTATTTGTTTTTCTAAGTTACTAGTATCACCTTATTTTTATTTAGACACCCCTTCATTACTTGGTCATGCCTCTTGTAAATATTCTTCTACCTTCTTGGTGGGGTCACTTAGTGTTTTCTTAACCAATTCAACTACTGGTCTTGTGCTTGCGAGAACCTTCATGGCCTTTTTATCTATCTTGGGTCTATTATTTTTCTCAAGAAAGTCTTTACTTCTCTTTATTGATATCCTCCTCACTCAATCCCATTTTATTCCAAGCCACTCTTTTTTATTCAACTATTTATATGGGCAATGTGGAGGCTTCTTCACTAGATGTGGGGCTTGTTGCTTAATCTATTTCTTGAAGTGCAATGGTCATGTCGATTTATAAGGTTTCTTGCACATTCTCAGTGCTTGGATCCTTTTTTCCTTCTATCTATAGGATATAGGTCCCTATTCGATCTTCTTCAGTTTCTTCCTCTATTATGGGTATGAGGGTTACCTCTTTCTCCATCTCCATAAGAGTTATATCAGGGAACATAATAGGTCCCTTGGTATTTTTATTGTGCTTCTTGCTAGAATAAGCACTCTGTTACACAAAGGTTACATGCTTCTTTGGATCAAGGGGTGAAATTATTTATTAAAAGGTAATTTTTAACTGAATGCACTTCATGATCTCTTCAATTTTCTCTCTTTATTTTCTTTGGAGAGTCTTCTCCTACATCTTCGACGTATCCTTTCCTTTATCACTGACTAGGAGGGGTGATCATCATCTTTTCCATGATCACTTCCCTTCTTTTGTGGCTTTATTTCATAATAGAGTTTAAATATCCTCCCATTTATTATCATTCTATAGAGGGGATGGATATCCATCCTATCAGTGTCATCTTCTTCATATTTAGTGGCCTTGACTCTAGGGTGCACAAACTAGTGCCTTATCCTATTTTTGTCCTGATCCATGGTCTTGATTGGGATCTCAAGTTATTGCACATTGGGGATTCTCCTTAAGACTACCATGAAATACTTGGCCAAGAATGTGTAAGGCAATTAGAGCCACCCTAATAGGTTCCCATTTGTGAGTGCTAGGTGTACCATATAAAATTACTACATCATGATAAAGGTTACCATTCCCACCAGTTGTTAGGGAGGTTCTTGAGGGATGATTCACTCCTTCCCAAAGGCTTATATATATCTATCAAACCACCCTTTCACCCTTATCTTATACTTTTATGAGAAGTTAGGTGGGTAAATGAAGTCTTGCTACCTCATCATAGGGGACTTGTGGTTGGGTAGAAACACCCATAGGTTGTCATCATCATCATTTGACACATTTATCTCCTCTATTACTGTCTAAATCAATATATACCCCCATCAAAAGATTTTGTGTGCTTGATGGCACTCTTGCACGTTCTTAACTATCTCCTTAACAATGTACTTGGAGTGTTGAATTTCACACCTTGCACCATATGGTGGGTGATGAATAAGAATGTCTTACCAATATTGAACCACCAGCCACTAGGACATAGTTTAGAGCTAAACAAGTATGCCACTACCCTTGTATTAGGGTTTTTGATGTCCTTGATGGGGAACATAAACCCTAACTTGTAGTATCCCAAGAGATTTATGACCCTTTCAACCTCCACTTCATCCTCCATCATCTCATAGATGTTCTCCCCTACACCAAGTAGTCCCATGATTCTACTAATGAAGCTCATCAAGATCTTCATGTGTCATCCTATGAAGTAAAACTAATTACCATGTACTCATGAGAGGAGGAACTATACCAAGTTTTATGACTTACCAAAGCTTGGCAGTTCAAATAGTTACATGGCACATATGATTGCTAATTTGTCTCTGATAGAGACATCAAAGAGTGTGGTGCTTGCCTTTGTCTTCTTCTCCATGTCTACCATCCAGTCATGGTTTAATTCTATCATGTTGCTTCCTATTTTATGGTTGTAATATTTGAGCTTGCACATGTGTGAAAATGATACCCACTTCTCCCCCACCATGATATTTGGGGGGTATTGCATTTCTCTATAGTAAGATTTGCACTTACTTTTGGATCTACTTTGGTGACGCTTATGCCTTCCATCATTTATGCCTCCAATTTTATGATGGCTATTTCCATTACTACCCATGCTTTCTTCTTGGCATTTTGTGCCTGTGGAAGACTTGTGCTTAGCCTTTTATTGCCCATCCTAAATTTGTTATTGTTGAAGCACGACTGGTTAATTATTCCAAATTCTAAAATTGTGCTTGGTGTTTCTTCATAATTGTAGGAAATAAGATTGTGCATTCAACTTTCAAGATTCTTACCTCATTAATGGTGGCTTGGCCATTCTAAAAAAATCTTGCTACCATTTTTCTCTCCACTTGCCTCCTTTTTAACTTAGAGTAAAATACAATCTTTTTTATGGTCTTTTATTCTCACTTGGGGGTTTGTAGATGGCTAGTTATCTTTGGTAGCATTCTTTGGTTTTAATGGCTTTGATTCTATGCTCTGTTTTGAATTATTACAAATGTTAACAACCTATTAAAGTTTATCATCTACTACTTTATACTATGTTTTCAACTACCTTATTAATGGATGGCATCATATGGATTTCTTGAAATCTATTAAACCTATGAAATTTGCTAAAATCAATTGCCAACTACTCATTTATTATGGATCTTTGTGCTTCTACCACTGTAGTATTAAATTTACTAATGGTTTATTCAATGAAGTGATAGGTAATTCAAATGGTCACTTCCCATTGACAGTTGGGTGGGTACTAGATATCATGACGGTCATTCTCTTGTGCTTGGTTCAATTTAGCATGACCTTTACCCTTCTTATGGAAAATTCATATAGAAATTCACATGCACACATTTCATCCTCCTTAGTTCCATATCTTCTTAGTGTTGCATTTATTTTCAAGCATGCCTCTCTTTCTTGGTCAATTTATCTATGTTTTCATATCTCTTACTCTAGTCTTCCCTACCCCATATAAATCATTGTACTGGTCCTATAATTCTTCATTATTTCTTATTAATTTATTGCACATGACCATCTTGTGCACCTTATTTTTTCAATATTATATGGTACAATTTCCATCCTAATTACTATATAGCTTCAATATGTTTCCATTAAAATACCCAGGGTACATTTTACCCATCAATGATTGCAACTTGCATGCATCAATATCCAATATACAGTGGATGATATAAGGTCCCATCCATTGAATCTACAACTTTCTTGGTTGTCTAAGGTACTTAGAGTCATATAGTAAGACCACTATGCCTTTTGTAAATATCTTAT
Source organism: Torreya grandis (assembly GCA_037957365.1). NCBI lineage: Eukaryota > Viridiplantae > Streptophyta > Pinopsida > Cupressales > Taxaceae > Torreya > Torreya grandis. The sequence goes on from JARHVA010001081.1 coordinate 1,571,645, forward strand.
TCTTGATGTGCTTATCATACCATACCTTTTAGCATGCCTTTTCTATTTTCTTACTCGATCGTGCTTGGGTGCATGTCTTGTCTAGGTGCTCTAAGTCTTGTAGGCATGTACTTAAGGATTCATGGTAATATAATTAACCAATTAATGTGATGTGAAATAAGGGAACTAGTAATTCCATAGGTAAAATGGCCTTTTTGTCAAACACTAGGTGAAATGGTATAGCCTTGTTTAGGTGCTCGTACGTAGTATGATAGGTCCATAAAATTATTGACACACAGTCATATTAATCCTTACGACTAATATCTCAAATTTTTGTGAGGCTTGTTAAATATTTTATTGAATTACTTTGTGGTGCCATTCACTTGGGGATGGTAGGGTGTCATTTTATGATATGCCACTGTTTATTCAAATAATAAGATTTGAACTATTTTGTTGATGAAGTGTGTACCATGGTCGTTAGTCAATATAAGTGGGCATCCATAATGACTGATGATAATCTCCCAGATAAATCATGTTATGATAATGGCTATACAATCTTTGGTCAACACTACTTTAACCCATTTGGTAAACTAATATGTGGTAGCTAGAATTTACCTTGCACCTATTCACCTTGTTGTAGGAGTAATATGCCCAACAAAGTCAATGGCCCATTTTTCAAATGGTGTCTGAGCAAGGATGGGGATGAGAGGAATCTCATCTTGGTGGTTTGGTTTCCTCATGTACTAGCAGATGTCACAACCTTTGGGTCATTATTTTATGACATGAAATAGAGTTGGCCACTATAAGCCTAATTGTAGTACTTTGTATGTCATAGTGTCTCTATCACAATGGCCTCCAATAATCCCCTCATATGCCTCTTGTAGCAATAAGTCCCATTAGTGCTCTAGGACACATCAACACATGTCCACACTATAACTCAATTTATATAGTTCCCCACTAATGAGTTGAAAAGGGGCAATGCAAACTACAAGATGCTTCTTCTCCTTAGTCATCATGGTTTAGGGCACAAATCTGAAGGTTAAAATTATGGAAATATTTATCAAGTCTTCCAAGATGCATTAGACCTTATAAATTTACACGTCAAGAATATCATATTCAATTGGCACTATCATATCGCTATATTTTATTTAGGATAGATGGTCTGGACCTGAGTTGTTTTTAGGCTTTATTATAATAGAGAATTGGAATTCTTGAAACAAAACAATCCATAGACAAATGCATTTGTTTAGAATGGACTTATTCACTAGGTACTTGAGTGCCTTGTGATTAGTAAAGAATATGAAGGGGTCAACAACAAATATTATCAAAAATTCTGTAGGGCATAGACCATGGAAAGTGCCTCATGCTCAGTTATGGTGTAGTTTTATTTTGCCTTAGTTTTTTGATTATAAGAAAATGGGATGACCATTTTGCCTTCTCTTAGTTGCACCATAATGGCATCAATTTTAGTTCTAGAGGCATCAAAGTGGACATGGTAGGGAGTTTCCCATTCAAGAAGTTATAATATCAGTGCACTTGTAAGTTTGAGCTTTAGTGTCTCAAAAGCATTTTCCTACACTGCACCCCAATAAAATGGGCCATCCTTTCATAAGAGCTCTTCTAGTGACACTGTAATCTTAACATAGTTCCTTATGAACTTATTGTAGTAATCATAATGTCTAAGAAAGGTGCAAATATATTTTTGCATTGATGGGGTCTAGAACTGAAGGATGATTTAAATCTTTGCTAGATCAATGAGCAGACCATCCTTGTAGATGATGTGCTCAAGTAAAGTACCAAATGGCATTGTAAAAACAAACTTCTTGAGGTTCAATGAAATTTAAAACTACCTACACCTTTAAAAAATTAGGTGAAGGTTTATCATAGTGATCCTTCACTAACCCATACATTGTCCAATCATCTAAGTATACTTTGAGGAAATTGTGAGTGAAGTATTTGAAATTGATGATCACCACTTAGGAAAACATGGATGGCACATTCTTCAGCCTAAATGGTATCATGTTGAAAGTGAAACAAACCCATTCAGTTGCAAAGGTGGTTTTGGGCTTGTCTTCCTCCTCAATCTGGACTTGATGGTATCCTAAGAACCCATCAATAAAGGTGTATAAATCACAATCTATGATGCCATCCAATACTTCATCAGTGAATGGAGTTAGAAAGTAGTCAATCACATAGGTGGAATTCAACAATCTATAGTCAACACAAATATAGATGTGCCCATCCTTTTTGATGCTAATGACCATGGGGATAACCCATTTATATTCCTTCATGGGGTAGATGATGCCTATGGTTATCATACCATTTATCTTTGTCTTGAATTTAGCATGAAGATTTGGGTTCATCTGTAAGTCCACTTCTTGATGGGTCTTACACCATTGACTAGTTTGATTCTCATATTCCTGAGGGATGGGTGTGTACCTTTCATATCTCTATAGTTTTAAGGGAACAAGTCTTGGAATTCCTTTAGGAAATCCACAATACATGCCAATTTCATGTCAGACCAATAGGCACCTAGAGTAGTAATTTTTGGTTCCCCATTTGAACTAATATATACCTTGGTAGTTTTTAATGGTGCTTGGTAGGGTTCATTCTTCTCCTAGTGTGAATCCTTGACTTATTTACTACCCTTGGTTATTTATACCTAAAGATGGGCATGGTCTTCTTCTTCTAGGGTGTTATCCTCAACTTGGCACACTAAATTCCTTTTGGCTATCAAACTCTTCTAGTTGTGTGCCTTCCATGTGTCATCATCTTCATTGCTAGAGTCACTGTTGAGAGTTTGATCTTCAAAGAAGGTTGAAGAGTGCTAACCATTTTTTTTAACATGATTTTTATGCATTCTTATAATATTTTATTGTCCTCAAACAATAACCTTTGAACTGCCTATCGTGGCTCAATCAATTCATGGTTTTACAAAAAAAAAGAGAAGGTGTGAATAAACTTCACCTAAAGGGTATCCCAATTAGTTGTGTTGCAACACATCTCATTGAATACATACCATTCCTTCACCCAAGTCTTCAAGGTCATATATAAGGTGTGCACCCATAGATTCCTTGGGGAATTTTTGTCATAAATAGTCTACGTTTCTTTGTAAAGATGTACATGTGTGATAGGGTCAGAGTCACCAGAGTAGGCTGAAATGTCTAGGTCCTCATTACTTTTTCCAAACCTGGTAAAAATAGATGCTTTTACATCCTACCAAGTTGGAAAGCTAGGATTTTATGCTACCCACCAAAAAATGACAGTGATTTTCATTGTGTATACTAGTGTGCTCATTCTATCTACCTCTGTTGTGATGCATGACTTAAGGTCATAAAGATAGTCTTTCACTAGATTACTCCTTTCATATCTTGGGAGTGATGAAATTTTTCCCTTACTAAGGTGAAACATTATTCTTCCCCTTTTGTTGGCATAAAGGACCCATATTTTGGAGGCATGCTCAATATGTACCCAGTCTATCTTACTGGTTTTGGTGCCTTTATGCACACTATGCAACACTATCAACCAGTGGTCTCATATGCTTGCTCAACCCATCAATTGTAAGCAATGTTAGGTGTCTAAGGTTGATTTTCCATCTTCTCAAGAAAGGATTCCTTGATCATTTGGGTCTAGAGTCTCAGTGACTTACACTATGATGTTATAGATGTGGTTGATCTCATCCTCAATGTCTACATTTTTGACATAGGGGGTCCTTGGTAATTTGAGAAGGGTATAACTACCCTCTCCTTTCCATTCTCAAATGTCATGTAGCTTCTTTTAAAGTGCATATTTACATTGTTTGAATAACACCATGTCCATCCTAACAACACTAGGTAGTTTTCCTTCTCTAGTAACTCAATAACTTCAAATTCAACACAAAATTTGGTACCCATTATATCTACAATTACTCTATTTATAATTTTGATAGGCTGATCCTATGTCTTATTAGTCATGAATATTACATGAGGGGAAGGTCTCAAGGCTGACCTACCCATTTTCTCCTAGGTATTCTTATCAAGATGTTGACCCCAACACCTATGTCTACAAGAACCTCATAGATAGACCATTCATAAATAGTGGCATTCATTAGGATTTCTTTGTCATATTAAACATTTTATGTATGTCTAAACTCTCATGCCCTCTCCGTGCATGGAATAATGACCTCAACTTGATTTTGACCTTCATGCTCCAAAAATATGTTCTTTAATAGGGGTAACATTCCTTCTCTATGTAGGAGGCACATGATCTTAGTTAATTATTGTACCTTAGTTACTTGGCTATATTGATTCTTAAGGGAGGTGATAACCTACACTTTTAGGTCTCAAACTAATTAGATCTCCCCTTGCAGGTTTTGGATGATACTCATAGATTGTTGTAACATGTATTTCTAAAAAGTTGGGTTTGGGTATGGTGCAGCTTTGAGTTCAGCTCATGTTATGCTCTCATTGCAACCTTTATTCCCATACTCAAGGCATAAATTATGTAATAACACAACTATCAGCTGAGTGGTGAATCCACTGTGTATAGTTACATGTACATTGACTGCCTTTGTGTGTGTAGGTTGAACCTTTGGGTTCTATTTTTCCATTTTTTGCTCACACCTGATTATTCCTATGCCCTTATCTACATTAATCCTACCTTGGGTCAACATTTTGTATAAGTTAGGGCATTCTTTGACCTTATGGGACCCTCAGTAATACCCACATGTGGGATGTGTAGGGCAGTCATGTTGATAATGTTTTGTTGAACCACACTTATAACATGAGTGCAGAAGGAGCCTTCCACCACCATGTCCTTCACTTTGCCCTATGATGCCTTATTACATCCCAAAGCCTATTTTTTGTTGGTAATTTCCTTCATTACCTTGGTTAGCCTACCATTCAACTACTATGGTGGCCTATCATGCACCTCTTTCCATGTTCTCGTGCATTTCATCAATCACCCAAAAATCGATAGTGGTATGGGTGTAGGCATTACACAACTGATAATAGATGGTTATGTTGACTTGGTTGGCACATTACAACAAAGGTTAATTATGAACATCATGCACCTCTTGATAGAATTCACAACATAGAAGCAGGTTGCACACATTCCTTTGTGGGTAGTTAGTCCTATTATGGCCCTCTAATTCATAGTCGATGCACCAGAGTCCACTTTGAGAATCATGCAAAGAGATAACAATAATATTTTAGAGGTGGGAGGTTATAAATGCAATTTGTGCCTCCATAAAGGGGCTGATCTTAGTATCTATACTTTTAACTACCTCAGCTTTGAATGTGGTTTTAAGTGCTTCTTAAGGGTCTATAAAAGTCTTCATGGAAGGCACTCTTTGGAATGACACAAAAAACCCTCCATTGAAATACTACACATGCTAGGAAGGGTGAATATCATATGGGAGCTATGTTACTCTAAGAGTCCTTGGGAAATCTCTTTTAGCATGATGATGCTATGTTACTCAAACTCTAGAATGTCAAATTCCTTTAGGAATGCATCATTAAGGGTATCATAGTCAACCATGGCTTGCTTAGGATCAAATTTTCTATACTAGATGTGGGCACAATTATAGACACCTAAATCTTACCATTGATAACCTTCAACCAAGATTTTGACCAATTTCTTATCCAAATGCACAATTTGGCCTAAAAACACTAAAACACATTAAATGCATTGAAATTGATATATTAAAGTGCTGATTTTGGTCAGGGTATCACTAAAGGGAATAATGTAATTTATGGGCCAACTAAATTTGATCAGTTCATTTCAAGTCAAAATGCCAATTTCACACCTAGATGCTCTAGATTGCATTTTTCTATCAAATATCTTGCATGAGACATGTGCCTTTGTTATTTTGTGTTGACAACATCCTAAATGGGATAACAGATCCAATGCATCTAACATCAACTTCCAATTCTAATCTAGTCAAATTTTAGACCAATAACAAGGTATTCTGATTAATTTAAGTAATTTGTGCACAAAGTGATTAATCATGCTTAAGAGCTAATGAATCCAAATTAAGGCCTTAAGTTAATTTTCCATGGAAACTTATTAAATACTTGTTTTTATAAATGATTATTGGATATCTACATCATTAGGTAACCTCATTCTTTGGGAAGGCATCCCTAGGCCATAAATGGCATAAATATCTGAATCAAGCCACCCCATGCCTCATCAAAGCTCTCCCATGCCTAGTTAATGCCCCTCTATCCCAAATATTGATGAGCCTATTTATGAATTTTAATTACAAAATTGGATTAATCCTTAGCCACACATCTCAATCTTGAGATGGATAGTTTAGGTTGATTCTAACCATTTATAAAAATCTATAAATAAGAGGCCTTACCACATGAATTTAAGCATGATTTGTGCAAATTTATATTACAGAATTAATTCCCAAGCCTAATGAAAATTAGTGTTATGATGCCAAAATATTGAGCCAAGCCAAGCCAAATCCAAGTAAGGTGCCAAGGAGAGATGGAGGTAGCCAACCTTCCATTGATGCAAACTACATGAGCACAAACCAAACAAGCCACTACAAAAGCATTTGGAGCATCCAAGGAAGGTGAAGTATTCTTGTTTTTCCTTAATTTTAAGTTGTGTTTTTCATTTTTGTTGTTATTAAGCTCACCCTAATAACCAAGGATGAAGGTATTAGTTTAGTGTTCTTTTGATTTGATTTATCCACTAACACGATACTAATCTCCCCTTCATCCTCAAATTCCTAGTTCACATAATGGCACGCTCGGTGGGACCCGTCTCTACAAATTTGGTTACAAAGATCTCCAAACAACCTACTAATCCTTTCCATGTATGATCTTGGAGTGGAGGTTCACAAGATTGAAAATTAATTTCTCTTTTTATAACTGTATTTTTGTTCTTGGAACCTCAATTTTGCTCTCTAGAATGATATCACTGTTAAGTAGTTACAATTTTGTGTAAACAAAATCACTATTCACATAATTATGATTTCATAGAATTAAGAAATGATTTTGTCATTCACAATAGCGATATCATCCTTCAGTGTAGTGATATCATTGTTTTGGGTAGTGATATCACTCTTTTTAGTAGTGATTTTGCTGTTTTGGACAATGATTTCACTCAATATTGATTTCATCCTAAAAATTAGTGATTTTATGTTCTCTATCTAGTAAACAGTGATTTTGTTTTATTATGGTGATTTTATTTGATAACAATGATATCATCATTTGGGGTAGTGATTTTGTTAAATTGGGTAGTGATTTTACACATTAGTGATTTTGTTCATCTGTGCAACTATTTTGTAGTTGAAATAGAGATATTGTATTCTCTGACTAGTTTAAGCCATAACTATGATTTTGTTATCTGTAATTACAATTTTGTAGGGAAAATAGTGGGATTGTAATAGAAAGTTGAAATTTTTAATCTTATTTGATCAAACTCTTAAGTGCTTTAAAGCAGGCCCTTATAATTGTATTGTTGCAAGTTGAGGAGTAGTTTGAAAGTTGGTTTGCATGATTTTGACTAACCAAACACACTCTCATTTGGGTTTAAAATGAACACGTTTAATCCCACATAATTGAATTTGGGCTTAAAATAAACCTAATCACATATTTCAAATTTGGTGCAATGAATCAACATCAATTCAATTTTTTTGCAAATTTGTTTATTTTAGCGAAAAGAGATGTGCATGTATGCTCTCCCATCCATCACCTTTAGGGGGATTTTGGGATCAAAAGCGCCATCTCATCACAATTTGAGCCTAGTTCAAGGCCTAGAAATAATATCATCTAGATCATTCCTAAAAAACTCATCATAGTTTGGGTGATCTTGAAAATGACCCTAAAGTCTTTCTTTTTATGTCATTTGTTTTTATGCAACTTGGATTGCGAGGGGGACTTAATCACCTCCCACAAGTTCTTTAGGGAAGCTTTGACCCAGGGTTTCATCTCCTAACATTGACTTTAAATTTCTCCCACTAGGATTGAAGGTTTGAGCAGTTAAGATACCTTCTAGTGTTAGAGTGCACATGAGATGTATCTGCACTTTGGATATTGCACTACACTAAGTGAATAGTAGGATGTAGTGGTTGAAAAAATGACTAGACTTTTTTTCAACAAGACAAGTGCCATGGACACCCAATTATGTGCTTTTATTTTGCATTATGGCATGGAAGTCATTGTGTAATTAATTCCCCTAGACATTCAAAACTTTGTAGATCTTAGACAAATCCCCACTTACTGTGGAATTGTTGTTGGTGAAAGGTGTGACTCAAGGTCCATGTCATAGTTCTATAATTTGAGAGAAGGGGGGTGTAAAACCCTAGTATATAATCTGCATTTTACTTTTTGGATGAATGCTAAAAGCCTCTCAAATTATTTATATTAACAGATTCCAATAAAACCAAGCAACCTTGTCAGCTTAGGACTTAGAGCGATTAATTAGTTGGTTTTGTCTTAGTTTAAGGTCTTATTTTGGGTCAAAACTTGGTGTTAACAAATGATACAAACTAAACACATGGTCTCAAATTTTGTTTAAAAAAGAGGTGTTATACTGCTTGCATAAATATTCATTTTTCTTTGTTCAAAATTCATCATAAAATCTTAGAGTCATATCATCAACTTTGGCATAGTTATGCTACCCATTTTTGAGTCTAGAACTTTTTCCTAAATTGTTTAAAGTCCTTAATTAATAATTCACATTTGAAATGAACCTTTCTAAGTTCTAAGGGTTGGTGTGTCAAAATTGGGTTTGTCATTTGCACACTAAACTTGTTTTGACTTGGGTTTAATTTCTCATTTGGATTGAAGGTCATTTTATAGACTCCTAATCACACTTATCACCATTGATAGACTTAAGTCATTTTGTGCTAAACACTTACACTTTGAGTGCATGCAATACAACATTTTGAGTTAAGATAGGTAGTGTTATGCTATCCAATTTGTGTGAAACCATCTTTGTCTTAGGGAGTTTTTGAAGCAAGCATTTTGTACCATATTTTAATTAGTTCAATGTGGTTATGCTACCCAAATCCTTTCAAGCATTGTTTCATAGAACCCTTTTACATAGAGTTCAATCTTGTGTGCATTTTTCAAACCAATCCAAGTATACCTTTGTGAATCTTTGTCTAGAATATTTACACCATTCATATTCATCTAGCCTAATTATCAAAAGAACCAAGCTATATACCATTGTTTGCAAAAAGACAAACTATCCCTAAAGTGCCTTTTGTTTCATGCTTTATACCTATTTGATTGAGTTTATGTCCACAAGTCAAATGCATAGTTTTTGTTAGAAGTGTTTCAAAGCTATTAGATTAACATCTCATCTATTTTCAAAGTCTATCTTTTGACGCCATTTGTCCAAGAGTCCTAACACATGCTTTGTTTGAGCCTATCTTTTGACACCTCATTTAGCCAAAAGACCTAGCAACTATTTATTTCCTAGATTAGACTGATTTGAAACACTTCAACCTTAGAGTTTGGAATTTTGATTTTTGGTCCATTTAATTAATTTTTTTTATAAAGACCTTTAACGTTAGATACTTAACGTTATCTTGTTTTATCAAAGGTCATTGCATAAACCTTTCCTTCTTTTTGATGAATCTAGACCAAAGTTTGAACATCTTTTCAAACATTATCTTTTTAGACTTTTTAGAACTCTCTTCTTTTTCTATCAAAATTTTTTCACTATGGATCCCAACATGTATTCCTACACTTGTAATGGACTCATGTACAATTTAGGGATTAGTAATGTGGTTGTGTAGGAAGAAATGGCACAAGACCCCTACACAAATCATGATACTTATGAGATGGATCCTTATCCTTCTTATGGTAATCAAAGAGGGGTACAAAACCAAGATCCATTGGCCAACTATTGGGTTAATATACTGCCGTATTTTTAATAAGACCAAGAGCAAACCACATAATACCTAGCTACATAATCTAATATTGAAGAACCTTTTCCTCAACAACCATAATTCATTAACACACATCTCATGTATGATCCTTATTTATTTTAGTGTCATATATTGGAGAAAAAAAATGATATTTTGGTTAGATACATAGAATTAGGGTCCAAGTTTCTGACATACTTCCCCCATGAAAGTTTGCCAAGTCTAGTAATAATGCCTGACAACATATTGTATAGTCAACAGGCTTATTCTAGTAATCCTTTAACTCTAATCCAAACCACATATTAGGACCCTAATATGCCTAAAAAAGAACATAACCACATGTAATACCACTTTAACCAAATGTAGACAACATATCAAACCTACCTAAATCTAGCACATGATTTCAATCAGATGACCATGGTGAATAAACCTCTTATTGACTTAGTTCCTTTAATAGGAGTTTAATAGAGTTAAGTGATCAAGACAATAAAAGTTCAAACCCATTCATGAAAATTACTTTGATAGATGGTTTTTTGCATATGCCATTTATCAAATAAGTATCTTATGTTTCTATGCAGAATAATGAGCAAAACATAGTGGATAATGTGTAAGCAACGTCCAATCCAAATCAAAGTGGTGTTAATACACAAATAACTAGTCAAAAATATGTGCCTTTAGTAAATACCATGAGTGGATATACATACCAAGGAATGGGAGTTTTTATATCCCGATATCAACCATCTACTACTAATCCTTAACCAACTACTTTGTCAAGTGCACAACCAATAAGATTAGGTAGTCAGCCAATGACTAGCCCAGTGCCTTAACAATAAAATGTGATTAATCCTATTCCTCTTCAATAGGGGATGATTATAATTTCAAAAAAAGAGGCACAAATGAATATACCAACATAACAGAAGCCAAACATATTGTCACCTCAACAAAGGGCAATTAATGTTCCACCTCATTAGGTAGTAACAAACATTCCTTTTTCCTTGCATACCAACATGCCAATTCAAAACCAATCAATGCTTAGTTAACAACATATTCATGTTGGTTAGCAAAAGGTACCAAATACCCAAAAAGTATCTACTTCCCAATAGGGATTTACATAACAAGGAGGTTCTAATGTTTCTCAAGCACCTAAAAGGCAACAATTGCCTTTGTTCAAAATATGATGCTCATTTAGAGGCAGGGTCTTGGTTCATAAGTTCTCACTCAACAACAAGGTTATAGTAGTCAACAATAGATCCCTATTTAACCACAAGCATAATATCATTATATCCCTCTATCCTAACCTCAAAATCCTTAACATCAAACATTTATAGCTAATCCAAACTAGAATATCACACAAACAAGTGTTCCCTTTCAAGCACTTCCTAATTCATGTATGTGTATTCTTGGTTCATTCCCCAACTAATCCACCCTAACCCAACAAATTTATCAATTATACCCTGGTCTAAGTACTTCACTTGTGAGCACCCAACCATCTACCCAGGCCAATATTCCCACAAGTTTCCTAGAGAAAGAGTTATAATAGATGAAGGATGCAATTGCTGCTATCCAAGTAGGGAAACAAATTAAAAAGTTTAAATTAGATGATGTATGTTCTTATCCTTTTAATATGGAGTACTTATAGATACTATTTCCTCCAGGATATGAACCATTAAAGTTTGATAAATACAAGGGGAAAGGTGATCCCCAAAGCCCATTTAACCTAATTCTTTATTGTATGCTAGCCAGTGGTATATAATGATATATACCTTTTGTTTTTGTTTCTAAAGAGATTAGTTGGACAAGCCTTGGAGTGGTTCTTGAAATTACCAAAGAATTTGGTAACTATTTTTGATGATCTTTCAGATAAGTTTATGCAACACTTTGCCTATAATGTCAAGTATAATATTTATTTGGTTGATTTGACACAAGCTAAACAAAAAGATGGTGAGAGTTTTGTAAGCTATTTATAGCGATGGAGAGCACTTGCAAGCTGATTCAATCACAATCTACCAGATAAATAATTGGCCACTATGTTCACTAAATTCTTGCATAGTGACATAGCTTATCATCTGGAACTACAGTGTGCACATACCTTCAAAGAGATCATTGATAAGGGTTTGTTGATTGAGTGAGCTCTTATAAAAAAAGGAGTCATCAATCTTAACTCAACTAATAAAAACCAAGGTACCAATCAGGGAAGCAACCAAAACTAGCATCTAATCTAAGCATAAGCATCAAAAGTGGTACATGCCAATAACCAAAATAGACCAAAGCTATTTAACCATAATAGGAATGTTGTGGGAAATGGAATAACTGAGTCATGCCATGTCTAAATGGTGTAAACATAATCTTCTCAACTTGATCTACATTTTTAGCTTACTCCTACCTGACAACCTCTCCAACTAATGCCACAAGCACAACAACCAAGACCTACATAATAAATACAATATATTTTACCATTACAAATTCCTCCTCCAAGGAGAATGGTACCTATGCATCATATATTTAGTGACCTTGGTGAGCCTATTGAGTCCATATTTTGTAAACTTGCCATATCTAATTTTATTAATTGGCCTATATGAAAGCATTATATGCAAGGCATTCCCTATCCTGACTGGTACAATGTAAATGAATTCTATGAAAATCATTGGGTCAACAGGCACAATTTATAAAGATGTGTGCAAATCAAGCATTTAATCAAGAATATGTTGGAAAATGGGGAGATAACATTGGATAATGGTGATTTCACCTCCAATCAAAATCTTGGCATCTATCAAAACCCTTTTCCATAACATAACTAGAAATAATAACAACAACAAAAACAACCATAGCTAGTGCAATAACAAAATCAATAGTATCAAAATCAAAGGACAAACTAGTAGAACCAACAACATTAGTAGAATCAATAATGTCAAAATAATAGACAAAACCAAGGTAAGAATGATAACAACCAAAAAACCTACCATGTAGTTGCACATGACTACAATAGGGTTAAAGCTCATATTGTAGGGGGTAGCATTAACACCATCTCTATTAATCCTAGATCAAGTACTAATCAATCTAGACCATTGTTAAACCATACCACTCAACCAAATTACATGGATAATCCTTCTTTGACTTGGGACCACACACAAGTGAACCAACAAATAAGGTTTTCCACTTTTGGACCTTATATCAATGACTCATCCTTTCCCCATGACCATATATAAGTGCATCGACAACTGAGACTTGTCCTATCTGGTCCCACCCATTCCCATCATTTATTAGTAATCATGGTCTAACATTTAATCCTAATTGTGCAATCATAACTTGGAGGTCATAGATTACCATTCTAGGCCCACATCCATCTACCACTTAACCCATTATCCAACCAACTATTTAGCCTCAGAATAAACCATTTACCATTGACCAAGATAAGAAGTTTGATATTGCGGAATAATTGTAGAAGACACTAGCACAAATTTATATTTTAGATTTTTTGCAAATGTCAACAATCCACAAGAACATTTTTAATGAGTTATTAACCTATTCCAATATTTCCAATGACATATCCCCTAATAAATTTCAAGCTTTGCTTGGACACCTAACTCCATCCCAACAAGTCACATTCAACCAAAGTGATATGGCTTCCCTTGGCCCATTCCATAATAATCCAATGTACATAGAATTTTATATAAAGTGACATAAAGTGAAACATGTACTTAAAGACAATGGGTCAGGCCTCAACATAGTGTCTCTAAAGCTCATCAAGCTTCTTGGGTACACAGTGGTAGATCTCCAATAAAAAATGATAACTCTCAAAGCCTATGATAATCAAGGGAGAGAATCACAAGGTACCATTAGCCTACCAGTTATCATTGGGCCTTTGACCCATGATACACTTTGCCATGTGCTTGATCTTGAGTTGTCATATAATATGCTTCTAAAAAGGCCTTGGTTACATGAGATTCATGCAGTCCCATTAATGTTGCACCAATGTATTAAGTTATCTCAATCAAGGATCAAAGTAAATATTCCAAGAGATTTGCACCCATATCAACATTGAAATCACCTCGAGGTTGAGTTTCAAAGATACAATTACCAATATGCTATGAATCTAAATTATAAATAATATAAATGAAAGTCCATACTTATTGATCCTCCATAGGATAATTACATAGATCCTAATACCTTGGATTCTCTTTCCCACATGTTACCTCTTGAAGCTTCCAATCATTTCACCATTTTAGATAATGGCCCAAGGGAATATGTGACCTATGATACCTTCTATATCACCAATATTACTCAAAATATAAAGACCTTTAGATGACCTAAATTTACCGCATGCATGTATTGGCAACTAAAGAACAAACATGAGGGACCTATCATGTTTGTACCAACATCTGGCCTAGAGCTGGACCCTCTTGAAGGGGATGAATCATGGTTATATAATGACAAATTGGCTGATTGTTACAAGAGCACCAAGTATCCTATTCCAAATAGGATCATGGAACATAAATATTATGAAGGAAGAGGCCTCAAACTAAATCAACAAGGAACCATTGAGCTAATTTCCATGACTAAGTACAAAAGACCTTATATACTTAGATTTAAACTGCTTGGGGGTGACCCCACATATCTTATTCAAGGTCCATCACTGTTGGCTAGTGATGATGATGTTGATAGTGAAGTAGAGTTTGATCATAACCTCACGTTTGATGACTTAGTTGAGACAAACCTATTTGATAACAATGCTATTTGTATCCTTACCCCAGTCATTCATCATAACCCATTTCCATTATACTATCCCTAACTGATAGATTGGGACCAACAAGAATATAATTTACCAATTGATGAGTTTTAGAATGATGAGGCATTCTATGAATTTTTAGGCCTTAGAGACAATGTTCCATTGGGAGATCATACATTAGGATTCTCAATTACATTATATCTTGAAACCTATTTTGGAGAGCGGGTGAACACCCTTAGAGCCAAAAACAAATAAATAAAACTTTGAGGTCCCCAAGTGAAAACCTCTTTGAGGTGATTTTTGACCAGGGAAAAAGTAAAGATAAAGGCTAGTCTAGTGGTGAAAACCTATTTTAGATGCCATTAGATGGGGGTGTTCATTCTTCTTTGAATTTATACTAGGATACCACCAATGATGAAATTGCCTATGGATTTGAGTTTAATTTTGAACAATAAGTGTTTGATCAAATTCTTCAATAAATTTTGACTATTTTTGTCACATGGCTAGATCTCCCATTGGGAGACTCAGATTCATCATACCTAGGAGAAGTTGAAGAGCAAGTCCTAAAAAAGGACCCTAATATAGTCCAACAATTCAAGTCTTTTCCTACTATCCTAGAAGATGGTTTGATCCTTCTAATTGAAGATACAATGAAGGTAAACATCAAGACTCCATCAAACCCAAAATGGATAAAATTAGGTGCATCCCTTATTGAGAAGGAATGTGAAGTCTTTATAGCACTATTGAGAGAATTTGTAGATATCTTTGCATGGGCTTATTTTGGCATGCCGGGTTTGGACGCCACCTTAGTTTTACATCACCTTATGGTAAATATTGATGCTAAACTAGTTAATCAAAAGTTATGTAAGATGCATCCTCACATTTTTTTATTATTAAAAAAAGAGTTGGAAAAACTCTTAGAAGCAGTATGTATTCGATCTATTGACTACTTAAAAAGGATATCTAAAATTGTACCTATTAGCAAAAAGCTTGAAGGAATCAGAATCTGTACTAATTTTTGAGACATAAATAAATCTTGCCCAAAAGATTACTTTTAATTGCCTATATTGACATGATCATTGACTCCATGGTGGGTTATGAAATTATTTCACACATGGATGGATTTTCAAGATACAACTAGATCAAAAGAGCACTAGAAGACCAACATAAAATAGTGTTCAACACACCATAGGGAACATTCTATCATCAGGTAATGTCATTTGGTCTTAAGAATGATATAGCTACACATAAAATGGATATGATCATCATATTACATGATACGATGCATGATATTATTGAAGACTATGTCGACAACATATTAGGTAAAACCAAGACTAGGGTCAACCATCTAGTAGTGCTACATAGGATATTTGAAAGATTGTGGGAGTAAAAAGTTAGACTCAATCCAAATAAATGTGTGTTTGGAGTAACATTAGGAAAGTTACTTGGCTTCATCTTGTCTCGTAGGGACATTGAAGTCAATCTAGCAAAGGTACAAACTATAACATAGATGTTGCCACCAACTAATTTGAAGCAACTCCATAGTTTATAGGGCAAGATCCAGTCAATCTGATGCTTCATATCTTAGCTAGAAGACAAGTGCCATCTATTTACACATTATAAATAAGGTAGTTGCATTCCACTAGGATAATCGCTACCAAACAACTTTTCAACAATTAAAAGATTACCTAACAAATTTTCCTATTTTGTTACCCCTATGCCAGGAAAACCATTTTTGTTGTATCTATCAGCTACTAAAAATTCCCTGGGGCACTTTCATCTCAACATGATGATAATGGAAAAGAGCATGTAGTATACTATTTAAGCCATACCTTGGTCACATATGAACACAACTATACGTCTATTGAAAAAGCCTCTCTAGCCATGGTCTTTGTAGCTCAAAAATTATGAAACTACATGTTGAACAATAAGACCATGGTCATTTTAAAAGTAGATTCACTCAAGTATCTAATATCTAAAATAACTTTACAAGGTAGAATGGCCAAGTGGATCATGCTTATTAGTTAATTTGACATAAAGTATGTCAATTAGAAGGAAATAAAGGGATATGTCCTTGTAGATTAACTTGCTAAAGCACCCCTTATAGATAAAGCATCACTCATATTCCAATTTCTTTATGAATCTATAATGACCATCATTGACACACCTCTTGAGGAACAACACTAGTATATGTATTTTGATGGATTATTTACTTCACATGGATCAGGGGTAATCCTCTTATTTATTACACCTCAGGGGGATCTAATCCCTAAATCATTTTGAATAAGTTTTCCTTGTACCAACAACAAGGATGACTATGAAGCACTTGTTATAGGGATTCGAGTCATAGACCATTTCTAGACTAACGATGACAAGCTAGTTTCATATAAGGCCATGGTTGACACTCTCAAACAATAGATTATAGATATCCAATTTGAGCTTATACCAAGGGCTAGTAATAGAACTGAATATGCCATGGTTACTATCGATTCTCTGATTTGACAAATGGAAAAATCTAGAGAGTTTTAGTTCCTCATAAAGAATTTGTTCATACCAGCTCATGAACCTTCAATTATTACAATGATTTTTGATATTATTTGTCCTAATTCCATCTGGTATTCTAACCCTTATAACTATCTTCATGACCAGATTATATCACTTGACTTATCTCAAAAATAAACCAAAACCTTCATTCACTAAACCACTCACTATACCTTACTGGGATCCACCCTCTACCACCATAGTTTTGATGGAACTCTACTTCATTATTTAACTTTGGTAGAATCTACACTAGCATTACTAGAAGTACATGGAGTATGTGGAACCCACTCTAGTGGGGTAGTACTATCCAAAAATCTTTTACGTAATGTTTATTATTGGCCCATGATGGACATAGATGTAGCTACATATGTAAATAAGTGTGACAAATGTCAATGGCATGGCAATCTAATTTATGCCCTAGTTAAGACTTTGAGACCATTGTTGACACCATGGCCATTTTATACATGGGGACTTGACCTCATTAGGAAAATCAATCCTACATATTTTGATGACCATAAACATATCCTTACCACCATCGAATATTTCACTAAGTGGGTTGAAGCTATACACCTCACTTACGTGATTGGAAAGCAAATTTCCAAATTCATCTTCAACCATCTCATTTGCCGCTACGATATCCCTTCTGACATTATATATGATAATGGAGGATCATTTAAGAACAAATATGTCAATAAGCTATGTGTTGAATACAACATCACATGACATTTTTCTATGACATATTACCCTCAAGGTAATGGTCAGGTTGAGGCATCCAATAAAATAATTTTTAACATTATCAAAAAAATTATCAATGATGCTGGTCATGATTGACACCTTTAAATATTATACACCCTTTGGGCATATTTTACTAATCACTATACCCCTATAGGAGCCACTCCATACTCTCTTGTTTATGGTAATAAATTTATACTTCCTATTGAGGTTGAGTTACCTTCACTACACATCTCTTTCAAGCATGCACTAGATGATCATGACTATCGAGTAGCTCACCTACAAGAGCTAGACCTGCTTGATGAAAAATGAACAGCTATGCTCAAAAATCTTTAGGCATATCAAAACCAACTCAAAGGCCACTATAATTATCACATCAAACATAGAACATTTGAACTTGGTGATCTTGTTCTTTAAGAAAACCAAAATAATACCATGGTTGAGAAGAAGCATAAGGGTAAATTAAAACCAAATTGGATAGGGCCTTTCATCATTACTATAGATTATGGATCAAGAGCATATAGGCTCACCACACCAGATAGAGATGAACTTCTTGAGTTGATGAATATTATTCACCTTAAGCGGTACTATGCTTGAGCACTATGGTATATTGTCTATAAGTACCATTTTAGTTGTGCCACTTGAACAAAATTATTCTTAGTATGACTATCATTCTTATCAATTCTCTTAGCCTATTAATTATCTATTTACCATTCCATTCTATCAACCCAACATCTTTTGCATCTTATTTTTACCTAGCCTATTTAACATTGGTTTCACCATTGCTTGCACATATTCAACATTAGTGAATTTGATTAGTTTTGATATTTGTTTCAAGTATTCCAAATAAAAGAAATATTTTGGAGCAATATGATAAAATTTAAGGAAGTTTCATCCTTTTTTTGATTGTTCCTTTCTTGTCACCAATCTTGCTACTAGTTATAACTACCTATGGGCAAATTAGTACCATCGATCTATGTCATTGTGTCCTAGTTATAATTGCCTATGGGAAAACTAGGGGAAATACTTTTTTATTATGCCTTGACCATACCAACATGCCATTTCCTATGTCATATTATGCCTTTATACCAATTGTGCCCATTTTATTTGAATTGACTATTACACTAGTCAAATTCCTTCATTATAGGGCAGAACTATAGTTGCTTGAGGTCCTACTCTGGGACTATGTAGGTAGTGCTCAATACTTGTTGAGGTTAGCTCAGTCACCCTTTCTAACCATAAACTCATCATTTTATGAGTAACCTAAGCCACACTCTCACAGTTTTGTTAGCTTGAACCATTTTAGTGTCTCGTCATTCTTGATTGAGTTGAGATACTCCAAAATTCTAAAAACACTTGTAAAACCATTAAAAAAGACCAAAAATATTTACCCCTTGTTTGCCTTAAGGATTCTGGGAACCCTTACTAAGTCATAAGCAAATCGCTTTTTCCTTAGTTTCCCCATCCTTTTTGGCCTTTTATCCCACACACTTGCCATTTTTTAAGACCATTCCTATTCTTATATTACATCCATCATGTTGTTTTCAACAGTTATCATTTTCTTTCCATTTCTTAGGAGAAATACATTTGGCCTAAAGTTTTTGTTGGATATTATGTCCATGGAAGTATGTAGGCAATGTCTACTTGCCTAGTGCATGTGGAGATAGCTCGACCACCCCTTCCTTTTATTCTATTCCCCCATTCTGTTAGTTTGTTTAGTTGTCACCTATTTTCTAGAGGCAATGTTCATATAGATTAAATTAGATTATTTGTTTCTTTGTTGTGTTATTTATGTGCCTATTTGTTTGCTTTCAGTACTGTTGCCTTGATTCAACTATATGCATTCATTGGGTGATTCCTTGCCCATAATTACACTTAAATCCATCCATATTCATACGTCTACATTAGCATCATGGTTTCTATCATTGGTGCATTATTTTCTATTAAGTATTGGATTATGGGAGTTAGTCCTTATGCATATTATGACCAAGTCTTTACGATGTTCTACCATGATGCCTATCGATACATGCTACAACAAACCTCATCTTCAAGAATGGTGGTATCGACATCTCTTCAACATAGGAATCCTGATTCAATCCCAATCATATCCCAAATAGCGTAATTACATAATGAAAGAATTTCAACCTTTGTTTAGTTTGGATGAGCATCTACCTACTAGCAAGTTGTTCTAATTCATCTTTTTCCTCTATATCTAATTACCATTATCAATCAACCAAGCAATCATGTTTGCCATAATCATGATCCATTGATCATAACCTCATATGGGAAAATCATTGCACACTGTCCCACATGTATTTCTCAATGATTATAACCACCTTTGGGAAAATCATTGTGTTTTCACCTCTTTAATTTTCTATACCTATACAGGGGCATGTTGTTATCTTGTTTGTCTATCCTAACTTGGGTAGCTCCATATTCTTAATGATTATAACCACCTTTGGGAAAATCATTATGTTTTCATACCACGTTGCCACTACCAGGGTACAATACTTATAACCACCTTTAGTCAAACCATTTTACACCATCCCAATTGCATTATTAATGATTTTGACTACTTTTTCAATATCACTATGTTTTCACCCCATCATGTTCCTTTCTTTGGTCCCCTCATTCCACTTCTTTTTGAGGGATCACTTACTGACCTTTCCTTATGCCAATGGTTCCCTCGAGGTTGAATCATACAGTTAGTTCATCATCATTTTATTTGTAGACATACATGACCTTTTAATTCTTTGAGAAGAGGTTACTATTCCTATAGCTTGCAATGCCTTCCCAAATAGGGGCAAACTGTAGACACCTAAATTTGGCCATCGATAACCTTCAAATAGGCTTTTGACCAATTTCTTACCCAAATACATAATTTGGCCTAAAAACACTAAAATGCATTAAATGAGTTGAAATTGATTTATTCAAGTACTGATTTTGGATAGGGTATCACTAAATGGGATAATCCAATTTATGGGCCAGCTAACTTTGATCAGTTTATTTTGAGTCAAAATGCTAATTTCACAACTGGGTGCTCTAGATTACTCTTTTCTATCAAATCTCTTGCATGAGACATGTGCCTTTGTTATTTTGTGTTGACAACATCCTAAATAGGATAATAGATCCAATGCATCTGAAATCAACTTCTAATTCTAATCCAATCAAATTTTGAACTAATAACAAGGCATTCTAATTAATTTGAGTAATTTATGCACAAAGTGCTTAATCATGCTTCAGAGCTAATTAATCCAAATTAAGGCCTTAAGTTAATATTCCATGGAAACTTGTTGAATACTTTTTTTTATAAATGATTATTGAATATCTACATCATCAAGCTTCTTAAGCAGTCATAAGGCTTGTTTCACTCAAGCTACTCATACTATACATGTGATCTTGACAAGGATAGGAATACTTGGTGTAAAACCTATACTCATTATTTATACCAAATGAAGGTGATGTCATAGAAGTTTGTAGAGACTCCATTAAATATGTGAGCTGGTAAAAATGCATGACTGCTAATTAACTTATTTCTATTTAAAGTATAACATTACATACATACACATTTCCTTAGTAATTTAAAAGGACAAGTAAATCAAACATAGTAAATTTTAATGCAATAGTCCTCACCATTAATCAAAAATTGATAATAGAGTATATGCTTAGTTTATACTAATGATCCAGAGGCTCACAAACAAGCTTAAACACTTACAAGTGGAGCTTTCATGGATTCCATACTATTATAAAATCTAGTGGTTGCCAAGTAATGTCTACAGAGGATTCATTTTGCTAGAGCTTTGCTAAAATTATTCATCTCCTTTCTCTTTTGGATTGAACTCCTTAAATAGTCTTTAAGAACATCTTTGTTAGGGTGTAATTTGCACTCTAAGGGCTGAGAAGGAACTTAGTGATCATAACCATGAGCTCCATGACTCTGTGAAGTCTATGCTATAGATACCACATCTCACCAAATCCTTGAGGATGCCCTATAAATATAGGATATAGTTAGCCACCTTCTAGCTAGTGTAAGATATGCATTGTGCCCTCTAGTTATTGTCAAAATACCCAAAGGCTTACCACTACATACAATGATTGCTTTGTGCCTAGGTGGATGTCATGTTAGTGTGAATCCTTTACTTAATGGGATAAAGGGCCCAATACCATTACCTTTCTACCCCTTCAAGTTAAGTCTTGTACCTCGATACACAAGCAATGGCTTCTCAAAACCCATGGGATAGTACCAAGAATGCTCTAATGGTACTCCTATCTTGTATGATATGTGAAATTCTACTTTGAGGAGTTACCTCATTTCAAAGGATAATATTAGGTCAAAATGGAAAAACACTTTACAACCCTACATTGCATAAATGATTTGGGAATGGAACATGATGATGTTTTCATGTGTGTGTTCATACAATCCTAGAAGGATATGTTATAAATTGGTTGAGGGGCTTAATTCATAATACCATCTTTAACATGGAATCCCTTGTAACAAATTTCAAAAATAGTTGAGGTGAAAAGAGAGATAACTGATACTACTCACAACAATACAATTAGTTGAAGAGGAAGAATGGAGAAATATCAGAAATGAATTAAATATTTAATAATCTTTATAGAAGCACACTTTTAGTGATAAAGTTGTGAACTTTGAACTATAGAAATGTATTGTCATGCTCAAAATACTAAATTATCTTTTTTATTAAGATACAAATATCATAAAATGTTAATGCTCTACTCAATGACACTATATATCTTGAGAGTAATATGCTCGTACTAGGTAAAACTCCTAGGCCTTCAAATCTAGCAACATATAGTGATAGAAGAAAGCATGAGGGAGGTTCCAATCCCTTCCCATAGAGGTAGAGTTGATTAAATTGAATGAAACAATGAGACTTCTAAAATATCATGATAATAATATCACAAAGCTAAAAAAATAAATAAGTAGTTAGCCAATATTGGGACCACCACATAGGGGTCAAATTCATCATAAAAGGTAATCAAACCTTTTCAAACATCCCAATCCTTCTTAACCCTAAGATAAATAAAATAAAGCAGAAAAGTCTACCCCGCCCACTCCTCTAAAGCCTAATATATATGCTTTTAGGTAAATAAAATCATAGAAGATAAAAATGCATTGGTCCTTATAGATTAAGAAAATTAAAAATTTGTAATTCTCAAGACCCCTCCTAAAAAAGAGAGGAATTTTAGTTACTCACCCCAAGATATGGAAGCCCTCCCCCAAGTCATTGGAGGAAAGCTTCAAAAGAAATATGACCTTTAACCTAGGACCTTAAAACCTTACTACACATCTTTTATTTGACTTATATGTCTATATCTACTTACCTTTGATGTCATATGACCTTACTATTCTCATTCATCATTTGTTTTGACTTAGATTTTTTTATCTGCTTACATTAGATGTCATTTTTACCATTTTACATTGTGTCTTTCATTCTTTAATCTTAGGTCATATACATGCTCACACTTTAAAAAATAATAATAAAACACATGTTGTTCACTCCAATCTACTCCTTATCATGAGACACCCATAATATTTGGCATTCCTTGAAAAGGGGAAGGTGGGGATAACTACAGACTTTCATACTCCATTTTAGGACTAATTTAGGACTAGCCCAAGGCATGGATATGAGTATTGAAATTAAAAATGGATTCTATGCGAATATTCTCCAAGAGATGCACTATTACCCCCAAAAATTTAATACATTATACTTTACATAGGTTAAGGATAGTTATGAATACTTGAAGTTGGGCTTATTATTTATAAACAAATGGGAAAGAGGTATTTCAATTCCACTAAATAAACACAAAAAAGGGAAGGGTAAGATAGACAACAAAAGCCTCCAAGTCTAAAATAAGATCAAGCAATGGTCACTAAACCAAGTGACTTTGCCATATTTATACCACTATAGACTGAGTTTCACTAGAGTTCTACCTCTAAGAACATACAGTGGGGAGAGTCTAAGGGAACTAAGATTATTCCTTCAATGTTAATTCCTACTAAAGATTAGTACTAGGGGTTTATTATTGAGAACACATAAATTCTGTATGAGAATTTGTAGCTAGGCACACAAATTATTAGCACTACCAAAAGAGAAATGAAAGAACTCACACAGAGATTATAATAACTAAGCACATCATAATCATGACATACATAAAGTGATACAATGTTAATTCAATTAACCTAACACTATTGATCATTCAAACATGAAGATGAAGAAAATTAAACACAAAAGAGATCCTTTTATATAAAATAGAGATTATATTCATTAAAAGAGTGAAATGATGCTACAATAATCAATCTAGACCATTTTTAAAGTCTAGAGTGATGAAGAAAATGCAGGTGAAATCTTGGCAATAATCTAACAACACTTTTGAGAAATTTTTAGTTGACCCTTAAAATACAATATGGTCTTTTAATAAATAGATAAGGATTAGGGATCACCTTCAAAAAGAATGAGGATCCCATCCTGGGCCATGATGGCCACTCATTATAGTTATAACCCTATTTAAAAATATGAAACAAAATAAATCCCTACAAACCTACAACAGATCTATGGGGGACCACTAGTTAACATGTAGAGGTAGCTAAGAGGGATTGGCTCTTAACTACTTCGATTGGGCACTCCCATCTTCCAACATGACTACCATAAGGTCAAACTCCTTATCCATCTTGGCCAAGTTCATTAGAGGCTCCTTGAAGATCACCTCAACCTAAACTGTCAGTCTCCAAGAGATATGGAAAGATATTTCCATTGAGGCTTGGACACTAGAGACTTAGTTTATGCTCACAATGGACTTAGTTGACTAGTCCAGCACCACCCATGATCATTTTTGGTTTGACTTGGACACTTTCTCCATTATAACCTAGTCAAATTGACCTAGGTAGAATCTAAATTCCCCTTGGTTGAGTAAAGTACCATCTGAGTGGAATAACAATAAGATATTTACCTCATTGAAGTAGGTCAATATCTTATTCTCTCCCTCTTCTAAGGGTTATATTATAGTGTGAACCAAGGCTAACCACTCCTCCATTACATCTCTCATGTTCCTAACATAAGTTTGATATAACCCTAAAGCTAAGATTATCATCAATTTGAGCTTTGAGAACATTCCTTTATTGAACACTACCTACAACTTCTGGCACTTCCCATCGATTTATATGATCCTCCCCATTAAGGCCTACATTTATTATATAATTACATCAATCTTAGCCTACATTCCCACTAATTTCCCTAGGATTGAGAAAATTAGTAGGAGGGCATCCTTAACTTACTCGATTAGTCTGATTAGGAATAAAATCTTCACTTGGGATTCAAGAGTCTAGAATTAGCTCTACATGTCCTTGAGGAGCTTCTCAGACATGTCATGGGTAGCTCAGAGGATGGATATCGGGTCCTTAAACATCTTATCCTCTTTCATAGTATTCCTCACATTAGTGAGGGAAAATATATCCAAATGGGTCTACCATATCACCAAGTTTCACTCTTAGACAAATCTCTATGTCAGCATCTTTTTCATACTCTTGAAGGTTCAATCGAAACTACAATACACATTTGGGTCACCCCAGACATCCATCTATGAAAATTTTAACCTTAGGACCATCCTTTTGGTTTCAAAGGGGCATATGAGGTGTGGCTAAAATGGTGGTGAAGGGCAAAAGATGAGGTGGAGGGGAGATGGAAGAAGTGGAAGGAGAAACACAAGAAAGGATTGGAGGTGGAGGGGTAAGGGAGAGAAAGGAGGGACAATAAAAGGGGAGGCCCATGGGAACATCTAAGCTCACCATTGTTATTGAGTGAGGTTTAACTGAGGTATACTAACTTCCAAGAATGGGTTATGGATCAACAGGGAAGAGATGCATTAGTTGTGTGATCATAGAAATTCAAGAAGGGAGGTTAGTATAGGATTAGTCCAAGAAAATAAAACTCAAAGAAACAGACTAACACTTACACTCCTAGACTAGATACTAGGGGGAGCTTAGTGACAAAATATAAATGAAATCATAATTAAAACATAAAAGACATAAATCCTTTTACCTTCTTTGGGATCTCTAAATACTTTTTGAGTGGCTTACTCTCATTGTGCATCAATAAATCTTTGGCAAATGAAGCTTGTTTGCTCCTCTCCTTAGCACCATTGGCTTTGATGTGGATTGTAATTGCTTGGCTTAAGATTTTGGCATTGTGACACTATTGATATAAGTCTTATGGATAAAATTATATATAATAACTATACAATATCTAAGCTTAGAAATGAAGAGGTATGGCCTATATTTATAGCCTTAGGAATTAGCCCTCACCCAAGGTGAGTTAGAGTTGAGTTATGGCTTGGAATGGGTTCAAACTAAACCTAGGTAATTTAAATATAACTCCAATAGAGTTAATAGTTTTTAAATAATTATTATTTTCAATTACTAGGCATGGCTCTCAAAATTAGATATTTTAAGATATTTTCAAAGAGATTGACAACTCATAAAGGCAATGATGAAAGGCTAAGATATTTTAAATATTTAAATTTATATTTTTAGATATTTAATAATTTCAAATGAATAATTCAACTAGGCATTTAATCCTATTTAATTTGTTAATTTATTAGGATTATCCTTTTATCTCTTTTAATATTTGATTTAAATGTGTAAGTTCCCCACTTAATAGGTCTATAAGCAAAATTGAAAGTTATTAAGATGTAAGGTGATTAGGGGTGAATTCATGAGAGATTTTTATTGCATATGATAGAATATCCCAATTACAAATGTCTTAACATGATTTTGAGCTTTGATGAATGATGTACAATCAAATTTGAGATGTTCAAAGATTCCTACGCTTAATTTGTAATGGTTGGTAGGAATCAGTCTAAAGTCTAGTTGGAGGCTAGTTGTGTCCAATTTTAGGTGTCTATAGTTTGACCCTATTTTGGAAGACATTGCAATTTATATACATAGTAACATATTCTTAAAGAATGAAAAGGTCTTGTATGCCTACTACTTCAATGATAATGGATGAACTGTGGATGCTCACTCGAGGGAACGATTGGCAAAAAGGGGTTGGCGATCGGTCCTTCAAAAGGAGGAAATGATGGGACCAAAATATAAAAGGGGTAGAAGATATTGAGTTATCCATAGGTAGTTATAATTAGTGGCATATAGAGATGCCTTAGTTGGGTGGACAAATAGGGTGATTTACCTACAAACAGTTATAATCATTAGCATAGGTGGGACAAAGAAGGTAATGATTTACCCAAAGGTAGTTATAATCATTAAAAAAGGCTTAGGGTATCAAGAGAATGATTTTCCCAAAGTTAGTTATAATCCTTAAAATGGAAAATAATGAGTTACCCACAGGTGGTTATAATTATCGGTAGGATAAAAACATGCCCTAGTTGGGTGGATAGAGATAATGATTTGAAAAAAGGCAGTTATAAAATTATCACAATGAAAACACACCCCAATTGGGCAAAAGAAAGATAATTATTTTCTCATGGGTCGTTATAATCATTAACCTCTAGATAGATTGAAACACAATGATTCACCCATAGGCAATTATGATCATTAACTCTACGAGTGGGATAATACATAATGATTTGCCCAAAGGTAGTTATAATCATTAGTACCGTAATAATGGTAAATTGGTATAGAGGAGAAATATGAATTTAGGGAACCTGCTAGTAGGGATATGCTCATCTAAACTAGCAAGGGTTAAAATTCTTTCATGATTTAATTACTTTGATTTGGATAATGATTTAGGTTAGATAAAAAATTATGTAATTACCAAGGAGACATATCATGGCTGCATTTATTTTAAGACTTCTCAAGTTAATTTTTGATGTAGCACATGAAAGTAGGCATCATGATAGAGCACCATGATGACTTAGCCAAAATATGCATAAGGACTGACATGTAATCCAATAAACAATTGAAAATAATACACTGACATTAAAAACCATTATGAAAATGTTGACATATGAATATGAATGGATTCAAGAATAATATGCAAGGAATCACCTAGTGAATGCACATAGACTAAATCAAGGCACAACATGAAATCACACAACCAAATAAAACACCAAGAAAAGAAGAACAAAATAAAATAAAGAGAATAAAGAGAAACACAAACAAATAATCATTAAGTACAATGTTACTATAAAATAATATGATACAAATAAGATGACAAACATTACCCCTATATTATAGAATAAAACAAAACAAACAAAAAAAATGAGGGCAATAGAAGAAAAGGAAGGTGGTGGTCAAGCTGACTCTATATGCTTTAGGTAACTAGATGTTGCCTACATCGTTTTATGGACACAAGGTCCAACATAAACTTCAGGCCAAATGTAATTCTCCTAGGATATGGGATAGAAGAAAATGATGATGAGAAAAACATGATGGATGTTGTAGAGAAACAATGGGAATGGGCTCATAAAATGGTGAGAGTGTGGGATGCTAGGCTAGTAAGGATGGGGATATCTAAATGACAAGTGGTTTCTTGTGAAATATCTAGGGGTCCTAAAATCCTTAAAGTAAAGAAGTGGTCAATGTTTTAGATCTATTTTCAGATTTTCTAAAGCATTTTCAATTTTTTTTGTAATTTTTTATGTATCATAACTTTATTGAGAATGATGAAATACTAAATGGTCTAACACATAAAATAGTGAGAGTATTCAAACTTAAAATGCTCATAAAATGGTAAGAGTGTGGCAAAGGGGTGATTGAGATGACCTCAATGTGAATTGAATGTTGCCTACATAGTCCCAAGATGGGACATCAAGTCACTGTAGTTCTACCTTATAGTAGAGGAATCTGACTAGGTAGAAAAATAATTTCAAATAATAGGTAAGGTTGAAAAATGGCACAATATAACATATGCATGGCAAGGTGGTACTTCAAGCATGATAAAAGTGTTGTTTCTAATTTTCCCATAGGTGGTTATAATTATGAAATAATGACATAGGTTAATGACACTAATTTACCCATAGGTGGTTATAATTAGTAGCATGATGGTGGTAATCTAATTTTCCTAAAGGCAATTATAATTAGTATTACTTAAATGGAATGAAACAAGGAATGAACATTGTAAATACCAAACCACTATCATACTACTCCAAAATATGACCTCTATCTAGAATACTAAATTAACTATTGGAACTTGATCATAATCATCATGTTGAAAGTGATCATGGAACCAAGGTCAAAAGGATTGGGTAGGGAGTTATAAATAACTCTAGTCAATAGAAAAGGTAAGATATAGGATGGAAAGGTATGGTACAAAGAAGAATGTTGATATTATGGTACAATAAAAATGGGTCTCATAGACAATGCCTTTTGTCTCTCAAACAAAGTAATGCTTGATGTGTATAATATTCATCTGCTCTTCAAGTTCATCCCCATCATGTGTAATGAGATTATATACACCAGAACCATAGTTTACAATAATGATGATAGGGCCTATCTATTTGGGTTTGAACTTGACCTTATGCTTCTTCTTAGTTGTGGTATTCTATGGTTTTTATTTAAGAACAAGATCACCAAGTTCAAATTCTCTATATTTAATCCATCAATTATAGTGGTCATAGAGTCAGTTCTGGTATGCTTGAAGGCTATTGAATACAACCATGTGTTTCTCATCAAGTAACTCCAGCTCTTGTAGGTGAGCTACTCAATAAGCTTCATCATCAAGAACATGTTTCAAAGAGATGCACAAAGAAGGTAACTCGACCTCAATGGGAAGAATAACCTTTATGCCATAAATAAAGGAATATGGAGTGGAACCTATGGGGGTATGGTAATTAGTGTAGTATACCCAAAGGGTGAAGAATATATGGAGGTGCCAATCATGGCCCACATCATTGACAATATTTTTAAGGATGTTGATAATGGTTTTGTTGGATGCTTCTACTTGGCCATTACCTTATGGGTAATAGGTGGTAGAAAAATGTTGAGTAATTTTGTACTTAACACATAATGATTTGACATCCTTTTTCTTAAATGATCTACCATTATCAGATATAATGTTGGAGTAGATACCATAATGGAAAATGAGATGTTTGAATATGAATTTGGAAATTTGTTTTCCAATAATGTAAGTGAGGGGTATAGCTTCAACCCACTTAGTGAAATATTTGATAGTGGTAAGGATGTGTTTATGGCCATCAAATGAAGTAGGGTCTATCCTCCTAATGAGATCAAGGCCCCACATAGTAAATGACTATGGTGTAAGCATTAGTTTCAAATTCTTGGCCAGGACTTGAAATAAATTGGCATGCCTTTGACATTTATTGCACTTTTTGACATAAGTAGTTGCATCTACATCCATAGTTGGCCAATAATACCCAATACTTAGGAGATTTTTTGCAAGGATGGCCCTGCTTGTGTGGGCTCCACATACTCCTTCCAAAAATTCTTGTAATACTAATATTGATTATATTGAGGTTAAATCATGAAACAAATTTCCATCAAAGATATAGTGGCAAAGGATTGGTCCAAGTAGGGTATAACATGTGACATGATGGGTAAAGGCTTTGGATTATTTTTGGGATGGGTCTGGTGGGATAATATGGTCATTAAGGTAGGTATAAAGTTATAAATACCATATAGAAATGGGACTAAAAATATAAAAAATAATTGCGATGGTTGAAGGTTCATGAGCAGGCATTAAAATATTTTCAATAGGGAATTGATATTATTTTGCCTTGTCTAGATGATGAATCAAAGAGACAATGATGGCCATAGCATCCATTGTTCTATTACTAGACCTTGGTATGTGTTCAAACTATATGTTGGTAATCTGTTATTTGAGAGTGTTAACCATGGCCTTGTATGGCATCGGCTTGTCATCATTGGTCTAAAAGTGGTTTGTAACCTAATTTATGATTAAGAATCACCATAAACCTTTAGATGTTGAATATTCCATTATACTACTTTTTGAAGACCTATAACAAGTGTTTCATATTCATCCATGTTGTTAGTGCAAGGAACACTAATATGAATTGATTTAAGGATTAGATACCCATGTGGTATAATAAATAAAAGGCCTACCCCCGATCCATGCGTTATAAATGATACATCAAAATATAGCTTCCAGTGTTGCTCCTCAAGAGGTGTTTCAGTAATGGTCATAATGGACTCATCTAAGAACTAAAATGTTAGAGGTTTTGTATTTACAAGGGGAGATTTAACAAGCTTATCTATGAGTACTTGTCCCTTGATGGCCTTCTAATTGATGTATTCTATCTTGAACTCATTGAGAAGCATGATCCATTTAGCCATATGACCTTGTAAATCCATTTTGGATAGTAGATACTTGTGTGGATCTACTTTTGAAGTAACTATGGTCTTGTTTTTTAACATGTAATGTCATAGTTTTTGAGTTATAAAGACCATAGCTAAATAGGGTTTTTTAATGGGTGTATAGTTGTGCTCATATGTGACCAGTGTATGATTTAGATAGTATAAAACAAGTACTTTTACATTATCATCATGATAAGATAGTAGTGTCCCTAGGGATTTATCCATGGTATATATATACAATAAAAACATCTTTCCTAGCATTAGTGGAAATAAAATAGGTAGATTGGCAAGATAGTCCTTTAAACGCTAAAAATATTTTTGGCATTCGTCATCCCAATGAAACATGACATATTTATTTAACAAGTGTGTAAATAGATGGAATTTGTTAATCAATTGAGATATGAAGTATTTTTTAGATTGAATTTTTCCTATAATTTAATTTGAAGGTCGTAGAATCTCAGTACTGGCTTGTACTTTAGCTAGATCAACTTTAATGACTTGATGAGACACAATGAAGCCAATAAATTTTCTTGAAGAAACTCCAAAAACACACTTTTTAGGATTGTGTCAAACCTTGTATTCATGCAATCTCTCAAATATTCTTCATAGTGTTGTTGGATGATCATATTTGGTCTTTGATTTCCCTAATATGTCATCAATGTAATCTTCAATGATGTCATGCATCATATCATGAAATATGATTGTCATGGATTTTTGGTATGTGGCCCCAACATTTTAAAGATTAAATGGAATAACATGATAACAAAACATTCCCTATGGAGTGGTGAATGCTATTTTATGTTAGTCCTCTAGTGAAACCTAGATCTAGTTGTATCTTAAGAATCCATCTATCAGTGAAATCATTTTGTACTTGGCTATGGAGTCGATAATCACGTCAATGTTTGGTAGAGGAAAATCATCCTTGGGGTAAGATTTGTTTATATCTCTAAAATTAGTGTAGATTCTAATTCCTTTTAGCTTCTTACTGACTAGCACAACATTTGAGATCCACTCTAAATAGCAGATCAGTCAAATACATCTTGTTTCTAAGAGTTTTTCCAACTCTTTATTTATTAATCATCAATACAAGGATGCATCTTGTGCAATTTTTATTTCCTAGGTTTGGCATCAAGATGTATAACAAGATGGTGTAAAACTAAGGTGGGGTCTAAATCTCGCATGTAAAAATAGGTCCATGTAAATATGTCAATGAATTCCCTCAAAGGGGTTTTAAATATGTCATGTTCCTTGTCATTGAGAGATGCACCTAATTTGATCCATTTTGGGTCATCTGGAGTTTTGATGTTGACATCTATAGTGTCCTCTATAAGAAGATTCAAACCATCCTCCAAAATGGTTGGTAATGTTTTGAATTAGTTTGTAATGGTAAAGTCCTTTGTTTGGATTGACTCTTCAAGTTCTCCTAGGCAGGATGAGTCTAAATCTCCCAATGGTAAGTATGGACATGTGACAAATGTTGTTGGAAACTCTTGAATAATTCAGTCAAAGACATGTTGTTTGGTAGAACTGAACTCAAACCCGTAAGCAAGTTTGCCATTGGTGGTCTCCTGAGCTATGTTTGAGGAAGGTTGAACACCCCCATATAATGGTGCTTAAAATAGGTTTTCACCAAAAGACTAGCCTTTCTCTTTAATTTTATCCTAGTTTGAAAGCACCTCAAAGAGGTTTTCACTTTGGGACCTCAATGTTTTATTTATTTATTTATGGCTAAGGGTGTTCACCCATTCTCCAAAATAGGCTATAAGATCTAGTTTGATTTATAACCCTTGTTTATGGTCTCCCAAGAGAAAATTTTATATTAGGCCTAGAAAATATCAAAAGGCCTCATCATTCTTGAACTCATCTATAGGCACTGTGGATTCTTGTTGGTTCTTGGATATAAGTTGAGGGAGATATAAAGGAAGTGGATTGTGGAAAAAAATGGTCTAAAGGTAAAAATGGCATGAGTATCTAACAAATTAGTATTGGACAAGTTTTGTGAGGGTTATTATCAGACTCTGTTTTGATATCGACATCATTATCATTATCCATTGGTGTTGGAACGTGAATAAGATACATCGGGTCACCCCTAAGTAGTTTAAATCTGAGACCATAGTTTCCTTTGTATCAAGTGGTATAAATTGGCTCAAGTGTTCCTTGTTGATTTAGTCTGTGACCTCTTCATTCATAGAAATGCTTCTCCATGATCCTTTAAGGAATAGGATACTTGGCATTTTTATAATAGTTGACTAGTTTGTTATTATATAACCAGGATTCATCATCTATAAGTAGGTCCTATTCTTGGCTAGTTACTACAATAAAAATGATAAGAGATGGAATATGCAATTTGCCTTTTCCTTGTCACTGCCATTCCATGTAAGGTGATTTGGATTTAGGCCTTCCATAGGATTTGGGGTTTTGTGGAAGTTTGACAATGTGGAATGTATATGGGTCAAATACTATCCTGGGCCATTTTCAATGATGGTAAAGTGATTGGAAATTTTAGGAGGTGGTATATGGGAAGATGAATCAAGGGTATCTGGGTCAATGTAATTGGCCTCTATCAATTCAATAAGTATTTCCTTCCCCTTATCCTTTTAGATAACTATATTCAAGCCAAAATGGTACTCGACCTCTAAATGCTTGCAATGTTCATAGGGATACAAATCTCTATGAATGGTGACCTCCATGCCACAATGAGAGAACTTGAGACACTGGTGAAATGTTGAAGGGATCACATAAATATTATGTATCCAAGGTCTTCCTAAAATTAAAATATATGATAAATCAAGGTCTAACACATGGCATAGTGTATCATGGGTAAAAGGCCCAATGATAACTAGTAAGCTGATGGTGCCTTGTGATTCCCACTCTTCATTATCATATGCCTTGATAGTGATCATTTTTGGCTAGATATCATCTGTAGTGTATCCAAGATGATTGATGATCTTTATTAACACAATATTTAGTCCTAATCCATTATCTATGAGGATACGCTTCACTTTGTGTCATATGATGACAACTTTGATATATAATGGATTATTATGGAGAGTGCCAAGGGATGACATATCACTATGGTAAAAGGATAAATGATAGCCTAGGGATAGATTTTTAACCAAATCTTGGAATTTTCTTGGGTTTTTATCATTGGGAACTTACAATTGGCTAAGGAACTTTGTCAAGATGTTCTTTTGGATGGTCGATGTATGCAACAAATACAAAATGAAAATTTGTTTAGGCATATTCTAAATTGTTCAAAAATATCAAATGTATTTTAATTCATGATGGTAAATGGCTTGTTATTATCTAGAACGGTGGGTTGGATGGGTGTAATGGTAGGTGGTTATGGTCTTGGGATGTCAATCTTTGATCATCAAATTATGATTGCACAATCAGGATTAGATATAGGATCATTATTACTAGAAAATAATGGTGGTGACGGGATAGATAGGATAAGTCTAGGTTACTAGTGTACATGTATGTGGTCATGGATTAATGATGAGTTATTGATATATAGTCCAAAAATAGTAATCCCTACTTGATAGTATGCCTATATGCAGTCCCAAATTAAGGAAGGATCACTGGCATAGGTTGGTTGGTTGGAATTGATTATCAATGGTATTGTTTAGTTAATAGTTCATATTAGATTGATGGATATTGTAGAAATGTGACCTCCCATAATATGGCTCATAATTTTGTTTTAGTCATGTGTAATTGCATGATAAGTCTGTTAGTTGTTGGAATGATTCTGGCCTTGGTTCCATCCATTTGGTTGATGTTGTTGTTATTGTCACTACTAATACTATTATTGTTAACTCGGTTATTGATACTATTGATATTATTTTGCTAGCCATTTTTGATATTATTGTGGGTTAGTATTATGTTATGGAAAAGGGTTTTGATAAATACTGAGGTTCTGATTGGATATAGAAGCTCTATTATTTAATGTTATCTCCCCATTTTCCAACATATTTTGAGTGAGGTGTTTGATTTATATACAATGGTGTAGATTATATCCATTAACCTGATGGTATTCACATAATTCATTTTGCCTATACCAATCTAGATAAGTAATTCCTTCAAGATATTACTTTGTGATAGGCTAACTAATCATATTAGCGATGGATAGTTTGGGAAACATGGCTTAAATAAGCTCTTTAAGGTAGCTAGAAACATGGTGAGTAGGCCCATTTTACCTTACAGGAGGGCTTTGTAAAGGCAAAGGTTGCTACATTTGTTGAGATGGTCTAGGCTAATATGAAGGTTGTGCTTGCTGAAGATGTTGTTGGTGAGGAGTAGTTTGCATTTAAAACAGGGTTGAGAAGATGATGTTTTCACCATTTGGACATGTCATAACTCAGTTACTACATTTACAACAACATTATTGTTGAGGTTAAACTACTTAGATTTTTCATAATTCTTGGCCTAGGTTGGTACCGATGCTTGCACTTAGACTTGGTTATGATTTTAATTTTGGCCATTGCCTTGGTTTTGGTTATGGTTCTAATTTGATGAGGTAAATTTGGTAATCCCTTTATTAATAAGGTATTTTTCAGTCAACAAATCTTTGTCAATGATTTCCTTGAAAGTGTGTACACATTGCAACTTTAGACAGTAAGATATTTCACTATGAAATTTTTTGGTAAACACAACGACTAATTTCTTATTTGGTATACTATGGGTGAATCAGATAGAAAGTGATCTCCATCATTGTAGATAACTTGTAAAGTTTTCATAGGCCTTATGTTTGGCTTGAGTCAAATCTACCAACGAAATATCATGTTTGAGATTGTAGGAGAAATGATACACAAACTTATCTAAAAGGTCATCAAAATTAGATACTGAGTTCTTCAACAATTTCAAGAACCACTCTAAAACTTGTCTTGCTAGACTTTGAGGAAACAACAGTAGGAGGTATATGTCACTATAAGCCATTGGTTGGAAAATAATAAAGAATTTGATTAAATTAGACTTTGGGTCTCCTTTACCCTTATATTTTTCAAAATTTGGTGGTTTGTACCTTGGAGGAAATGATATTTGAAAACAATCCATGTTGAATGGGTAGGAACAACATCATCCAACTTAAACTTCTTGGATGTTTCCCAACTTGGATGGTGGTAATTGCATCCTTCATTTGTTGTAATTATTATGCTAGGAAACTAGATGGAACTTAGTCTAAGGTGGAGGATGGGTTGTCAAAAGTGGATTAATCTTATCAGGGTATAGTGGAGGCATGGTTTTCTAGGGAATGTTGGTTTGGCTAAGGATTTGACTAGGAATATGCATTTGTGGATTGGGATGTGATTATTAAAATTACATGCATTATGATATGATAGTATGGTTTGGGTTTGGTAAATAGGCCTAGTTTTTAGGTAATTATGGATAGGATGGAAGGATATAGCCCTGGGTGAATTACTATGCCTAATAAGGTTGAATAGGGACTTGTTGTCAACTAGTCAAACTTGGCTGAATAAGGGGAACTTATGAAACAAGGCCCTATCATTGAATTTATGGTATATTTAGAATAAAAATAAATTGTTTATATATTATTACTTGTTTAAAAATGGTACCTCTTGGTTACACAAACCCTTATGAAGTAGATACATGTTAAACATTTAGTATTTATCATTGACCAATACATGTGCATTTTTAATTAAACAACATTTATGAAGGCATGTTGGTATATGATTGTTAAAACATACTTATCACTACCTATTGAGGTGGTAGAATGTTTGATCTTTATTATATTGGTAAATTGGATTGTGCCTATTATTGTCAAATGTTAGTCATTACCTATTATGGTGGAGTAATATTTGTCACTTTTTGTTGAGGAAATGTATTGGTTATCACTTGACTACTCAATCTTTGTGGTTGTGTGCTTGAATAAGTAATTGGTTTAGGATTATAAATAGTTTTTGTGGTTAGGAGGTAAGACTTCCTTCCCACTACAGTTGTAAACCATACATGGTGTTAACTAAAGGTATGTTTTGTTATGGACTAGTTGTTTATGTTGTTAAACCACTTTGGTCTAGATTAGATGACACTTATGTGTTATTTGTTGTGTTTGGAACATTCATTTAGCATAGAAGTAGTAGACACTTATTTAATATCTAGGGTATTGAGCATGTCTCCAAATAATATGCTTTATGTGAATGGGTCTATACCCAAATTTTATTGGCCTATCAATTTGATTAAGGCTCCTATTGAAGGAGCTAGATTGATAAGAGGAGCATTTGATATGGTCATGTTATTAAAATTACGTGCTAATATAAAATAAGTCTGATATGTTATCTATATTTGTATCAAATGGTCTTCCATAAGGCATTTTCCTATGACAAGCATATGTGGGTCTTGGCATGACATTTTCACTAGAGCTTGAGGATTGTTATAAGAAGCATGTTCAATGTTTTGATTATAAAGCATGTTGTAAGGCACTCTAACTAGACTTGGAAAATTTTTATGGGGGAAGTCTGCTAGAAAATTGGCCCCTACCTTTGTAGATCTAATTAAAAATTTGCTTTATTCATAAGTAAGTGATTATCAAATAAATATGGATCATACATTGATGGCATCGTAACATAATACAATTATTGTTGAGCTTGTTCTAGAATTGAAAGTATTCTAACAAGGTACTACATTATTTATTTTTGGTCTTGCTCTAAGTATGGAGGTGTGTTGACCAAATAGTGAACCAAAGGACCTTAGCTTTGTTCCCTTGATTGAGTGTTGTAAGGTGGATGAGGATGCATCTCACAAACTATATTGTCACCATAGGTGTCTTAAATAAATTCTTCTTATGTGACCACCTTATCATATCCTAGATTATACATGGATTCTCTATGAGTATAGTGAGACATATTCAAATCAATGATGAATGATGCATGGAAAGGCTTAGAGTTCTATAAACTCTTAAAAATAATGTCCAAAAGACAAATGGTTCAAACTTGATCTAACTTGGTCAAAGGATGGATTTCTATCTCCAAAAAGGTTTATGCTAAAACTTAGTACAAAATAGTCTAATGTCAAATGTCTTACACAAAAAGGTAAGTGGATGAACTAAAACCAGAATGCCAAACTCTAGGTACAAAGAGTTTCAAATAAGTCTAATCTAAGAAAATAAAATTTTCCAGGTATTTTGGTAAAACAAGGCACAAAATCTAGGCTCAAAATAGGCATATGATAGGTCTATTAGAAAAGGCACAAAATCTAGACTTTAAAAAAATGAAGACATGAAATTTCAATCTAACAAATTTGAAACACTTTGGCATAAACTAGGCATTCTAATTTAGAAATTAACTTGGTCAATTGGTATAAGGAATGAAATAAAAGGCATATGGAGATAGGATATTTCTCCCAAGTAAAGGCACAAACAATAATTTTCAAATTGGGTAAAGAATTAACCTAAGTTGTATAACCCAAAAGAGAAAGATCGATGTCTAGGCCAAAATTACATGAGGCACAAACATAAATAAATCAATGTTTGAATTTGAACTTGGCAAGGTTAATTAAAAACTCAACTTATAAAACTAGGCTTCTTTAAAATAAATAATAAGTTTTAGACACCTAAAATTGGCCACAACTAGCTTTCTACTGGACTTCAGACCAATTCTTACCAACCATAGCAAATTAAGCTTAGGAATAACTGAATGTTCTAAATTTTCTTGTACATCATTCATCAAATCTCAAAATCATGTTGAGACATCCCTAATTGGGGTATCCAATCATATGCAATAATGGCCTCTCATGGATTCATCTCTAATCACCTTGTGGCATTAGAATAGTCAATTTGGCCTATAGACATATTAAGTGGGGAACATGAACAAATATTAAATCTTGAAAGAGCTAAAAGGTTAATCAGAATTAACTAACAAGCTAAACCAAATTAAATTCATAGTTTAATTATCCATTTAAAATTAATGAATATCTAAAAAAGGAAATTCAAAAATTTAAAATATTTTAGCCTTTTATCATTGCCTTTATGAGTTGTCAATCTCTTTGAAAATATCGTAAAATATCTATTTTATAGAGCCATGCTTAGTAATTGAAAATCATAATTACTTGACAACTATTAACTCTACTAGGGTTATATTTGACTCACTTAGGTTAGGTTTTAACCCATTCCAAACCTTAACTCAATCCTAACTCACCTTGGTGAGAGTAAAATCCATAGGCTATAAATACAATGCCTTGCCTATTGAATCTTAAGCTCTTTTGGTGTAAATTTATGATGCCTAAATATATTGAAGCTCTCATAAGCCAAAGTTATAATTCAGATTTGGAGAGAGACATAAGTTATTTTTTTGCAAGTAGTGTTATAATGCCAAAATCTCAAGCCAAACCACATCAAAGCCAATGGTGTTAAGAAGAGAAGGAGCCAACAAGCTTAATTTTCCAAAGACTCTTTGATGCACAAGCTCAATAAGCCACTCAAAAAATAATTTGAAGCTCTCAAATAAGGTAAAGGATTTATCTTTTATGTTTTATTTATTCTTTCATTTGTCCTTTGTTACTGAGCTCTCCCCAAGTTCTAAGCTAGGAGTGTAAATGTTAGTGTGTTTTTATTGCTTGAACTAACACTATACTAACCTCCCTTCTTGGATTACTATGATCATAAATGGCATGTATGATGGGATATAAAACATCCCATACAATTAAAGAGATCAAAATGCAGCTCCTAATTTTTCTAATAAATGCTTGACAATCTTTAAAATTTGAGTTTTAACTTGTTTTTTCATGTATTCTATTTTTAGTGATACACAGATTACATAGATACCAACATTGATTCCCTTTGATCGACATAAATATTTTAAAAATTGACATCAACCTCTACATGTAGAATAGAGCATAGTAGAAATGTGTTTAAACAAGTTTTTTTTGAGTTCTATAGTTTTTGTTTTATTTCTAAGGGCTTGAATATTATTAGTTGACCATTTCATTGTAAGATCAGGTGTTATTTGTTAGGTTTAAGTTCATTTGATAAACATATTTTTTATGGAAATACATATGCTATTTATCTATGTATTTTTAGGACTGATGTCAACCTTTTTCGACTGACATCAATTTTCCCTTTGTGAACTAATGTCGATTTGTATAGATCGACATCGATCCTTACATGGATCGATGTCAACCTTTGAGATTAAACAATAGACTTGAGAGCTTGATTTTGAAATATTGTTTTCTCATTCACATTTGGGATTCAAAAAGGAAAAATCCCTCTAAAAATTTTAGGACCTAGGTTGAAAAAAGGCAAAATTTTGGAATTGGTTAAGTCTTGAACATTTTTGGTTTAGTGACTAAAAAGAACATAGTTGTTTTTATGCTTAGTTGTTTGTGAAGTTTCTTGAAAAATTTTCAACTAATGCCAAGGGACAAATTTCATAAACATCTCACTTTGGTGTAATAAAATAAATGCTCACACTTAGATACATACTCTTAAGAGTGTTTAATTTATGTTTGTTCTTTCAAAGTTGTTTATTTTTGCAAAATGATTGATGTGTGTATGCTCTCCCCCCGTCCCCTTTAGGGAACTCAGGTGACCAAAAGTGGTCATTATTTTAATTTGTGACTTGTCCAAAGGTGTGAAAATAATTTTTTAAAGGCCCTCCTAAGCCCATATGGTTTGGGTGATCCAAACGTGACCATAAAGTCTTTTCACTTGTATTTTATTTTTATGCATTTTTGGCTTATGAGTGGGATTTCATCACCTTCTCACGGGTTATCTAGGGAAGAATTGACCCAAGAATTCATCTCCCAACATAATTTTAACCCCACTCCATGATGGGGTATACAAATTGAGTTTAACTTAATGGGATGTTTGTTTGAGCGGTTAAGAAAACTCTGTTAATAAGATACTACCTCAGACTGTAGGAGCAACTCAAACATTAAACTACACTGAGCAAGCAACAAATATATTTGTTTTGAAAAGGACAAGACATTTTAATAATAATTTATTTGATGTAGATCTAAATTAATTGATCATATCTTATGTTAGCCATACTTGGGACCATCTAGAAATGTGCAAAAATCGATAGATTAGAACAACTCCACTTACCATGGACATACTATTGATGCAAGGAGAGTAGCCCAAAGTTCCATGTCATAGTAAAAACTCTTGGGAGAAGAAGGGGAATAAAAAATCTACTTTTCATGCACTTTTATTTTTTGATTAACACTTAAAAACCTTTCAAGAGTGAGGATATTGATGAAAATTGATATTACTATGTAATCTTATCAGTTTTAGGATTTAGGACGTTATACTTAGGTGTTTGTGTCATTTTATCCTTTATTGCATGGCTTTTGAGTCTAATTTATTGGTTTGTTATACCACATCCAAATGAGTCTTATCTCATACATCAATCCATTGTTTGAGGAGGAATTATGCTTTCTATTTGACACTTCACCTTTTCTTTAGTCTTTTGACAAATCATTGTGCGTGTGTGTATCATTTGATTGAAAAGGGTAACATTACACTACCCAATCCATTTCAAATTTTGTGCCTTAGAGTCTAGAAACCAACCATTGATTGCATCTTTAGAGTATGATAACATTGTTACACTACTCAAATCATTTCAAGATTTGTTTGACTTATGCCAAATTATAATTTCAAAACCAAAGCCACATGTGTCTTTTGGATCTTTACCTAGCATTGTTATGTCATTCAATTTTGTCTAAGCTTGTTATTTGATTAAAAAGCCTAGTTTCTTAGATTGAGTTTTTAATTAACCTTGAAAAGTTCAAATCTAAACATTGATTGATTTTTGTTTATGCCTTATGTAATTTTGGCCTAGACATTGATATTTCTCTTTTGGGTTGTACAACTTAGGTTATTTATTACCCAATTTGAAAATTATTGTTTGTGCCTTTATTTGAGAGAAATAGTTTGTCTTCCTTATGCCTTTTGTTTCATGCCTTATACCAATTGACCAAGTTCATGTTTAAATTCTAATTCCTAGTTTATGTCAAAGTGTTTTAAATATGTTGGATTAAATCTCTCACCTTGTTTTTAAGTCTAGCTTTTGTGCCTTTTCCAAAAGTCCTAGCATATGCCTATTTTGAGCCTAGATTTTGTGTCACATTTTGCCAATAGACCTAGAAAATTTTGTTTTCTTAGATTATACTTAATTATAACACTTTATACCTAGAGTTTGGCATTCCAATTTTATTTCATCCACGTGACCTTTTGTGTGAGACATTTAACGTTAGACAGTTTTATACCAATTTTTAGCACAGATCTTTTTGGAGATACAACTCCATCTTTTGACCAAGTTAGACCAAGTTCAAACCATTTGTAATTTGGACATTTATTTTAAGATTTTATATAACTCTAAAAACTTTTTCATGAAACATTCACCATTGACTTGAATATATCTCACTATACACGTAGTGGAGCCATGTACAATCTGAGATATGTTAAGGTGGTCACACAAGATGACTTTATTCAAGACTCCTATGATGATGATGTAGTTTATGAGACAAATATTTATCAACCTTATAGGGGGAACAAATATAAGATCCTTTGGCTCACTATTTGGTCAACACACCTCCATACTTGAAGCAGGACCAAGAGTAAATAATGTAGTACTTAGCTAGCATATCATTGGTTATAGAACAATCTCAACAACAACCTTACTAAATTATGATGTT
Organism: Torreya grandis; assembly: GCA_037957365.1. Lineage (NCBI taxonomy): Eukaryota > Viridiplantae > Streptophyta > Pinopsida > Cupressales > Taxaceae > Torreya > Torreya grandis. The sequence goes on from JARHVA010001081.1 coordinate 1,614,443, forward strand.
GTAAACATATGCCCCTTATTTTTTTGATCATAACTTACTTTAAAAAAATACCAAGTTTTAATCAAAGATACATAGGTAGGGGATAATTTTCCAACAAACTTCCCCCATGAAAATTTTCCAAGTCTAGTTAGAGTGCCTTATAATCAAAACATTAAACATGCCTCTTCTAGAAATCCTCAATCTCTAGTGTTGATGTCATATCAAGACTCATGTATGATTTCCATAGGAAAAGGCCTCATGGAGGACCATTTTATACAGATGCAAATAACATACCAGATGTATTAAAATTTAGTGCATAATTTCAATAACATGACCATGCCAAATACTCCACTTATCGAGCTAGTTCATTTAAAAGAGTAATAATCAAATTAATAGGCCAATAAAATTAGGGTATAGACCCATTCATGTAAATCAATTTATTTGGTGACATGTTTAATGCCCTAATTATTGAAGGTGTCTTCTAGTTATACACATATGAATGAGCCAAACACGATGGATAATATGCAAGTATCATCCAATCTAGACCAAAGTGTTGTAAATGCATAAATAACAAGTTCAAAAAAAAATGTGCCTTTAGTTAACATCATGAGTGGTTAAAAAATGCATGGGGTAAGAATTTATACCTCCTAACCACAACAAATTACCTCTAAACCTCAACCAATTGCTTAATCAAATATGCAACCATAAAGATTAAGTAGTCAAGAAATGACCAATGTCTTTCCTCAACAAAATATGATGAATGTTACTCCATCATAATAGGTGATGGCTAAAATTACATAACAATAGGCATAATCTAGTATACCAATGTAGCAGAGATTGAACATTTTTATGCCTCAATAGGGACAACCAATGTTCCACCTCACCAGGTAGTGATGAATGTAATTATTCAATCATAAAATAATATACCATAATAATTACAAACTATGTCTAATAAATAACATAAATCTATTGGTCAATGATAAATTTTGAACACTCTACAAGCATCTACTTCATAATAGTGGTTCATGCAGCCAATAGTTTTTAATACTCCACAAGTATCGATTAAGCAACAATTGCCTTTTGTTCCAAACATGCCACAAATCCAATGATAGGGCCTTAGTTCACAAATCCCCCTTAATCATCTAGGCTTGAATAGTCAGTATCAAGTCCCTACTCAACCTCAATAGTCATAGTACTTCGCTCAAAGCCATATCCTTCCATCCTAACCACAATTTCCCCACAACTAGGCTTACATACCAAATCCCAACTAGAATATCACACCATAATGCATGCAATTTCAACAATCACATCCTAATATGTGTATGCATATTCTTGGTCAATTCCCTATCCAAACAAACCTTCCACAAAAAACCATATCTCCATTATACCATGATCAAATTAATCCACTTTTGATCACCCGGCCTCCACCTCAAGCCAATGTTCTATCGAGTTTCCTAACACAAGAACTACAATAAATGAAGGAAGTGATTTCCACCATCCAAGTTGGGAAATAGACCAATAATTTTAAGTTGGATGATGTGTGTTCCTACCCATTTAACATGGAGTATCTATAAACAACATTTCCTCTAGGATATGAACTGCTGAAGCTCAATAAATATAAGGGTAAAAGAGACCTAAAGGCCCATTTAACCAAATTTTTTGTTGATTTTCAATCAGTGGCCTAGAATGACATATACCTTCTACTATTATTTTTAATTAGTCTAGTAAGACAAGATTGTATAACATTTCTAAAATTTAAAAAGAATTCAATATCTGATTTTGATGACCTTTCAGACAAGTTTGTATAACATTTCTCCTAAAATCTCAAACATGGAATTTCATTGGTAGATTTGACCCAAGCCAAATAGAAGTCCAGTGAAATTTTCACAAGTTATATATAGCGATGGAGAGCTCTTTCCAACCCTTTTACCCATAGTTTACCATATAAACAATTAGCCACTATGTTTACCAAAAATTTGCACAATGAGATATCTTACCATCTAGATCTGCATTGTGTACATACCTTCAAGGAAATCATTGACAAAATTTTACTCATTGAAAAGGACCTTATTAATAAAAGGATCATCAATCTTACCTCATCTAATTATAAAAAGAATAAAAACCAAGGAAATGACAAAAAATAGAACCACAACCAAGTCTATGTGCAAGCATCATAACCAACCTAGGCCAATAATTATGAAAAATACAAGTAGTTTAACCACAACAAGGATATTGTTGGAAATGGAGTAACTAAGTCATGACATGTCAAAATAGTGTAAACACCATCTTCTCAATCCATGTCATAAATACAATTTACTCCTCACCAATAACTAATTCAACAAACACAACCTTTGTATAATCCTAGACCAGCTCAACAAATGCAGTAACGATTACCTTTACGAACCCCTCCTTCAAGGAAAAATGGGCCTACATGTTGAGTTTTCAGTGACCTTGGAGATCCTATTAAAGTCATGTTTTACAAACTAACCACTTCTAATCTAAATAGTTGGCCTATTCCAAAGTAATATCCTAAGGGCATTCCTTATCTAGATTGGTATTAATAAAATGAATTATGTGAGTACCATCAAGTTAATGGACATAATATATGTTATGTTCAAATCAAACATCAAAATTAGAATATGTTATAAAATAGGGAATAATATTAGATAATGTATCTTCCACATCCAATTGGAACCTCAATATTTATCAAAACCCATTTTTACAACATAATAACCAACAACAACAACAACAACAAAAAAGGATAGAATAATAGTAGCAACAATATCAACAGCTACAACAACAATAATACCAATAATAGAAACAATGACAACTAAATAGATGGAACCAAGTCTAGAATGATGCCAATAACTAACATACCTACCACACAGTTATACATGACTACAATAAAATTATAGGCCATATTGCATGAGGTTGCATTTATACCATATCCATCAATCCAAGACCAAATACTAACCAAATAAGACCATTGTTAATCAATCCAAACCAACCAACATATGTCAATGATCCTTCCTTGACTTGGAACTACATACAGGTGTACCAGTAAGTAAGGATTATTACCTTTAAACCTTATAATAATAACTCATTATTGACTTGTGACCACATGCAAGTACACTAAAAATTGAGACTTATCTTATTTGGTCCCCTTATATCATCATTTATTAACAATAATGGTCTTGTATCTAATCCTAATTATGCAATCATAAATTAATGGTTGAATATTACCATACTAGGCCCACAACCATCTACCAATTCACCCATCCAACCCACCATCCTATCTCAGAATAATCCACACATCGATGTCCATGATACTATGTTTGACATTGTGAAACAAATACAAAATATGCCTACACATATTTCCATTTTAGATTTTTTGCATATGTCTACGATCCACAAGAACATCTTGATAGAGTTCTTCGGCCAATCTCAAGTTCCCAATAGCATTTACCTAAATAAATTCAAATATTTATTTAGACATCTAGCCCTAGCCATCATTTATCCTTTGACCAAAGTGATATGTCATCCCTTGGCCCTCTTCATAAAAATCCATTATACATTAAAGTTATTGTCATATGGCACAAAGTGAAGCATGCCCTCATAGATAATAGATCAGGCCTCAATATTGTATCTCTAAATCTCATCAAACTCCTTAGATACACAACAGTCGATCTCCAACCATAAAAGATCATAATCAAGGCCTATAACAATGAAGAGAGAGAATCACAAGGCACTATCATCTTGCCAGTTATCGTTGGGCCTTTGACCTCCGATACATTATGCCATGTGTTAGACATCGATTTGTCATATAATTTACTTTTGGTAGACCTTAGATACACGATATTCATGCAATCCCTTCAACATAGAACCAGTGTATTAATTTATTTCATTCATGCATGGATGTCATTATCCATAGAGATTTGTATCCATACGAACATTTTAAACATTTGGAGTTAGAGTACAAAAGCTATAACTACCATTTTAGTTTGAATCTAGTTCTTAAAAAGGACAAGGGGAAAGAAATTCTTGTTGATTCACCAGAGGCCAATTTCATCGACTCTAATACCCTTAATTCATCTTCCCACATGCCATCTCCTAAAATTTCTAATTACTTTATCATCATGACTAATGGCCCAGGAGAATATCCAACCCACTATACATTCTACATTGCCAAGTTTCTATAGAACCCCAAATCCTATGGAAGACCTAAAGCCAAACCACCTACATACAATGGAAACAAAAGGGAAAAGGTATAATGCATAGTCTAACACCTATCATTTTCACACCATCCATTGACCAAAAATAAGACCCTCTTGCAAATGATGAATCTTGGTTGTACAATAACAAAATGGCCAATTGTTATAATAGTGCCAAGTATCCTATTCCTAATTAGATCATGGATAAGTATACCTTTAAAGGAGGAGGTCTTGGGATAAATAAAAAAGGAACGCTTGAGCTAATTTATGCCACTTAGTACAAAGGAACTTATGGTCTCAAATTTAAACTTCCTACGGGTGACCCCACATATCTTATTTGTGTTCTAATGCCAATACCTAGTGATGATGATGTTGGAAGCAAATCAAAGTCCAATCACAACCCTTATAAAAACCTATCCAATACCAATCTATTTTCCACTCATGCCATTTATACCCTTAGACCAATTATTTTCCACAACCCACTTCATCTATATCACCCTTAACTTATAGCCTGGGACCAACAAGAATCCATAGTGTCAGTTGATGAGTTTGAGAATGATGAGGCCTCTTGTGATTTTCTTGGCCTATGAGAAATGTTCCATTGGGAGACCATAAAAAGGGTTCTTAATCAAAATATATCATGAAACCTATTTTGGAGAATGGGTGAACACCCTTAGCCATAAACAATTAAATAAAACATTGAGGTTCTAAAGTGAAAACCTCTTAAAGAAAGTTTTGGACTAGGGTACTAGTAAAGAGAAAGGCTAGTCTTCTAGTGAAAACATGTTTTAGGTGCCATTAGATTGGGATGTTCAACCTTCCTCAATCATATCTCAGAAGACCACCAATGATGAACTTGCCTATGGTTCTGAGTTTAGTTCTAAAGAATAACATGCCTTTAACCAAATCATTCAAGAGTTTCTAACATTTTTTATAACATGGTCATACTTACCATTGGGATATTCTAATTCATATTGCCTAGGGGAACTTGAAGAGACAATCCAAATAGAAGACTCTATTATTGTAGCCCAATTAAAATCAATGCCAACTATTCTATAAGATGGTTCAAATATTCTTGTAGAGGACACTACAAAAGTTAACACTAAGACTCCAGATGATCTAAAATTGATTAAATTAGGTGTGTCCCTCACTAAAGACACATGTGACATATTTATAGATTTTTGATGGAATTAATGGACATATTTGTTTGGGCCTATTCTAATATGCCAGGTTTGGAGCCTGCCTTGGTTGTACACCACCTTGATGTACACCTTGATGCCAAACTTGTGAAACAAAAATTACATAAGATCCATCCTTGCATTACTGTATTAGTAAAGAAAGTGTAGACACTAAAATTAAGTCACACACGTGCATAACTCCCTGTGTTGAAACCTCCCTTAAGCCCATTTCTTAATAATACAATTAGCCTCCCTAACCCATAATTTTGACCCTCATACATTTAATTAATTTAAATTAATTAATTAAGTTAATTAAAAATTTCTTTTGCCACCTTACTTGGCCACCTCATCCTAAGACTAATTCTCACCTGGTGAGTCACCTCAAGACTTACTCCCCTCATCCTAACTACCTTAGACTTATTCTCACCTCAAAATTGAATTCCTAACCAACTACGCCCTTCTTAACTGCTTATTTTTACCATTTTGTAATAGGTACCACACTTGGCATGAGGAGAAACAAAAAAATAGCCAAAAATAGTAGTTTTACCTATTCTAAGGCCATCGACATCGGTCAAATCATGACCAATGTTTGTGGGATCATTGATGTCAGTTATATAAGCCAAATGCCAACCTGATGTTCAAGTTAACATAAATCAAGAAAACTCTTTTTTGTTTGCATCCAAGAACTCATAATTCAACTATTGACATCCTAGGTTACTGTTATCTTGTGTAAGTCAATCCAGATCAGAAACCAAGATCTTGAGGACTAATAACACCTACTTGTTTTCTCTATTTAGGGCATCAATTTGGACTATCTGATAAGAGACATCCATCTGGCACTTATCATTCAGTCACCACTGTAGCTAAGTATATCACTTACTCTATAGGTCTTTTAAGTAGTTACTTTGCTATCACTTTACATCTATTGTTCATTACTTTACACATTCCTAAATGAACCCCTGTGAGGGAGTTATAAAGCTTCCATGCTTGTTTCCCCTTGACCTAACACACCAAACCTCTAACTAGACCCATTTAAACCATACTCTCTCTCTCTCTCATAACTCTCTCCAACTTCCCAGATGTAACCAAAACCATTTCCCAAACCTGAAAAAGCCTTATACAAGATCTTAGACAATTATAGCCCTTACTAACCTTGATAGCCTAACTAACATTAGTCACCATCACCCACCAACCTCGATAGCATAACCAATGTTGGTCACTTCTTTATCGATGTTTGTAAATGTGGATTTCTTAACCTTTCCAAAACCTACCCAAACACCTTCTAAAATAAAACTAGAATATACCACCTATACTCTGTTACTTTCTACTACACTTTGGTTGTGAATAATGGTAACATTATCTCTCTTTCATTCTCTTTTAGTTATTTATTACTCTTTTGTCTCTCAAAAGTGGACTGTCATTTCTAAGGAAGTTTCACACTTCTTGGAACAAGCGCATAACTTGATAGCCCACTCATTTATCTACTAACAAACATTTTGTGGTAGTGATTTCTTACTTGTAGGTAGTCCTCCCTAGCCAAATAGGAGTGTTCATAATGTCTGGATATGATGCGCAAACCAATTTGGGTTCATTCTAATCACTAATCCCTATCATTCTTCTCTATTTTTCTTTAGACTTAAAATAGACAAATTTTAACAAAACATTTTTGGCATGCCCTTCATTATCCTATTTCATCTTTATTTTCACATGAATCTAAACATTTCAGATTTGGGTTTAAAACTCACTACATTTCATTATTTGCTTGTTGCATATATTATCTCACCTAGTTAATTACAAGCATTATGAATGAATTCTAGTGCACCTATGTTACACAACAAAATCACACTCATTAAAACAAACATCTAAACTCACATGAGAAAAGGCCCATCAATATTTTATCACCTAGTGGATCACCTTACCCTACCCGACTATCCTACTTGGATTTCACCACCAAGGGGAAAACCCACTCCATTCTCTAGTGGAGTATAAACCCTAAATAGAAGGTATATTTTGGTTAAGCATCTTGGCTTGGCTTCAAGTCCATGAAGTGCAAGGAGAAAGATTCTATAACAAGCCACATACTTGGTCTAACATATATTTCCTCTTGAACACTAAAACTAACTTAAAACTAGCTCTAGATTGCTTTTTAGTACCTTCGATAACCCAATTTTCCTCTCACTATATAATTAAGGCATAAGCCAACATGAGACTAAAATTAATCTCTAGGAGTTAATAGTTAGTGGCTGTATGTTCTTTTTCTACTTTTTTATTGCCTTCTATATTTTAGAGTTGGTAAGGATGTTTTCATATTGATTCACAAAATTAACACTATTTCTAATACTCAATTTTTATATCTTGTTATATCAAGTTTTTTGAGTTTTTTTCCTTCTTACATAGACCTCTTACATCCATTATTTTACCTATTTACAACATATAGCTTTCTAAAACATTAGATTTTCCATCTCCTAGGATATCAGAATGACTGACATCAGTTAACTATATCGACGTCGATAGACTTTTGCTACCAACATTGGTTAATCCCACCGACATTGGTGAACTTTTACTACTGACATTGGTTAACATGACCAACATCGATGATTGTGTAATTTTCATTTTCTTAAAATAGTAAGTTGAAACAACCCACTTACCTATACCAAAATTGGCTTTTTCCTTATTTTGTCACTAATACATAGTAGTAAGACTATTTCTATCTCTTCTTGCATGGTATTGACATGAGCTCAATTCAAAATTCTTGTTGATTGCGCAAGCTAACAACCACTTCTACCTTCCCCTCTTATTTTTGAGTCTATCATGGATCATACTTCAGATACTAGTCATACCCCAAGCCCCAACCAATTTCCTATTATGCTTGAAGGAGATCAAGATTTTGCTAAATTTCTTGATCGTAATATGGTAGCCCTTTAGCATTACCTTGCCATGAGCCAAACCCATAATTATTTGGGTGACCTAATCTATGGTATGCCAACCTCTCTAATGGAGATAATTTCCCTTTTTCTTAAATAATTTAGTCTTCTAAAGACACAACTGTAAGGCCTACATCAACTTCATCTAAACCCTTCTCATGGTTGGTGAAAAGTCTAGAATTTCTTGACTCCATGAAGCTAGATCACGTAGCATTTTGGGATCAACTTAAAACTCCTTATCCAACATAATGAATGTCAACCTTTATTTCCAACCCTCTCACTACCCTTTACAATAAGGTATTTGACAAAGTCAGAGCTTCTTCACCAAAATCACTAGAAACTCATCCATCTATGTCAGAACCCTCACCCTCGTAGGCATCTACCAAATTAAAGCATATCAATTCCTTAGGCGTATGCCCTATCTCTAATTTCATTCATCCAAAAGTGAAATTAGATTTAACTCCTTAACCATAAGTTGGAGTTTTGTAGCCTAAACTACAAAAAAATGTTAAACTCCCTAGATCTTGCTGATCCTTCCCTCTTTAACCCTCAACTTTACCATTAATTTTGGTAACACACCCCTCTACTGTAGTTGGAGTATTGCCGACCTAAGCAAAATAAAAGGTTAAGTTACCTCCACTACTACCTTTGCCACATAGTAGGCCTTTCACATTTGACACCAAGATACCTAACACCAAAAAAGTGTTAGTAAAACATGTAACTCCACCACCACCAAATGAGGCACCACATAAAATCACCTTTGTGACTCCTATACAAAAGAAGGTGTTTAATCCTATTAGCACAACAAGTACTAGCCCACTTGTTGGCTCTTAGAGCTTTTTCCTACACTATTTATCGCAATCTTCCATAATAACTCTTCCTCCCATTAAGCCTTATAGTCCTCTTGAAATGAAGTCATCTTGGTTTAATGATACATAAGTGTGTTTATATCATCTTTCACCTAGGCATGATACTGAGAGTTGTAAAGCCCTCACAACAGTCATTTGGAAACATTTTGATGTTGACACTCTATTTGTTGATACTCTTGTTAACCTTCCCATTATTCTACCTCTAACATCCACAATGCCTCCTACTATTTTACCTAAATTTAAACCCAAATATGCAGTTGTACCCCCTTTGCCACCTCTTTCACCTACATTTTAGATCAACATAGTTAATGTGGCCACATGGTCACAAAACCAAAATGATAAAGGTAATGAAAAGGTTACTACTCCTTGGGCTCATCCATTCACCTAAGACACTCCTCCTCTGAATCCCAATATTTCCATCTTAGGGGTCCCAAAACCAATATCTTTAGATGTTATTCAAAGCTTGAAGGTGAAATAGATTCACTAAATTATTTTGAAAATGTCCTTGTATGAGTTAATCTAAAACTCACCCCAACACTTTCAATCTTTGATTAGTGACTTGAAAGCAATTAAGGTAAAACCTGATGATCCCCAACCTCTTACAGATTTGGTCATCTCTCTTAATTCCATTTCCCTGATTTCCTTCAGTATTTCATAAATTCCACTATAACACCTTGAAGATCAAGATTCTACCCTTTTTATTACCACATATATTAATCAAACTCATGTCAAGAGAGTCATGATCAATGAGGGAGCTATTATTAATATTATTTCCACCCATGCCTACAAATAGTTAGCTCTTCTCAACAATTGCATGTCTCAAATTGACACGGTACTCTACTCCTTTAATGATACTATTGACACAGTGGATTGCACCCTTGACAGGAGGCTAAGCTCCTATCTTCCACATGTCAAAATGGAAACTCCCCTCTCTCCTGTGGGACCGGCGAAGTTGGGGGGAGAGTCTCTAGATAAGGGCTAGCTCCCTTTGATGTATCTTTTAGGCCCTAGATTCCCTACTACTAACAAATAAATGGAAAAAAGGGGGGGTTGAAAAGGGAGAAGGATGCTGAAAATAGAATCTAAACCTAAACGAAAAGGTGATACACCAAAAAAGTTGATACACTCAGCCTGAACATACACTTTTCACCAAGAAGAAGCTAGCATATACTTCATCTGATGTGGGAAACTCTTCTGTATCAATGAGTTAGGGTTCCGTAGAGATATAGGGAGGATGAACTATTAAAGGTGTTTTGAGACACACTTTGGTAGCCTATTCACATGCACCTATATTCCTACTGTAGACACTTCTGGTAGACTTGCAGAAGAAGGAACTTCACAATGCACTAGACATGCTGGAATCATTCTATGAAAAGCATAAAATAAAATGACTTAACACAAAGGAAAACATAGACATATGCGTGAGTGCAAGTTCAAATGGAGGTAAAAATTGCTAAGTCTTGATTCTACCTTATAAACCTAGAGATTTTTGGGCAGAGCTTTGCCTTACAGGCTAAGAGATTTTCTTCAAAAATGAGAAGTTTAAAATATATAAAAAGAGGAGAAGAAGTAAAGGCACTACTTTGGAAAAGACTTTGGCACTCTTTGACAAGTTGGCCCATGTGCGTTGAGAGCATTGGGAAGAGGAAGTCACTATTGATAATGTCATTCTTCTAGAAGAGGCATGCTGGAACCATGTTGTGTAATCACCAGTCTTGACTTTGGCATTCAAACATTAATGTGAAAGCACGGGCCATGCCTCTTTTCTACAAACAAGACTGCTCTTTCTAGATATCACATGGTTTGTCTGCTCATAAATGTAAAGTGAAGAAATATGGTCATGCCGCTTACTATTTGCATCATTTGATGACCACCTAGCAATAACTCATCTCCCCTTTGCCACCTGGGCCATCTTGTCTATTTATGCACTTTGTCTCTTCCTAGTTTTGTCTCTTTCTAGCTTCTTCAGCCCTCGAGGATATATTTTTAGCGGGTCACTGAGTTCCTTGGGCTCTTCTTCAAGCTTTTTCAAAAATCAATGGCTATTTCACCATTTTAAAATTGACATTCATGGGCCCGTCACTATTTGAAAACCAATGGCTAGTTTTCCATGCTTGATTTTGATGTCTTCAGGCCCGTCACCCCTTGCACTTTCTTTGACATTTCTCTTTCTCTCAGCTACTTGTCACGTCCCTTTCTATCAGGCTTCTTGTTTTAAACTCTCCCAAAGGGAAGGTGACCCTTCAAATTTTGGAGAAGTGTTCTTCATTTTGGCTGAGAGTCCCTTGCAAGGGCACCTGCCCTTCAGGGTCCTTCGGTGGCCTTTTCTCTTCGGTTATTTTCCTGCAGACACTTTCCCGCAGACATTCTCCCCATGGATTTTTTTGTGACTAAAAATTCCACAAGAATTCTCTTGCTCGTTCCTTTAGAGACTTTCTTTGAGTTTTTTCCCATGGCCACTTTTCCCACAAAATTTTTCTCAGACACTTTTATTGAAGACAAAAAGTCTGCAAAAATTGTTTCGACCACTTTGCCTTTGGCCTTCAGAATTTCTCTCAGGCTTCTCCCACGGCTTTCTCAAATTTCTTCAGACTTTTTATTTGAAGGAATTCTTCAAACTTTCTCTCGAGCTTCTCCCATGGCTTTCTCGAATTTATTTAGACATTTTGTCTGAAGGAATTCCTTCGGACAAAAAGTCTGAAAGAAATCACTTCTTGCTTTTGTCTCGGTCTTAAGTCCTTTTTTGCGGGATTTTTGTTCATAGCCCTTTAGAATTCCTTTAGACTTTTTGTTTGAAGAAATTCCTTTAGAAAAAAAGTCTGAAGGAATTATGCCCTTGTCTTTTCCTTTGATTGCCTTCAAAAGTGCCCTTTGGGAAAATTAGAAATAACCCTTTCGAAGGGTACTTCCTTTACCTTAAACAAATTTTTGAAAGAAACTTACCTTTTTGGATTTTCTCTATGGCCTTTTTACAAATGTTCCCTACCCTTTGCAAGGGCACCTGAGTCCCGAACTACCCTCTGCAAGGGCACCTAAAATGGTCCATTTGCGCCTAAGTGTCGGGAACTCGTCTTTGCCTGTAGAGTCTGTAGAAAACTTCCCTGCAAAGTTCGTAGAAACACCTACAGAGTCCATAGAAATAGACCTACAAAGTCCATAGAAATAGACCTGTAGAGTTCATAGAAATTCCAAGACTTTTGTAAAATCAAAAGTGTAATGGCTCAGAATAGCAGGGGAAAAAAAGGGGGGACCAATTTTGGCCTGCAGGACCAAAATGGTCAATAGATACCACAACTACTATGGTGGGCACTATTATCTTACATATATATGTAAGTCCCTACATAATTATTGAGCTCTTATATGTTGTAGAAGGAGAGTTCCAATATAATATACTACTTGGATGGCCTTAGATACATGATATGGCATGTGTACCCTGAACTTTGCAATATTGTGTCAAGTTTGAGCATGATGGGAAGTGCATGTTATACCCACTAAACCACCTCCATTTAAAACATGCAACATGAATTATAGTCCCAATGATGTTCCCATTTCATTTAAGACATCATCTTCCCCACATCATACTTTTGAATCTTCCACAAGCTCCACTCCTCCAGTTACACAGATACCGATAACACAAATTCTTGACAAGAATCCCATGGAAGAAACTTTTCAACATTTATCACTTGGAAAATATTTTTTATTAATGCTCAACATGTTCTATGCTCCAAAAGAGTATGGAAAGCTTCACATGCACCCAAATTATGATCCCCACATTGGGATGGTCATCCCTTATGGGCCCCCTAACCTTCAAACCAATTTCACATATGGGGGAGTTGATCATGCTCATGCTGATGATAATGCATCTTCTTCACCACAACCATTTATCTGTGACTTCTCTTTCCTAAGCAACTCTATATTTTATCACACCTATCTCTATAGGTGTGCTTAAAAAGGATTTAGTTTGGGTCATTACAATCAGGGTGTCCATATGCCTATTGAATATCCTACTATCAAAACCATTGAAAATGCCAAAAAGAGGCATGGGGTGGGATATGATGAATGAACTAAACTCACTAAAACTACTTATGTACCAATTATTGAATAACCAATCTCTCCCTCTCCACCTTTTTCTTCACCATCACTTATAAAATTGGAGGTATCTATACCTCCTAATTTTTTTTTAATAAATGCCATTCATTTGGGGCCTCTCACCTATCACCAGGGTAAGGAAATAAGGTCCATTCCTCTTGTTCATCCTGAAATAATTGATGAAGACTCTCCCACTATTAGCACTATCCAAGGTCAATATTATGATGCTATTCTCACATACAGGGTGTGGATGATTCCTATATGTAATGATCACTCCTATTCAAAACATAAGCTATGTTAAATAAATCAACCATCGACATCAATCTATCCTCTCATGATAACCCTCACATCCTTAAGATTGGCCAATCTTTAGATTATTTTGAGAAAGTTGATTATGCCATATTTATTAATAGCTGTAGTAAAGCCTTCACTTGGTCTTATAATGACATGCCTGGTATTGACCTCTCTATCATCACCCATAACATCATCTCTAATCGAGATGCTAAACCTATTAAGCAGAAGCTTTGTAAGATACATCCTCGTATTGATCTCCTTGACAAAGAAGATATCCAATGCCTCCTTTCTATTAAATTTATCCAACCCATAGACTACCTATAATGGATTTCCAATATTGTTCCTATCACAAAAGCTATAGGGGGAATCCACATTTGCATCGATTATCATGACTTAAATCTCACTTGTCCAAAAGATGACTTCCCATTGCCAAGTATCGACCAATTTGTTGATCTAACAACTGACCATGAGATGCTATCACTTATGGATGGGTTCTCTAGATATAATCAAATCTTGGTTGTTCTTGAGGATCAACACAAAACAACCTTCATTACCCCATGGGGGACTTTATGTTATTAGGTCATGACTTTTGGTTTGAATAATGTTAGTGCCACTTATCAACGTGCCATGAATTACATCTTCCATGATCTCCTACACATGATAATGTGGATGACTTACTTGGCAAGTCTAAAATTTACCAAGATGACTTGATAATTCTCAAAACCATATTTACTCATCTCCTCCAATATAACATTTGACTAAACCCAAAGAAATGTGTCTTTGGTGTTCTTTTTGGTAAGCTTTTAGGTTTTATCATTTATCTCTATGGTATTGAAGTCGACCATACGAATGTTAGAGTAATACTAGAAATGTCTACACATACTAATATCAAAAAAATCCACAACCTATAAGTCAAACTTTAGTTGATCCACCGTTTCATCTCTCAGTTGTTAGATCATTGCCAACCCTTTCACCATCTCTTCATAAAAGATGTTTTCTTCCATTAGAATACAAATTTCCAGGAAGCTTTTAATGCACTCAAATGATATCTCCTTTACCCACCAATTTTTATTCCACTTAAGGAAAATCAACCTTTTCCCCTACTCTTTGGGAGAACTACATTGGTATGAGGCCCTCCACCGGGCTATGAAGGCAATAATTAGTTGACATGGGATCTTATGAGGTTAGATCAACCATATACCCACCTAACTATCTAACCTACTCTTCCCTCCCTACCCTAGACTTCACTACCTCTCTCTCTCTACCCTAGGCTTACTGCTTCTCTCTCTCTCTACCCTAGGCCTAATTGTTTATCACAAATCTAGGCCTCACAGCCTATATCTCTGACCCTTCTTTATCTTTTAAGCCCTAGGCCTCTTGACCTATATCAAACATACCTTTTTTAACCCATTTCCATTAACACACTTTTTACCATACCTTAGATCTTTTTCCTAGGTTCTGTGAAAACTACATTGGCTTGAGGCCCTAAACTAGGCTATGTAGGCAACACTCAGTCAACATGAGGTCTTTTGAGGTTAGCTCAACCATTAGGTTATTGGACTACTTCCATTAGGGATCTAAACTAACCCTTTCTCCTATTTTTTAGTTCTTCATAGTCATTGATGTCAATTTTAGTGACAACATCGATGCTTGGTGTCAACTGACATTAATAGAAATGTGCTGACATTAGTGCCATGTTGACCAACATCGATGGACCCCACCAACATCAGTGATTGGTTTGGCCTTAGGGCTAAATGACTCATCCCCAAAAGTTTACATTTTTACCTAAAAACTACCCTAAATCTCTCCCAACTTACCCTAAACCTACCCTACCTAATTTCCTACCCATCTACTAACATTTTCTTCCCCCCAACTCTCAAATTAACTTACCAAAGAAAGTAAACCAATTCACATTCAAAACCAAATTATTGAGACTCTTACCTCATCTCTCTATCTCCTCTAGGCTGGTATAACTAGATCTTATGGTGGCATGCCTCCTGTTGGGTCCCTTCCTAGCTCAACCATCTTAATCATAGTCAGAGCTCTATTTTTTCTCTAATCAAAAGTTACAAATGAGTTTGGTTGGCTACCAAACCCCCTTTTGTCAAGTTTGGTCAGTTGTCAACATCAGAATCCTTGACCTAATCCACTGATATCAGTGCTTTAGCCTACTAACATCAACAATGTTACCCTAAGATACTAATGTTAGCACTATTTATTATTGACATCGGTAATATTGCTAATGTTAGCAATATTAAATTAATGTTTTCACCAATAATGAACATTATTCTTTAGACTTTACCCATACTCTAGGGCAATTTGGAGATCACGTATATCACCCTGACCATGACCACTGACTTGGAGATCACATATATCTCCCCAACCATGATAACCACACTTGGAGATCACATAAATCTCCACCCATGATGACTTTTCTTAGAGATCATGAATAACTCCTCACTCATTGACCCTTTTACACTAACCTTGCATTGCTTGTCTTGACCAGTTATGCTATTTTTCTATAGTTGGATATTACACACACGCATGTATGTTAGGTGTTTAGGATGGAAACCAAGCTCATCTTGTTACCTGCAAACCTTTTATGTTTCCAAGGGCACTTCCTACCTCAGATACCTGGCACACATAGACCATTGGAGCTACAAATTTGATTGTTTTGACCTTCTAAGCTATAACTTACAAGCTATGCTTTGGTTATTTCTATTCAAGTCCTCCTAAACCTTACCTATTCTTGAATTTATCAACTATAGCTCATAGTAACATACACACACACAAAAATAACATGTTCTCCTCCACTCACCCAATTCACTTCTTATCAAATTGGTACCCAATTCTGGTTTCTCCTCTATCAATTCTCATTTTGAGGGGGAATACCTCATCCACTACTTGGAGAATCTAACTCCTATTTTTATCTTGCAACTTGTCAAGATAAAAAAGGGAAAATGTAGACACTAAAATTGAGTCACACATGTGTGTAACTCCCTATGTCAAAACCTCCCTTAAGACCATTTTTTAATAATAACAATTAGCCTCCTTACCCCATGCTTTTGACCCTCATACATTTAATTAATTTAAAATAATTAATTAAGTTAATTAAAAACCCCTTTTGCCACTTTACCTAGCCACCTCATCCTAAGACTAATTCTCACCTAATGAGTCACCTCAAGACCTGCTCCCCTCATCCTAACTACCCAATACTTATTCTCACCTCAAAACTAAATTCCTAACCAACTACATCCTTCTTAACCTCTTATTTTTACCATTTTGTAATAGGTTCCACACTTAGCATGAGGAGCAATAGAAAACTAGCTAAAAATAGTAATTTTACCTAATCTAAGGCTTCTGACATTAGTCAACCCATGGTCGATGTTAATGGGATCACTAACATTGATTATATAAGCCAAACTCCAACCTGATGTTTAGGTCAGCAAAAATCAAGAAAGCTCTTTCTTATTTACATCCAAGCTCTCAACATTCAACTTTTAACATCTTGGCTTACTATTATCTTATGTAAGTCAATCTAGATCAGAAACCAATCTTTTGAGGACTAGCAACATCTACTTGTTTTCTATATTTAGGGCATCGATTTAGACTACCTGATAAGAGCCATCCATTTGACACTTATCATTCAGTCACCACTGCAACTAAGTATATCACTTACTCTGCAAGTCTTTTAAGTAGCTACTTTGCTATCACTTTACATCTACTATTCATTATTTTACACATTATTGACTGAACCCTTGTGAGGGAGTTATAAAGTTTCCCTACTTGTTTCCCCTTGACCTAACACACCAAACCTCTGACTAGACCCATATAAACCATACTCTCTCTTTCAAAACTCTCTTCAACCTCCCTGACATGATGAAAACCATTTCTCAGACTTGGAAAAGCCTTATGTAAGCTCCCAAACAATTATTTCCCCTATCAACCTTAGTAGCCTAATCGACATCAGTCACCTTCACCCACTAACCTCGATAGCATAACCAATATCGATCACTTCCTTACCGACATCGGCAATTGTGGATTTCCTAACCTTTCCAAAACCTTCCCAAACACCTTCTAAAATACAAACAAAATATACCACCTACACTCTATTACTTTTTGCTACACTCTGGTTTTGAATAATAGTAACATTATCTCTCTTTCACTCTCTCTTTACCTCTTTTTTAGTTATTTATTACTCTTTTGTCTCTCAAAAGTGGACTGTCATCTCTAAGGAAGTTTCACACTTCTTGGAACAAGTGCATAACTTGGTAGCCCACTCATTTATCTACTAACAAATGTTTTGTGGTAGTGCTTTCTTACTTTTAGGTAGTCCTCCCCAGCTAAAGAGGAGTGTTCACAACGTCTAGATATGATGCATAAACCAATCTGGGTTCATTCTAATCACTTATCCCTATCATTCTTCTCTATTTTTATTTAGACTTGAAATAGACTAATTTTAGAAAAACATTTATGGCATGCCCTTCACTATCCTATTTCATCTTTGTTTTCAATTGAATCTAAACATTTCAAATTTGGGTTTAAAACTTACTACACTTCATTATTTTCTTGCTACATATATTAGCTCACCTAGTTAATTACAAGCATTATGAATGAATTGTAGTGAATCTATGTTACACAACCAAATCACACTCATAAAAACAAACATCTAAACTCATCTGAGAAAAGGCCCATCAAGATTTCATCACCTAATGGATCACCTTACCCTACCCAACTATCCTACTTGGATTTCACCACCAAGGGGAGAACCCACTCCATTCTCTAGCAGAGTATAAACTCTAGACAGAAGGTATATTTTGGCTAAGTAGCCTAGCTTGGCTTTAAGTTTGTGAAGTATGAGGAATAAGACTCCTATAACAATCCATGTACCTGGTTTAACACAAATTTACTGTGGAGCACTAAAACTAACCTGAAACTAGCTCTAGATTGCTTTCTAGTACCTCTGATAACCCAATTTTCCTCTCACTATCTGATTAAGGCATAAGCCAACATGAGACTAAAATTAATCTCTAGGAGTTAATAATTGGTGGCTATATGTTCTTTTTCTACTTTTTTATTGCCTTCTATATTTTGGAGTTGGTAAGGATGTTTTCCTATTGATTCACAAAATCAACACTATTTCTAATACTCAATTTTTATAACCTGTTATATCAAGTTGTCTGAGTGTTCTTCCTTCTTACATAGACCTCTTGCATCTATTGTTTTACCTAGTTACAACATTTGGATTTCTAAAATAGTGGATTTTCCATTTCCCAAGATATCATAGTGATTGACATTGGTTAAATATACTGACATCAACAGAATTTTGCTATCGACATTGGTTAATCCCACTGATGTCGATGAACTTTTACTACTGACATTGGTTAACATGACCAACATCGATGACTATGTAATTTTCATTTGCGTAAAATAGAAAGCTAGAAAAAGCCACTTACCTACACCTAAACCTAGTTTTTCCTTATTCTATCACTAATACAAAGTAGTAATACTATTTCTAGTTCTTCTTGCATGGTATTGACACGAGCTCAAGCCAAAATTCTTGTCAATTATACAAGCTAACAACCACATCTACCTTCTCCTCTTGTTGCCAAGTCTATCATGGAGAATACTTTAGATACAAAGCATACTCTAAGCCCTAACCAAATTCCTATTATGCCTAAAGGAGATCAATATTTTTCTAAATTTCTTGATCATAATGTGGTAGCCCTTTAGCATTACCTTACCATGAGCCGAACCCACAATTCTTCAAGTGACCCAATCTATGGTATGCCACCCTCTCTAATGGAGACAAATTCAATTTCAGTTGCCTCCACTATTTTCCCCATGGTTACTAAAACCACCACCTCAACAAGTAACCCAACCATAAATAATGTCCAAATTTTAGCATTGCCAATTTCCCAATCCTACCTAAACTCTGGTATAACTTCCCTACTTTCACAACCACAACTAGTTTAGTCAAGTCACACCCCATTTCAAAATTTAGTGGTACCTATTCCATCTACCCTCACACCTATAATTACCCAAGTTATGACTCACCCTTTATCTAGTCTCACCATGCCAATAACCCAACCTATAATAACAACATCCAACCAAAGCATAGTCTCTAACCCAATAAGACAAGCCCCTTTTATTTCTAGCCCCTAGCTTATGACTCATTATCCTTATCTTACACCAACACAACCATATCAAGCTATGTCATATGCTCCCTCTACTTCTTATTAGGTTCCATATAACTTAAGAGGTATATCCTAGAATAATCCCCCTCCAAACCTTATTAATATGTTGATGGACAAGATGTCTAATCTAGAGACATCCGTTTCTGGTTCAAAAAATGTATTATCTTATGATCAGATATACAATGAACCCATCTATCCATCTATGCCTATAATCCCTTATCCAAGCCAATGGGAACTCCCTAAATTTACTCATTTATAGAGTAAAGAGGACCCACAATAACATTTTAAAGCATTTAGACATGCTTATTATTTAATAGGGCACGATGATGTGTTACTACTTCATACTTTCCCTATGTCTCTTTTAGGTGCTGCCTTGGATTAGTATAGCTGTATAACTCAACATTCCCTTTTATCATTTACCTAACTCACACAAATATTCCTAGACCATTTCTCTATTAACTTTTCTATTACAAACCTTTATTCCATTAGATAATTTGATGATGAGTCTATTTCAGATTTTGTCACTCACTAGAGAAGCTTGATCAATCAAATCTCCTTCTCCTTACCCCAACCTGAGCTTATTGATCTCTTTTCTAGGGCATGTGCTAAACACATTTCATCCACACTCCAAGTACAAAATTTTTACACATTTGATGAAGCCTTTACAATGGCATAAAAACTCAAGATTCATGCTATAAATGAAGTAAGAGTCAAGTTGTGCACTAACAACCCCAATTCCAAATCGAATGACTCATCTTCTGAAGCTTCTTCTAATTAAAAATCTAAAGGCTCCACCAACATGATGGTTGTTAAGTCAGATTCTTCCACAACCACCAACTAATCTAATTCCTCGACTTCCTAGAATCTGACCAAACAATTCCAATAATGGTATGAACAAAGACAATACACTCCCATTAGGGAGTCATATACATCCATTTTGGAAAAACTATTTCAACAAGGTGTCATAACCCTTCCTCAAATCAAACCTTCTATAAAGTTTGACCCATCCCATCCTATTCCAACTTGGTATAAGGAAGATGAGTTTTGTAGTTACCATCAAGTTAACGGCCACAATTCTAATAACTGTAAGACATTCAAGAACATTGTTGAAGACATGATTGATAGAGGTGATCTCATCTTACATAATCCTAATGCACCCCCTAATCAAAGTATGGATGTGTTCAAACATCCTTTTCCTACCATTCACCCAATCAAAATATTGTTTAGACCATGACTAACTCAAGTGATCATAATATCCATACGGTTAATATGGTCTTTCATTTACCTCTAGTTTAACCTCCCCCTCAATAAGAGGCACCCATTCTATTGACTCCTCCCCCACAGTCAATGGAATTTGTTTTTCCCATTCTTCCTTCCCAAGTAGAAGAGCCTATTTCACCCATTCCACTCCCACATGAGGAAGAGCCTCCTTTACCACTTCTTTTGCCACCAGAGAAGCTAGTATTGCCAGTTCCCTTTGCACCAACATTACCTATCCTCTTACCACTTGAAGACCATGCCTTACCTGTTCCTCAACCACATGTTGAAGGGAACATCATTCCTATGTTATACCCCCTTGAGGAACCTTCTTCACCTACCTCTCCTCTATAGATAGAGAGTAGTACCCCATCCACTCCACCTTTATACCTAGAAGAGTCAGTATTATCTACTCCTACATTAGACAACAAATCTATTGTACTTACTCCAATTATACCACTCTTACCCCTTATTTTACCTATGGAGGATCATACTTTACCTATTCCTCTCCCATATGTTAAGGGATAAATAATACCTATGATTTAAACCCTTGAGGAACCCTCCTCACCTACCTCTCCTCCACCCATGGAAGACCATGCCTCTTCTCCTATCTCTATCGAAGAAGACCCTATTGCAGTTATTTGTCATCTTTGGCCTGAAGTAGCAAAGACCAATAATTTCCCACTTTCCCAAACACTTCAACCTTATATAGACATAACTACAAGGCCTACACCAACTTCATCTAAACAATTATCATAGTTGGTGAAAAGTTTAGAATTTTTTGACTCTATGAAGCTAGATCACGTAGCATTTTGGGACCAGTTTAAAACTCCTTATCTAGCACAATGAATGTTAACCTTTACCACCAACCCTCTCACTACCCTTTACCCTAAGGTATTTGACAAATTCAGAGCTTCTTCACCAAAATCACCAGAAGCTCATCCATCTATGTCAAAACCCTCACCCTCATAGGCATTTTCCACATTAAAGTAGATCAGGCCCTTAGGTATATGCCCCATCTCTAATTTATTTCATCCACAAGTGAAATTAGATTTAACTCCTTAACCAAAAGTTGGAGTTTTATAGCCTAAACTATAGAAAAATGTTAAGCTCCCTAGATTTCACTGATCCTTCCCTCTTCAACCCTCAACTTTACCATCAATTTTGGGACCATACCCCTCTACTCTAGTTAGATTATTGCCGACCTAAGTAAAACAAAAGGTTAAGTTACCTCCACTACTACCTTTTCCACCTAGTAGGCCTTTCACATTTGACACCAAGATACCTAACACCAAAAAAGTGTTAGTAAAACATGTAATTCCACCACCACCAAACAAGGTACCACATAAAATCACCTCTATGACTCCTAAATAAAATAAAGTGTCCACTCCTATTAGTAAAACAAGTGTGAGCTTACTTGTAGGCCCTCAAAGCTTTTTCCTATGTCAATTATTATAATCTTCCATAATAAATATTCCTCCCATTAAGCCTTATAGTCCTCTTGAAATGAAGCCATCTTGGTTTAATGATACACAAGTGTGTTTATATCATCATTCACTTGGGCACGATACTGAGAATTGTAAAGCCCTCATAGTAGTCATTTAGAAACATTTTGATGTTGACACTCTCTTTGTTGATACTCCTATTAACCTTCCCATTATTACACATTTGGCATCCATAATGCCTTCTACTATTTTACCTAATTCAAACCCAAATATGTGGTTGTACCCCCTTTACCACCTCCTTCACCTATATTTTAGATCAACATAGTTAATGTGGCCACATGATCACAAAACCAAAAGGATAAAGGTAAGGAAAAGGTCACTACTCCTTGGTCTCATCCCTTTACCAAAGAAACTCCTCCGAATCCCAATATTTCCATCTTAGGGGTCCTAAAACCAACATCTTTGGATGTTATTCAAAGCTCGATGGTGAAACAACTTCACCAAACACCTATGAAAATGCCCTTATATGAGTTAATCCAAAACTCACCCCAAAACCATCAAGATTTGATTAGTGACTTATAAGCAATTAATGTACAACCTAATTATTCCAAACCTCTTATAGCTTTGGTTAGCTCTCTTAATTCCATTTCCATAATTTCCTTTAGTAATTTAGAAATTCCACTCCAACACCCTGAAGATCAGGATTCTACCCTTTTTATTACCACATATATTGATCAAACTCATGTCAATAAAGTCATGATCAATGGGGGAACTAGTATTAATATTATTTCCACCCATGCCTACAAAAAATTAGCTCTTTCCAATAATTTCATGTCTCAAACTAGCATGATACTCCACTCCTTTAATGATACCACAGCTACTACGGTGGGCACTATTGTCTTACATATCTGTGTAGGTCCCTACATAATTCTTGAGCTATTCTATGTTATATAATGAGAGTTATAATATAAGATACTACTTGGATGACCTTAGATACATGTTATGGCATGTATACCCTCAACTTTGTACCACTATGTCAAGTTTGAGCATATTGGGCAAGTGCATGTTATACCCACTGACCCACCTCCATTTAAAACATGCAACATGAATTATAGTCCCAATGATGTTTTCATTCCATTTAAGACATCATCTTCCCTGCATCATACTTTTGAAGCTTCCACAAGGTCCACTCCCCGGGTTACACATATACTGACAACATAAATTCCTAATAAGGATCCCATGGAGGAAACTTTTTAACATTTATCACTTAGAAAATATCATTTATTGATGATTAACATGTTTTATACTCCACAAGAGTATGGAAAGCTTCACATGCACCCAAATTATTATCCTCACATTGGGATGATCATCCCTTATAGGTCCCTAACCTTCGAACCAATTTCACATATGGGGGAGTTGATCAGGCTCCCACTATCGTTAATCCATCTTCTTCACCACACCCATTTATCTATGACTTCTCTTTCCTAAGCAATCTTAGATTTGCTCACACTTATATCTATAGGTGTTCTTAGAAAGGATTTGGTTTGGGTCATTATGAGAAGGGTGTCCATATGCCTATTGAATATCCTACTAGCACAACCATTGAAAATGCCAAAAAAAGGCATGGGGTGGGATATGATGAATGAATTAAACTCACTAAAACTACCTATGTACCAATTATTGAAGAATTAGTCTCTCCCTCTTAACCTTCTCCACCATCACCTACAAAAATGGAGGTATCTATACCTCCTAATTGTTTTTCAATAAATGCCATTCATTTGGGGCCTCTCACATATCACCAGGGTAAGAATATAAGGTCCCTTCCTCTCATTCATCTTGAAATAATTGATGAAGACTCTTCCACTATTAAAATAATCTAATGTCAAGATGATGACACTATTTTCACATACACAAGTGCAAATCATTCCTATATCCAATGATCACTCCCATCCAAAACATAAGCTATGTTAAATAAATCAACCATTGACATCAATCTACCCTCTCATGATAACCCTCGCATCCTTAAGATTGGCCAATCTCTAGATTCCTCTAAATAAGCTGATTATGCCACATTTCTTAATAACCATAACAAAGCCTTCATTTGGTCTTATAATGACATGCCTGGTATTGACCCCTCTATCATCACCCATAAGATTGTCACTAATCAAGATTCTAAACCTGTTAAGCAGAAGCTTCGCAAGATACATCCTTATATTGCTCTCCTTGTCAAAGAAGAACTTTAATGCCTCCTTTTTGTTAGCTTTATCTAACCCATGAACTACCCATAATGGATTTCTAATAGTGATCCTATCACAAAAGCTATCGGGTGAATCCACATTTGCATTGATTATCATGACTTGAATCTCATTTGTCCAAAAAAGGACTTCCCATTACCAAGTATTAACCAATTTGTTGATCTAATAGCCAGCCATGAGATAATATCACTTATGGATGGGTTATATGGATATAATCAAACCTTGGTTGCTCCTGAGGATCAACACAAAATAACCTGCATTACCCCATGGGGGACTTTCTATTATTGGGTCATGCCTTTTAGTTTGAAGAACACTAGTGCCACTTATCAACACACCATGACTTATATATTCCATGATCTCTTACACAAGATTATGGAAGATTATGTGGATGACTAACTCAACAAGTCTAAAATTTTTCAAGATCACTTGACAATTTTTAAAACCATATTTACTCATCTCCTCCAATATAACATTCGACTAAACCCAAAAAAATGTGTCTTTGTTGTTCTTTCTAGTAAGCTTTTAGGTTTTATCATTTATCTCCATGGTATTGAAGTCAAAATTGCTAAGGTTAGAGAAATATTAGAAATGCCTCCACTTACTAATATTAAACATATCCATAGACTGCAAGGCAAACTTTAATTGATCCACTGTTTCATCTCTCAATTGTTAGATTATTGCCACCCCTTTCACCATCTCCTCAAAAAGGATGTTTTCTTCCATTAGAATACAAATTACCAAGAAGATTTTGATGCACTCAAATAATATCTCCTTTCCCCATCAATTTTTATTCCAACTAAGGAAAATTACCCTTTTTCCTTACTCTTTGGGAAAAATACATTGGTTTGAGGCCCTCCACCGAGCTATGTAAGTAGCACTCAGTTAACATAGGGTCTTCTTTGGTTAGCTCTAGCATATACCCACCTAATTATCTAACCTACTCTTCCCTCTCTACCCTAGGCTTCACTGCCTCTCTCTCTTTACCCTAGGCTTCACTACTTCTCTCTCTCCACCCTAGGCCTAACTACCCATCAAAACTATAGGCCTCACGGCCTATATCTCTGACCCTAATCTATCTTTTAATCCCTAGGCCTCTTAACCTATCTCAAACATAACTTTTTTACCCATTTCCATTAACACAATTTTTACCATACCTTAGATTTTTTTCTTAGGCTCTGGGAGAACTACATTTAGCACTCAATCAACATAGGATATTCTAAGGCTAGCCCAGCCATTAGGTTATTGGACTAATTTCATTAGGGATCTAAACTAACCTTTTATCCTATTTTTTGGTTTTTCATAGTTACCAACATCAATTTTAGTGCCGACATCAGTGCTTGGTATCACCCAACATCGGTATAAATGTGTCAACCTTAGTGCCATGTCAACTAATGTTAGTAGATTCCATTGATGTCGATGACTGGTTTAGCCCTAGGGTTGAATGACCCATCCTCATAATTTCACACTTTTACCTAAAAACTACCCCAAATCTCTCCCAACTTACCCTAAACCTACCCTACCCAATTTCCTACCCCTTTATTAAAATTTTCTTCCCCCCAACTCTCAAATTAACTTACCAAAGAAAATAAACCAATTCACATTCAAAACTAAATCACTAAGCCTCTTAACTCATCTCTCTATCTCCTCTAGGATGGTACACCTAGGTCTTATGGTGGCATGCCTCCCATTGGGTCCCCTCCTAGCTTAGCCATCTTAATTGTAGTTAGAGATCTATTTTTTCTCCAATCAAAAGTTGAAAATGAGTTTTCTTAGCCACCAAACCCCCTTTTGTCAAGTTTAGTCAGCCATCGATGTCAGCATCCTTGACCTAATCCATCGATGTCAATACTTTAACCTACTGACATCAGCAACATTGCCCTAAGCCATCGATGTTAGCACTATTTATTATTGATATTAGTAATATCATTGATATTAACACCATTGAATTAATGTTTTCACCAATAACCAATGCCATTCTTTAGACTTTACCCATACTCTAGGGAAATTTGGAGATCAAGTATATCTCCCTGACCATGACCACTGGCCTAGAGATCATATATATCTCCCCAACCATGAAAACCACCCTTGGAGATCACATAAATCTCTACCCATGATGAATTTTCTTGGATATCATGAATATCTCCTCACTCATTGACCAATTTACACTAAGCTTACATTTCTTGTCTTGACTGGTTATGCTATTTCACTATAGTTGGATATTACACACACTCATGTATATTAGGTGTTTAGGATGGTAACCAAGCTCATCTTATCATTTTCAAACCTTTTGTGTTTCTAAGGAGCACTTCCTACCTTAGATACCTAACACACATAGACCATTGGAGCTATAACTTTGATTGTTTTGACCTTCTCAGCGATCACTTATAAGCTATGCTTTAGTTATTTCTATCTGAGTCCTCCTCAACCTTACCTATTCTTGAATATGTTAACTATAGCCCATAATAGTATATGCACATATAGTAATACCACATTCTCCTCCACTCACACAATTCACTTCTTATAAAAATGGTACCCAATTCTAATTTTTCCTCCATCAATTCTTATTTTGAGAGGGAACTACCTCATCCAATACTTGGAAAATCTAACTCCTATTTTTGTCTTGCAACTTGTTAATACAAATTACAAGACAAAAATGGTTAAATGTAGACACTAAAATTGAGTCACACATATGCGTAACTCCATATGTCAAAACCTCCCTTAAGCCCATTTCTTAATAATAACAATTAGCCTCCCTAACCCATGCTTTTGACCCTCACACATTTAATTAATTTAAAATACTTAATTAAGTTAATTAAAAACCCCTTTTACCACCTTACTTATCCACCTCATATTAAGACTAATTCTCACTTGATGAGTCACCTCAAAATCTACTCCCCTCATCCTAACTACCCAAGACTTATTCTCACCTCAAAATTGAATTCCTAACCAACTACGTCCTTTTAACCTCTTATTTTTACCATTTTATAAAAGGTGCCACACTTGGCACAAGGAGCAATAAAAAATTGGCTAAAAATAGTAGTTTTACCTATTTTAAGGCCACTGACATTGATCAACCCATGGTTGACATTGGTGGGATCATCGACGTCAGTTATATAAGCCAAACTCCAACTTGATGTTTAGGTCAGTAGAATTTAAGGAAACACTTTCTTATTTACATCCAAGCTCTCAACATTCAACTTTTGACATCCTAACTTATTATTATCTTGCATAAGTCAATCTAGATCAAAAACTAAGATCTTGAGGACCAACAACATCTACTTGTTTTCTCTATTTAGGGCATCGATTTAGACTACCTGATAAGAGCCATCTATCTAGCACTTATCATTCAATCACCACTACAACTAAGTATATCACTTACTCTATAGGTCTTTTAAGTAGGTACTTTTCTCACTTTACATCTATTGTTCATTACTTTACACATTCCTAATCAAACCCCCATAAGGGAGTTATAAAGCTTCCCTATTTGTTTCCCCTTGACCTGACACACCAAATCTCTGACCAGACCCATCTAAACCATACTCTCTCTCTCACAACTCTCTCTAACCTCCCTGACCTTACCAAAACCATTTCCTAGACCCAAAAAATTCTTCTACAAGCTCTTAGATAATTATTTCCCCTATTGACCTTGACAACCTAACTGACATCAATCACCTTCAACCACTGACCTTGGTAGCATAACTAACATTGGTCACTTCCTTATCGACATCGACGATTGTGGATTTCCTAACCTTTCCAAAACCTACCCAAATACCTTCTAAAATATAAATATAATATACCACCTACACTCTGTTACTTTTTGCTACACTTTGGTTGTAAATAATGGTAACATTATCTCTCTTTCACTCTCTCTTTACCTCTCTTTTAGTTATTTACTACTCTTTTGTCTCTCAAAAGTGGTCTGTCATCTCTAGGGAAGTTTTAGACTTCCTAAAACAAGCATGTATCTTGGCAAACCACTCATTTATCTACTAACAAACATTTTGTGGTAGTGCTTTCTTACTTATAGGTAGTCCTCCCCAGCCAAAGAGGAATGCTCATAATGTCTGGATATGGTGCACAAACCAATTCAAGTTTATTCTAATCACTTATCCCTATCATTCTTCTCTATTTTTATTTAGACTTGAAGTAGACAAATTTTAGAGAAATAGAAAGAGCTAGAAAAACTCTTGGAAGAAAGATGTATTTGACCAATCAACTACTCAAAGTGGACTTCAAATGTTATGATAGTCAATAATAAGCCAAAAAGAATCATAATCTACACTAATTTCAAAGACATAAACAAGGCCTACCCTAAGGATGACTTTCCTCTACCAAAAATTGACATGATAGTTGATTCTACAATAAGGTATGAAATGCTTTCACTGATGGATGGATTCTCACAATATAACAAGATCTAGATTATGCTAGAAGACCATCATAAAATAGTGTTCACCACTCCATGGGGAATGTTTTTTTATTAAGTTATGTCATTTGGTCTCAAAAATACTAGGTCCATATACTAAAGGGCCATGACCATCATATTTCATGATCTAATACATGACATTATTGAAGACTACATCAATGACATATTGGGAAAATCTAAGACCAGAGCTAATCATCCAACTATACTATGGTAGATATTTAAGAGACTATGTGAATACAAGGTTAGACTTAATCCTAAGAAGTGTGTTTTTAGATTTACTTCCATTAAATTTCTTGGATTTATTGTGTCTTTTAAAGGAATTGAAGTTGATCCAGCCAAAGTACAAGCCATTACAAATATGCCACCACCATCCAATTTAAAGCAGCTCTATAGTTTGTAAGGCAAGATCCATTCTATCAGACACTTTATTTCTCAGTAGGATGATAGATGCCATCTATTTACACACTTTTTGAATAAGGGTATCGTGTTTCATTAGGATGAACAATGCTAGAAATTTTTCCAACACTTCATGGACTATCTTATCAATCTACCTATTTTGTTTCCACCAATGCTAGGAAAGCCATTCTTACTGTATCTATCAGCCATAGACAAAATGTTGGGGGAACTTCTAGCTCATCATGATGATCATGAAAAAGAACATGCCATGTATTATCTAATGTGTACACTAGTTGCATATGAGAAAAATTATATGCCCATTGAAAAAGCTTGTTTAGCTATGGTCTTTACAGCTTAGAAACTATGACATTACATATTAAACAATAAGACCATGGTTATTTCAAAAGTAGATCCACTCAATTATTTTCTATCTAAAATAGCTTTACAAGGCCACATGGCCAAATAGATCATACTTCTAAGCAAGTTCAAGATAGAATATGTCAACCAGAAGGCCATCAAGGGACAATTTATTGTAGATCAACTTATTGAAGCTCCCTTTATATATATAAAACCTCTAACATTTCAATTCCAAAATGAGTCCATTATGAACATAATTAAAACGCCTGTTGAGGAGCAACACTAGAAGCTATATTTTGATGGATCATTCACAGCACATAGATTAGGGGCATGCCTTTTTTTTATTACACCATAGAGGATATAATCCCTAAATCATTTTTTATTGTCTTTCATTGTACCAAAAACATAGCCAGATATGAATCACTCATTGTAGGGCTTCATCAAGTAATACAATGGAACATACAACATATCAAGGTTTATTGTAATTTTTAATTAATCATCAATTAGGTTATATACCAATTTTAGACTAAGGATGACAAGCTAGTACCATACAAGGCCATGGTCGACACCCTCAAATAGTATATTACCAATGTATAATTTGAAAATATACCAAGGGCTAGTAATAGAATAGTAGATGCCATGGCCACCATTGGATCTTTGGTTTATCATCCAAACAAGGTAAAATAATATCAATTCCTTGTTAAAAATCTTCTAATACCAACTCATGAACATTCAACCATCACAATGATCTATAATATTATTGGTCTCAGCTCTATATGGTATTTAGACTTTTATTCCTATCTTCATGACCACATTATGCCACCAAACCTATCCCACAAATAATCCAAGCTTTATCCACCATGTTGCATAATATACCTTACTTGGACCAACCCTTTACTATTACAACTTTGATTGATCTCTACTTCATTATTTAACTTTAGTAGAATCAACATTAGCATTACAAAAAGTTCATGATGGAGTATGTGTAACCCACACAAGTAGGGATATCCTACCTAAAAAGCTCCTATGTACTGGTATTATTGGCCAATAATGGATGTAGATGTAGCTGTGTATGTTAAAAAGTGCAACAAATGTCAATGGCATACCAATCTAATTCATGCCTTGACCAAGACTCTAAAACCAATGCTTACACCATGGTTGTTTGCTAAATGGGGCCTCTATTTCATTAGGAAGATAAACCTAACCTTGTTTAATGGCCATAAACACATCCTTACCACCAATAATTATTTCATTAAGTGGGTTGAAGCTATACCCCTCACATGACTAAAAAGCAAATTTCCAAATTCATCTTCAACCATCTCATTTGTCATTATGGTATCCCATCTGACATTATATCTAATTATAGAAGATCATTCAAGAACAAAGATATCAAATCCCTATGTGTTGAGTACAAAATTACTCAATATTTTTTTATCATCTGTTACCCACAAGGTAATGGCCAAGGAGAAGCATCCAATAAAACCATTATCAACATCCTTAAAAGTATTATCAATGATGCCTATCACTATTGGCACCTCCAAATATTTTGTTCCCTCTAGGCATACCGTACCAATTACTATACCCCAAGAGGATCCAATCCATATTCACTTATTTATGGAACTGAGGCCATTTTTTCCATTGAGGTTGAGTTACCTTATTTATGCATCTCTTTTAAGCATATCCTAGATAATGAATATTATTGAGTATCTCACTTGTGAGAGCTAAAGTTACTTTATGAAAAATACATGGTTGTAGTCAATAATCTTCAAGCATACAAAAATGACTTTTTGGCCATTATAACCGATGGGTCATACATAGAGAATTCAAACTTGGTGATCTTGTACTTAATGAAAACCAATAGAATACCATGGCTGAGAAGAAACACAAAGGCAAATTTAAATCTAACTGGATAGGCCCATTCATCATTATTACAAACTATTGTGCTAGAGCATATAGACTCACTACACTAGATGAGAATGTGTTTGATGAGACAATGATCATTATACACCTCAAGTGTTACTTCACTTGAGGGACCTGTTATATTGTCTATGACTCTCATTTCTATTTTACCATAATATTGACATTACTTTTTGTACCATATGCCCTATTCTATTTTACCATACCATCCTATCACTTTACCATTCTACCATGTGATTTATATTAACTGAGTTGTTTTCAAACTCCTTACCCAACCCTTTAACCTTGGTTCCATTCCATTGGTTCCATGCCCACTTTCAACTTTAATATTCTGATCAAGCTTCAATAGTTGATTCAGTATTCTAGATAGAGTTTATATTTTGGAGCAGTATGATAGTGGTTTGGTAGTTTCATCCTACATTTTTTTTCATTTTATACCAAGTGTTCCTAATTATAACTATCTTTTAGAAAATTAGTGTCTCATCATCGTGCTACTAATTATAACTGCTTATGGTCAAATTAGTATCATTGACCTATGCCATTATTTCCTAACTATAATCACATATGGGAAAATTAGGAACAACATTGTTTTTATCCTATCTTGAGGTACTACCTTGCCATGCCCATGTCATACTATGATATTTGCTTAATCTACTTATTTTATTTCAATTGGTTTTTACCTATTCATATTCCTCCACTGTAAGGTGGAACTACACTGACTTGAGGTCCCATCTTGGGACTATGTAGGCATCACTCTCAATTCACTTTGAGGTTAGCTTAGTCACCCCTTTGCCATGCTCTCACCATTTTATGAGCATTTATAAGTTTGAACACTCTCTCTATTTTGTGTTCTTGGACCATTTAGTATCTCATAATCCTTAGTTGAGTTGAGATGCTTCAAAAATTTCAAAAATATTTGAAATAGTTCTACAAAATCCAAACGTAAATCTACAACATTGACCACTTATTTTCCTTAAGGATTCTGGGATCCCTATCTACTTCACAAGACACCACTTATGATTTAATTTCCCCATCCTTACTAGCCTAACATCCCATATTATCATTGTTTTACGAGTCCATTCCCATTATTCATCTATAACACAATCATGTTTTCTCTTATCATAATTTTATTCTATCCCATTTCTTGGGAGAACTACATTTGGCATAAATTTTTTGTTGGGTATTACATCTATGGAACAATATAAGAAGCATCTACTTGCTTATTACATCTGGAGTCATCTCAACCACCCCCTTCCTTTTCTTCTATTCCCCCATTTTTTTTTTTCATTATTTCTTATGGCTAGGTAATCTTCATCATCTTGTTTATTCTCTATTTGCACTAACATTGTGACAAAATTATTTGTGTTGCTATCATGTTCCTTTGTTTTGTCTCAGTGTTTTTTATTTTTTATTTTATTTCTTATTTGCATGTTTATTTGCTTTCTTGTTGTGCCTTAACCTAATTTTTATGTTCAATGGGTGATTCATTGTGCATTCTACTTAAGTCCATCCATATTTATACATCAACATTATCATCATGGTTTTTATCAATGGTGTATTATTTTTGAGTGTTTTTTGGATCGCGTGTTAGTATTTATGTATATTTTTACTAAGTTATCATTGTGTGCTATCATGATGCCTCTCATCTTTTGATGTAGAAAAAAATAGCTCAAAAAGTCTTATAAGTAATGCAGCCATGATATATCTCCTTATCACCTAAAAAATTCCTACTCTACCTAAATCATTCTTGCATATAGAGTAATTAAATCATGAAATAATTTTAACCCTTACTAGTTCAGATGAGCATCTCTATACTAGTAGGTTGCTCAAATTAATCTTTCTCCTTTGTACCATCTTACTCTTACTCTATGACTACAGATTAAATTCATAAGTTCCATTATCATATTTTCCATAATTAGGGAATAATGATTATAACCACCTCTGGTCAAATCATTATATATTGTCCCACTTGCATACCAATGATTCTATCCACCTTTGAGAAAATCATTATGTATCATCCCACTCGTTAAACCAATGGTAATAACCATCTATGGGTAAATCACTATGTTTTGATGTATTTGAAGATTAATTATTATAAGCACCTTTCGTTAAATTCTTATCTTTATTTTGCCTAACTGGGGAACATTTTGATATTGATAATGCTTATAACCAACTTTGGGAAATACATTATCTTTATCCACCCAATTGGGGCATGTTTTTATCTTGCTAATGATCAAAACCTCCTGTGGGCAAATCATTATTTTCCTTTTCATGATTATAACTGCCTTTGGGCAAATCATCCTCTTATTACCTCAAGCCTTTTTCAATGATTATAACCATCTTTGGGCAAATCACTACTTTTTTATCCCACCTATGCCAATGATTATAACCACCTATGGGTAAATCATCATGTTCTTCTACCTAATTGGGGAAACTCCATATGCCATTGATGGTAATTGCTTGTGGGAAAATCAGTTTCTTCCACCCATTTTATCTTTTGGGTCCCACTGTTTCTTTTTTTTTAGGGACCAATCACCAACCCCTTTGCCCACCTCTCCATCAAGGGGGAACCTATAATTCATCCATTTTTATTATAGTTATAGGCATATATGACCTTTAATTCTTTGAGAAGCCATTATTGTGCCTATAGTTTGCAATTCCTTCCCAAATAGGGGTAAATTATAAACACTTAAAACTGGCCACAATTGGCTTTTGACTAGACTTCAGACCGATTCCTACCAACCATTGCAAATTAAGCCTAAGAATTATTGAATGTCCTAAATTTTCTTGTACATCATTTATCAAATCTCAAAATCATGTTAAGACATCCCTAATTGGGGTATCCTATTATATGCAATAATAACCTCTCATGGATTCATCCCTAATCATCTTGTGGTATCACAATAGTTAATTTGGCCTATGGACCTATTAAGTGGGGCACATGAACAAATATCAAATCTTGAAAGAGCTAAAAGGATAATCAGAATTAATTAACAAGATAAACCAAATTAAATGCCTAGTTTAATTATCTATTTGAAATTAATGAATATCTAAAAAAAGAAATTCAAAAATTCAAAATATCATTTTATAATTGTCAAGCTCTTTTAAAATATCCTAAAATATCTATTTTAAAGAGCCATGTATATTAATTTAAAATCATAATTACTTGAAAACTATTAACTCTATTGGGGTTATATTTGACCCATCTAGGTTAGGCTTGAATCCATTTCAAGCCTTAACTCGACCCTAACTCACCTTAGGTGAGAGTTAAATACTTAGGCTATAAATAAAGTATCTTTCCTATTGAATCCTAAGCTCTTTTGGTGTAAATTTCTTATGCCTAAATGTGTTCAAAGCTCTCATAATTCAAAGATATAATTCAAATTTGGAGAGAAACATAATCTATTTTACTGCAACTAGTATTATAATGCCAAAATATTGAGCCAAGACACATCAAATCCAATGGTGCCAATTAGGAAAGGAGCCAACAAACTTATTTTACCAAATAATCTTTGATGCACAAGTTGATCAAGCCACTCAACAAAGCATTTGGATCTATCAAGGAAGGTAAAATATTTTGTCTTTTATGTTTTAGTTGTGCTTTCATTTGTATTTTGTCACTAAGCTCTTCCCAAGTTCTAAGATAGGAGTGTAAGTATTAATGTGTTTTTATTTGAGTTTTTTTTACTTTAAATAACACTCTACTAACCTACCTTCTTGGATTCTTATTATCATACAATCTAGATGAAATTGAATGACATAACATCACTAGGTAAAAATCTAAATAACACACATGGCTTTGGTTTCAACATTTGAAATTTAGACACAAGGAAAACAAGTCTATGAAATGATTTGAGTATTTTAATGATATTATTGTTCTTTAAAGATGCAATCAATGGTTTGTTTCAAGACTACAAGGCATAAAAACTTGAAATTTATCAGAGTTGTTGCCAGAATCTGGATAACATGAGTGCAATGAAGACGTGATCACACAAGATGAATAAGTGCACACCACATAGATGCCAAAGCAATTTGAAAATAACACAATAAGAGAAATTACACAAGACAAAATAGAGAAAACCAAACTCTGATTAGCATGGAATGGCTAAAATGAGGACTACAAATAGGAGAGTACGAAAGTAACTCCTCCACAAAAGGTGGACAAGGCACCCCAAGAATAGAATGTAACTCCTCCATGAAAGGTGGTGAAAAGGTGATAAGAATAGAGAAGTAACTCCCATCAAGGGAGTTACTTATGACATTATTATGACACCTATGACACATCTATGACACACACCTCCACATAAGCTAGCCTATCCCACAAATGTAGGAAAACTCCATGTATGCACAAGAAATACAATTTCCCTAATTAATAAATAGGGAAAAATAAAAACCTACACTAATACCCCCCCATAAGCGCAGCTTAGGTGGGTAGTGTGGAAATATAAAATGGGTCCCAGCAACTAGGCCTGATGAGGTACCCATGTACAAATGCAATCTCCCATAAGATAGAGAAAAGGAGAAAACCTGTAGGAAAAAACTCCCCCCCAAAAGAGAGACATAAAAGAAAAGAAGAGGCTAGAAGGCCCCCCTGAAGATGATGCTACCGCAGATGTAGACCGCACCCCAAGAAGAGCTCATAGATGAATGAACTTGCTCTCAGTGAAAGGTTTGGTGAAGATGTCTGCAACCTGCTCTGAAGACTGGCAAAATATCAAGTCAATGACCTAACTATGAATAAGATCCCAAATGAAATGCATGTGAATCTCTATGTGCTTGGTCCACTGGTGCTGAACTGGATTCCTAAAAATTTGTATGGTACTTTGATTATCACAATAAATGATGGTGGGCTGCCTGATAGAAATGCCAAACTCAAAAATAATCCCCTGACGCCAAATAGCCTCAGTAGCTGCATTAATAGCTCCCCTGTACTTTGCCTCTATGGATGATATAGAAATAACATTCTACTTCTTGCTAGACCAACTGATAAGACTAGAACCTAGAGAGAAACTGTAACCAGAAGTGGACTTGCAAGTCTATGAATCACCAGCCTAGTCTAAATTTGTATATCCAACCAAGTCAACCTCTGTGCCAAATCTGTAATGAATCCCGTATCTATGTGAACCCTGTATGTAGTGCAAGATCCTCTTAGCTACTTTCCAATGCAGCTCATGGGGTTCTTGCATGAATCTGGAGACAAGTCCCACTGAATATGAAATGTCAGCCCTGGTGTGAGTAAAGTAGATGAGACTACCAACAAGTTGTCGATACTGAGTGGCATCAACCAATGGTGAAGAACAATCAGTATCAAGCTTGACTCCTGATAGAAAGGGAGTTAGAGATGGCTTACAATCAGCCATGTGAAACCGAGCCAATAAGTCAACAACATACTTAGGCTGTGCAAGAGAAATCCTTGAATCTGACTGTGAGATCTTGATGCCAAGGAAGTAGTGCAACAAACCCAAGTCTGTCATGTCAAATCTATCCTAAAGAGATGCCTTCACCACTATAATAGTCAATGAAGAACTCCCGGTGATCAAAAGGTCATCAACATATAGAACCAAAATCAAGAGCGAATCATCCTGCCACAAGAAGTAGACATTGGGATTAGAATGGCACCTAGTGAAACCTGCTGTGAGAAGGAAGGAATCTATCTTGGCATACCAAGCCTAAAGGGCCTGTTTGAGGCCATAGATAGATTTCCTAAGTCTACATACTAAGGAAGAATCCTAAACAAATCCTGGCAGCTATTCCATGTAGATCTCCTCCTCTAGGTCTCTGTGAAGAAAGGCACTCTTCACATCCATCTGATGCACATCCCAACCATGTGTTGTGGCAATAGCCAAGGTGAGTCGGATAGAAGTCATCTTTGCAATGGGTGCAAAGGTCTCTAAGTAGTCAATGCTTGCCACCTATGAGAAACCCTTGGTGACCAATCGTGCCTTATACTTATCAATCGACCCATTTGCTGCAAACTTGGTCTGATATATCCACCTACATCAAACCATCTTTCTTCCCTTAGGAAGTGATGTCAAGTCCCAAGTGTGATTTTTTATTACGGAAGAATATTCTTCCTCCATAGCACTATCCCACTCAGGTACCCCTGATGCCTCTCGAAAAGACTGTGGATCCAAAACTGAAGCAAAGAAGGCATGTGGATCTCTCTGAAAATCCCCCCTAGTATGTCTATCATTTGCAGGATCTCCTACCCAAGTGCCAGCACTCTCAAGTGTCTGTCTAGCCCAAAGTGGCCCGAAAGTGGGTGAGTCAGGTGCTAACTCCTCATCCTCTGACTGACTAGAGGTGGATGACACTGCATCACTATCCTCACTGTCTGAACTCGAAGAAGAAGAAGATGTCCTTGGCTCAAGAACCTACTGTGGCTGATCTAAATCTGACGAGGAATCATCATGAAGAAGTAGATTTGATGAGGGAGAAGAAGTGTCAAGTGTTGAGTCTCTAGGACTCTCCTAAAAATGGACACTTCTCTCGATGAATAACTCATGTGTGACTAGATCTAGAAGGAGATATCCCTTAATACCATCTAGATATCCTAGAAAGATGCAAGGCTTGGACTGACATTCCATAGCTTTGCATTTAGGGTTCTCAACATTAGGTTTCCTTTTATGCCAAGCTTTAGAGGGTGTTATCCCTTTCAAAGCTTTGTGAGGAACCCTATTATAAATGTAGCAAGCATAATTAATAGCTTCGGCCCAGTACTATGGTGCTAGGGATTTGGAGTGAATCATACAGCTACCCATCTCTTTCAAGAACCTATTTTTTCATTCTTTAACCCCATTCTGTGAAGGACTATAAGTGATTATGCATTGCAAATCAATCCTCTCTGTAGTGCAAAACTACTCAAACCTGATGCTGACATACTCCCCTCCATTATCTGTTCGAAGAACCTTGATGAATTTCTCACTCTATTTCTCAACAAGAGCCTTGAAGTCTAGAAAATTTTCAAACACTTCAGACTTTTGTTTGAGAAAATATATCCAAGTGTACCTAGAGAAATCATCAATGAAAGTGAGGATGTACTTGGCCCTTGTGAAAGATGGTTTTGGAAAGGGTCCCGATACATCAC
This sequence comes from Torreya grandis, assembly GCA_037957365.1. Classification (NCBI taxonomy): domain Eukaryota; kingdom Viridiplantae; phylum Streptophyta; class Pinopsida; order Cupressales; family Taxaceae; genus Torreya; species Torreya grandis. The sequence goes on from JARHVA010001081.1 coordinate 1,653,321, forward strand.
TATGGACTAACTCCAAAGGTTGTGAAGCCCTCCAAGCTTTGCCTTTGTCAAATTTTGCTTCGAGATGCTTCCCAAGGGAGCACCCCTCACAAAGTCCTTTAGAGAATTGGACATGAGGCAAGCCAATGACCATGTCATTTTTACAAAGTTGCTCAAGATAGTGGTAGTTAAGGTGGCCAAACCGCTCATGCCACAATTTGCTAACTCCATCTAAATGAGTCAACAATGCTATAGGAGAAGAATCTGATGCAAAATGTGAAAAGGTGTATAACCTAGCTTGGTGATCGGCCCTTCCCACTGCCACTGTAGTATCACTATGCAACTCCCTGATAGACAGTGAATCTGGTGAAAACTCAACTCTCATGCCCCAACTAATGTGAGTGATTTGGTACACTGATAGGAGATTGGTTGAAAGAGAAGGAACACTTAGATCATTGTTGAATGTTCCTCCTTCCATTTCAACTAACCCTCTCCCTATAATGGAAACTGATGTGTCATCACCCAAACTAATTGAAGTCATGCTACAAGGCTCTAAAGATGAAAACTCAACTAGTGAAGAGCCCATGTGGTGAGAAGCACACGAGTCTATGACCCATGAAGATGTAGAAGCTACAGTTACTATAAGGGTTTCTCCCTTTTCTTTCTCCTTACCCTTGCCTTTTGCCTTAGTAGAATCTTGGGTTGATGAATTCTACTTAATGGACTCAGGAACACCTATGTTGTTCTTCTCTAGAAGATGAGTTAGGTGGTCTATTTGTTTCTTCATGCACTTGTGTTCATCATGCCCTGTATTTTTACAATAGGCACACTTAACCTTCTCCTTCTTAGGTTTAACATTGGAGGATGAAGACTTAGTGTTGTTTTTGGTAGGATTGGTGTTTTCTTTCTTCTTCTCCTGGTCCTTGTTCTTTTTCTTCTTCTCCTTTGTTTAAGACTTATCCTTACCATTTCCAGCTATCAAGGCTTGGGGTTGAGTAGACTTCATTGTGCCCATATGAATTAGCTTATCTTGCTCCCTAGTCAAGTCGGTAATGAATGAATCCAAAGAAGGCATTTTCCATGTAGTGCCAAGGGCACTTTTTGTGGCATGGAAAATGGAGACAAAGACAGAATAACTTAGACCTAACTTTGAAAGAATAGAGAATAAGTTGATCATCTTTCTTCTCTATCCCACACTCTTTCAATTGCAATCTAAGGGCCTTAAACTTAGTGAAGAAGTCCTGTAGGGTGTCAAAGTTGCTAGGACTTAGACTTATGAGTTCATTTTCGAGCTCATGACCTCTCATCTCATCAAGCTTCCCAAACAACTTTTCTAAGGTGTCCCATATGTCGTTAGGAGTTTGGGAGGATTCTAAGTGGAAGAGAATTTTTGGAGACATAGACAAGCTCAGTAACCCAAAGGCTTCATCACTATGATTGTACCACTTAACCTTTTCAGCATCTGTGTTGGTATCTACTTTTGTACCCATGGTGATCCTATACAACCCTTTGCTTCTAAGAATGATTGACATTTTAACTTTCCATTCATGATAGTTGAAGGGTGTTAGGGGTTTGAGTTGAAAAGAATCCATTTTTTAGCTGAATTTAGGTGAAGTTGTGTTGATTGCAAGTTGTGAATGTATGCAGAAAGGAGAATGAAAGCAAGTTTGCAAGTTGTGAAAAGCAATCACACCCCCAAAAATATTGAGCCCCCCCTAAATATGAAAGTGCATGCTCAAAAGATGTCAGACTCAGCCAAAAATGCGTCTTAGAGCAATCAGTGCAAGACTAAAGCAAACAGGACGTCGGACTCAGCCGAAAATGCATCCTGAGAGACCCAAATTTTTGGCACTTTATAAACTAGTGCATTTTTGAAAAATAACAATTCTACGCTGTGGAGAATTGAATTATAAGAACTTTTGAAAAAAATGGCACCCAAAAATGAGCTACCATTTGCAAGATTTTAAAGTTACAATTTTCCTGTAAACTAGTGTTTTTCCAAAAAAAAGCACTAAAACATTAAAAAAATGCCTATTATGGAGAGAGAAAGTGGCCTTCCAACCACTCATTAGATTCAACATGGAATGAGGAATCCAAATGAGGTTTTTGTGAGGGGTAATTGGCCTCTTACCAACCTGGGCCTCACCCTTCGTCTTCATAGGTTAAAGATACAAGTTGAAATTAAACCTCTAAACTGCCTTTTTGAATGCTAATTTCAAATTTGATTTTAAATCAAACATCTAAATTACTGATTTAGATCAGAATAATTTAAAAAAATGCAAATTTACCAAATGAATAGTAAGAGAGAGATGGAAGGGCCCACCACATGGCATTGAAAGCCAAAAAGGAGCGCCATTTTTCAGAAAACAAGAAGCTGGATGTGTCAAACAAGACACCTCAACCGATGCAAGGTCTGATGGCTATTAGATGGCACTATGACTGATGCAAGGACAAAATAAGAACCCTGCTAGAAATGTTGTACCCCTGGTGCCTTGCTGGAGAAAGCCCAAAAACTAGGCGCAGAAAGAAATATGTTTGCAAAAAAAGACAAACCTATAGACTGCATGCCATACGAATTGGTCAAGGGTGAAGCTTAGCGCAACAGAATAGAAGAAGGCATTACAAAAGACTCAATTTGCTGCTGGAACTAAAGGTGCCCAGCTGGAAGGAGTGTGGCATAGCAAGCAGAAGTGTGCCATACAGAAGAAAACTTGATGCAGAATGCAAAAGCATGCCATACAGAGTGCAAAAGTGCACCGTACAGACTAGGCAACGGCTAAACACTATGGAGCAGTAGGCTAAAAGGTGGCATGGAGTAGTTGGAGCATCCTCTTTCTTTCCTCAAGCATATTGAAGTTACACAAACACAATGCAGAGAAGGGTGGTGTCCAAGAGCAGCAAATAGCATGCAGAGTTTTTGTTTTGAAAAATAACAAAAAAATTCCTCCATCTTATTGATTTCAAAATAAGTTAAAAGCATAAACACACACAAGATTATCGAGAAAGCTCTGATACCATATCGGAGTTGTTTCTAGAATCCAGATAATGTGAGTGCAATGAAGACGTGATCACACAAGATGAACAAGTGCACACCACATAGACGCCAAAGCAATTTAAAAATAACACAATAAGAGAAATTTCACAAGACAAAATGAAGAAAACCAAACTTTGATTAGCATGGAATGGCCAAAGTGAGGACTAAAAATAGGAGAGTATGAAAGTAACTCCTCCATGAAAGGTGGACAAGGCACCCCAAGAATAGAATGTAACTCCTCCATGAAAGGTGGTGACAAGGTGCTAAGAATAGAGAAGTAACTCCCATTAAGGGAGTTATTTATGACATTCTTATGACACCTATGACACATCTATGACACACACCTCCACATAAGCTAGCCTATCCCACAAATGTAGGAAAACTCCATGTATGCACAAGAAATACAATTTCCCTAATTAATAAATAGGGAAAAGTAAAAACCTACACTAATAAAATTATTTGGGCAATGTAATGTCACCCCTTTTAATCAGGTAACACACACACACAGATTTGTCAAAAGACTAAGGAAAGGTATAGTGTCAAATGGGTGGTGCAACACCTCCTCAAACAATGGAATGATGTATAAACAAAACTCATTTTGACATGGTATAGCAAATTAATAGTTTAGACTCAAAACCATGAAGTAAAGCATAAAATGACATAAACACCTAAGTATAATGTCCTAAATCCTATAATTGATAAGGCTACATAATATCATTAAATTTTGTCAATATACTCACTTTTGGGAGGATTTTAAGTGTTAATCTAAAAATAAAAACACATAAAAAGTAGGAGTTTAGGCCCCCTCTTCTCCCAAGAGTTTGTACTATGACATATAACTTTAGGTTACTCACCCTGCATCAATAATATAATCAATAAGTGGGGTTGTTATAATCTATCAATTTTTATGTGTTTCTAGATGGTCCGAAGTGTGTTTAACACAAGAACTGTAATCAAATTAACTATATCTACATTAATTGGCTTGTTTTGAAAAGGTCTATTTATTTTCACAACCACCACATTCATCACTTGCTCAGTGTAGTGTGATGTCTAAATTTCCCCTATGATCCAAGATGGAGTACCACTAATAGATCTTATTTTAACTGATCAAAACAAGCATCCCAATGGGTCACCATTGATTTGTATACCCCATCATGGAGTGGGGTTGAAATGATGTTAAGATATGAATTTTGAAGTCAACACCTCCCTAAAAAACCTGTGAGAAGGCGATGAACTCTCGATAATAAGCCAAAATATATGAAAGCAAAATACAAGTGAGAAGACTTTAGGGTAATGTTTGGATCACCCAAACCATATAGATTTGAGGGGGACCTTAATGATGTTAATTTCATACTTTTGGACTAAATCAATTGAAGCAAAAAATTATCACTTTTTGTCACTCAAGTTCCCTAAAGGGGATGGGGGAGAGCATACACACATCAATCATTTTACTAAAATAAATAGCTTTTAACAAATAAACAATGAAAATGAAACTCTTAAGATCATTTATCTAGTGTGAGAGTTCATTTTAATCACCAAAACAAGATGTGTTGTGAATTTTAATCCCCTTGGCACTATTTGAAAAACTTACAAAACTTGGAAAATAACTAAGGCATGAAAAATAAACTAAATTCATTTTAAACACCAAAAGAAAAATGTACAAGATTTAATCATATTCAAACTTGACCTTTTTCACCTTAGGACCTAAAATTTTTAGAGAGTTTTTTCTTACTTAGAATCCCAAAAGTGAATGAGAAAACACCATTTTAGATTTTGCTCTCATGTTTCTCTATTTTTCTATATCAAAGATCGACATCGATCTATTCAGGGATTGATGTCAGTCTATAGGGATCAATGTCGGTCTATAAGGATCAATGTCAGTCTACAAGGATCGATGTCAATCAATCCAAAGGGATCAATGTTGATTAACACAAATCAATGTCATTTTCCTATAAAACATAGAAAAACAAAAATATGGTTTGAAAAAAATAGTGTTAGCTAAATGAACTTTAAAACCAATAAATAACACTAGATCCTATAGGCAAATAGTCAGTCAAATAATACTTAGACCCTTAGAAACAAAAGAAAAATTATAAACTCAAGAAAAATTTATTTAGATATTTTTTCTCCATGCTCTATTCTTTACACAGGGGTCGACATTGGTTTTAGAAGGATCAACGTCGGTTAAAGGGAATCAATGTTGGTCTCTATGTAAATTATGTGTCACTAAAAAAATAGAATACATGAAAAATGAAGTTAAAACTTAAATTTTGAAGATTCTTTAGCATTCATTAGAAAAACTAAAAGGTACTCAATAGTCTCCTTACTTGTATGGGATGCTCATTAGGTCCCATCAGGCATACCATTTATGATCATAAGAATCCAAGAAGGGAGGTTAGTATATTGTTAGAGTAAACAAATAAAACTCAAAGAAACACACTAACACTTACACTCATATATTAGATACTAGGGGAGAGCTTAGTAACAAAATCTAAATGACAACACAATTAAAACTTAAAAGACATAAATCCTTTTACCTTATTTGAGATCTCCAAATACTTTGTTGAGTGGCTTGCTTAGCTTGTGCATCAAGAAGTCATTGGTGAATGAAGCTTATTAGCTCCTTCTCTCCTTGGCACCATTGGATTTGATGTGGCTTGTAATTAATTTTCTTAATATTTTGTCATTATAAAACTATTGATATGAGTCTTATAGAGCAAATCCTACATAATAACTCTACAATATCCAAGCTTAAAAATGAAGAGGTATGGCCTTGTATTTGTAGCCTTTAGAATTAACCCTTACCCAAGGTGAGTTATGGTCAAGTTAATGCTTGGAATGGGTTAAAAATAAACTTAGGTGAGTCAAATATAACTCTTATAGAGTTAATAGTTATCAAGTAATTATGATTTGTAATTACTAGGCATGGATCTCAAAATTAGACATTTTAGGAAATTTTCAAAGAGCTTGACAACTCATAAAGGAAATGATGGAAGGCTAGGATATTTTGAATTTCCTTTTTAAGATATTGATTAATTTCAAACAAATAATTCAACTAGGCATTTAATCATATTTAATTTATTAATTGATTCTTATTAGCCTTTTAACTCTTTTAAGATTTGATTTAAGTTTGCAAATGCCCCACTTAATAGGTCCATAGGCAAAATTGATAGTTGTTATGTTAGAAGGTGATTAGGGATGAATTTATGAGAGGTTTTTATTTCATATGATAGAGTACCCCAATTAGAGATATCTCAACATGATTCTAAGCTTTGATGAATGCTGCATAAGCAAATTTGTGATGTTTAGTGATTCATAGGATTAATTTGTAATGGTTGGTAGGAATGAATCTAAAGTCTACTTAGAATCTAGTTGTGGCCAGTATTAGGTGTCTACAAGTTAAAGGTAAGGCTAATGGGGCCTTGGGTAAGAAATGGAGGGGGGAGTAGAGCTAAATGTTGAGTTATTATTACTGAGCATGGGGAATGGTTAAGCACTACAAAGGAGGTGGGATTGGAATATAAGGCCTTTGAGATTGAGCCATTGTATGGGCCACCTTATGTTTCTTCTTCAACCTCTTTCCTAGGTCATCTCTAGGTGCTATAATGGATGGCTTAGTTGGGATGATAGGGGCCACAGGGGTCAATGGTTGAGGACTTGGAGATTTAGAGTGGGATGTTGGGCTGATTTAAGAGGGGACTAGAAGAGTCCTTTCTAGAAGTGGTAAGATTATGAAGGTCAAAGGAGGCACCTAGAGGACTCTAGGATATGAGATGGGAGGAATGAGAGGGAATGAGGAATTGAGGATGCTCGAAAGGATTGAGGCTAAGGGTAATTATGAAAAATATGGAGGGAAAGTAATAGAAAACATAGGGGTAAATCCAAACTAGTGGGCACCAAAACAGGGAGTTGGAATATGGTGGGAATAAGGGGTGGAAGGGAAATAGGAGGAGATGGAGGAGTGAGTAAGTAAACCTAGATGGGTGCCTCATTTTAGGATCACTATCGAATTTCTAACTACATAAAATATCATAGGCTATGGGGTTGATGGATAAGTGGTATGTTCTTGAGATACCTAGTATTGTGTGGTTTGAGGTTAGCTCTAACACAACCTAATCATAGGAACTATCAAAAGAGGTTGAGGTAGAGTGTGAGGAAAAACTAAAGGAAGCAATGGTAAATTTAGAGTTTAAGGATCTAGAACTACTGGTGGAAGTAGAGCTGGAGTTATGTCTCTAAAAGGAGAAAGTAATAGGATACCCTGTAAGATTATCTAGGATATGGCTAGAGTTATTAGAGTTGGGTCTTTTGAAAATTGAGTAGGAGTTGTAAAAGGGTCTGCCTGAGCCTTCTTCTTCTTCTTCTTCTTCTTCATTTCTACATAAAATAACACCTCTTGGTCATCAATGGTATTCAAACATCATCTTTGGCTTGATGACCTTAGTTGATGTTGAGCTAAGCTAAGTATTTCACTAAATAGGCCTAAATCAACCCTTTCGGGTCCTACTATCTAATCTTGCACTTTACCAAGGTGAAGGAGTCTTGTCTAGCCACCATATTTTATATCAAGGGGAATTTCTTGTAGATTTGGTTTTGTATGTTGATTAGGATCTATAGACATGCCTTCTACTAATGTTGTATGTAGAACTAGAAGATGTAATTTACAAGTTGATAGGTGATCTATTATGCTAAGAGGTTAGGGAAATAATATGGCAAGTGTAAAGGGTCTTGGATGAAGTCTATGACTTATATCACTATGTCATTTTTGTACATCTAATAATCCCCAATGGTTGTGATAGATTCCCATATTACCTTTGAGAGTTAGGGCATTAGAGATTTATTGACTACCTATTACACCACTAGGTAGAAGTGCTTATAGATATCCTAGATATGATGGTTGAACTAGTGGCCATATAGTTTGTAGAAGACCATGTGGATGGTCAGGCCACCAAAAACCCACATAAGAAATGCTGAAGGTTTGAATGAGAGTGTCTCATAGATTGCATCTAGTAGGTATCTCATCATGTAAAAGTTGTCCCCAGCTTGGGCATCTACAATGGCATGGACCAACTTGAATTTCATGAAGCCTCATATATCTGAGACATCTGAGTGAGTCAATATTGTATGCAATGAGAAATGCATCAAATCTACAAATTAATCCTAGTTCAGAGAAGATAGATCCTACTTACACTTCCAATTGGGGATACATTAGCTAATTGAGGTCATGACCAATATGGATATACTAGAACAAATTAGGGGATCTATTAACATAATAATATCACTAGGGAAGGTTCCAAAGCCTCCAATCAAGTAAATCATGTAATAACCCTAACTAAGTCCTATTTTTCATATTCACTATACTAATAAGTAAAGTAAAAATCTAATATAGTGCTCACCAAAGCTTGTGGCACAAAGTGGGGGTAATAAACAACAAAATTAAACATGCATAAAAGACATATACCCACATCAATGCATATGGAATCCTAATATATGGAAGATAAGTGCAAATGCATATCTATCTACTCTTACAAAGGAGGAACAAATTTTAGAATACTTACCTTTGAATATGAATTCACTACGCCTCAATCTCTCCCTTGGCCAAGGTGCTTCATAAGATGTTGTTGTGGTATGTAAAGATTGCAAGGATAAATCAACTCTAGGCTACATAACCTACCAATGCATCTAAAAGACTTCTCCATAAGACAAGATCTGTATCTCCAAATAAAGTATGAAACCTTAAGTTTACTCTTCAAATAGAATGGTGGATAAGCATATGCATAATATATATTACTTCTTATTATCTTCTCTAAATAATCATGAAATTATTGTGTTTATATAGGTGGATCTAACCCTAAACCTTTCTGAATGTTTCAGTCAACAAGGTCAACCTGGTCGACTTAGTATCATAATTGACAAAAACTCACTAGGTCATGGACTAAGTTGACTTAGTATCATAATTGACAAAAACTCACTAGGTCATGGACTAGGTCAGATAGGGGCTGACCTAGACCCTTAATAAATTTTTTCAATAAGATTACAAGGTCAACACAGTTGACATAGTCATATAGAATATCAAAAAGGGGTTTAGGTTATAAAAAGGGCTAATGAAGGTGGTAAAATAATAGAGGAGTGAAAAAGAGGAGGGAAAGCTTAGGGGAATGTTTTTAGACATTGGTTGGATTTGTATCAAGTGGTGATAAGGGACACCAATCTTGTGAAGCACTGATGGTCTACCCACCCCTTTCCCCATGCACCCCTTAAGTCATGCTCTCAAAGATATTGAGACTTGGTGGGTTCTTATAAGATATAAAACATCAGTAATTAATAAAATTTTGAAAATATTATGTTATACATATGCCCCACTCAAAGCTCACCATGTGTCATGTAAGTGCAATAGGGGATGGTGTTTTGAGAATAGAACATGATGACACATAATACTGATGCTAAACAAAGTATAGTAAGGAGAAAATAAGATAAATGAAAGGACATAATTGAAAAATGCAGACCTTTACTTACCTTAGTGCTATAGATAAAAAATAAAATACAAGAGATGTAAAGGCATCTAATGTAAGGAACATTAGGTGAACCTATAGAGATTAGTGTAAAAAGAGCAAAAAATAGAATTTTTTTAACCTATGTATATAATAGTTAGAAAAATTCTCTACGATATCAAGATTCCAAAAAAAATTATGATTTGGAAAATGAGTGAGTAGAAATAAAAATATGATCAAAATAAAGAATCTAACAATAAATACTTGAAGGGTAAATAATTGTGAATGGTAAATATAAATAGGGTGAAAAAGAATTCATTTACTATTATTTGATATTATGATAAAAGTAGATCTCTGAGAAACCTAGTGAGAGCCTAGAGAACCAAAATGGTGAGGAGGCAATACCTGAGGTGAGGAGGATGCATAATAGCCACAAGAGGTGTAACATAGGTAATCACTTTAGAGAATGTCCATGTGTTACTTGGAATTCATATAGGGGGACACCAATGATTATGGGGATATTAGATGATCAAGAGGAGAGGTAAACATTAGCCTGATGGGAAACGTGCTCAAATAGGGTTTATCCATGATTGAGGGTGAGCCTATTTTATGTCTATATTACATAGATTTAGGATATCTAGAAGGATATGATAGGTCTTGTGATAGCATGAGTGTTGTGTCATAATTTAGAAAACAAGGTATCGATGTATGCAATAACCTTATATAAATCTATATTAGATCAAGGGACACTTTATGAATTAGGTTCTATCATTTGAGTTTAGCTCATGCGTGATATATATGAGATGTTGTCTAGAGGTAAAAAGACCATGGGGCCAATGGTAATATTGAGTCCATAGATATATGAGAGGTTCTTTATGTATTGGCTAGCTAGATTTCCCTATGTGGTCGATTATCAGTTGCCTTAGATTTTGAGATGAAGATAGGATTAGGTGGTGTGGGTCATGCCCCACATGCCAGTACTATAGACAATCACATGAGGAGATATCATTTGGTAACCTTATGCACATATTGTGACTATTTGGTTGAGTTGGGTAAATATGGTGCTAGGGTTATCATGGGTGTGGACCATAGACCACTACACCTGGTGGGTAGAGATGTAGTCAGTGGCACACTTTCCAAGTTAATTTAAACTCACACACCTAATGACTCATATAATAGTACCCACATTTTAGGATCAACATACAAGATATCTAAGGGAGAGAAGATAAGGAGGAGTGTCAATCAATAGACTATAGATTAGACTACAACATGTGAGACCATAGACTAGTTGAGTATGATAACTAATAACTTAAGAGGGCCTAGACATGGATGTACCATAAGTACCACATATAGCACTATAGTAGGAGTAGTGACCACCTTGATCACGCCATTAAAGGAGATATCCAATGGTGAGAGAGAGAACAAAGGTTAGTCATATAGGATGATCCATCAATCAACCTAGGGTAAAACTTGTCTATAGAGGCACCACTGAGGTGAGGCTCGAGATGTGCATGGGTGGTGACTCTAAGGTTTGCTTTGATTGGGAAGCATCCCATAGATGAGGTACTTAGAGGATGATCTAATGGAGAGATCATGATTTTGGATGAGTATATGGGGAGATGGTGATTGGTGACACCAGGATAGATAATAAATGTTGTGATTTTTAGACTTTTGATATAGAATACTAGATATATAAGATGGTATATAGATAAATTTTGAGATGGATATGTGATCTAATATCTATCTAGTTTAAATTTTGCATATATTTCAAATGAAGAGGATTTAAAATGGTGATCCATGGTGATGGGAGTGCACCATGATATTATTGATGAGGTGTTGACACTATACAACCCTACCACATTGGATGATCTTGTGGTACCATCTACCCTAGCTTAGGCAGGCTAGTTCAAACTAGTAAGGGAGGATTTGAGGTAGTTATAAACACATAGAGATGGGATATAGTCATTGATAGGAGTGGGATTAGGAGAGGCATGGGCATGGTAGGTCTTAGCTCAGGAGAGAGCCATGCATATGACTACCACTATCCAATTGGGATAGGTACAAGCCCAGGTAGCCAACTATAGGGATAGGTAACAGGCTTGATGTCTTAGACATCTTATTTATAATGTAATATTTATATGGGATAGTTTGAGTCATTTATGGGTAGTGTGGTTAGGCCACGAGATAGACATGATGGAGCCCAACATTAGAGCTAGAGAGATGTATTTTTGTACTTTGTATTAAAAACATATGATATATATAGAGATATCTTGTTTTGATAGTTGGATGTTGATCTTATGAGTTATATTGCTGGTTGTGGTTGTGGATGCATGGATATATTTCTGTCTATCACATGTATTTTGATTTTTTTGGATATGCTATGATAAATATAGGTGTTGTGTTTTCTTTCCTATCATTATGTAGTACACATTCATGGTTAAAAATACACAAGAAAAAAGACTTTGGAAAATTATAATTACTTAAAAACAAATGCACTACACACTATATCATGATGGGAAATGTGTAATAACAAAATATGAATAAGTATAATAAACCAAAAAGTGGTAAACAAGAGGAAAAAAATGTTTTTAAACCATGAAAAAGATTTGTACCAAATTAAAACAAGTAAAATCACACTAAATCACATTGGGAAGTATGAAAATAATGTAATAACATGGAAAACACATGAAATACTAATGGTATGAAAAAAAATCAATTAAGTCAATCAATCATACTAAATCATGTTGGGAAGTATAAAAGAGAAACAAAAATGGTAAAAATGGTCTTAAATTAATCAAACTAATTCAAGTTGGGAAGTATGAAAAACTTAAGAAAAAGTGGCTAGATTCTTACATGCAATCAAAAAATAAGAATATAAAATTGAAATATTAATGAAGCATAAAACATAATAAATCAATATGGGAAGCATGTCAATGATGTGTAACTCATAATAAATCACATCTTATCTCATATTTGACACATGTAATTTTGACTTAGATTATTGGAAAATTTATTGAGGAAGGTCAGGTTTTATCCATGGTCTTACATTGCAACTCATAAAGTAAACACCAATAAGGTGGAATTAATGTGAAAATAAGGTGAAAAGGTATGTTTGGAATGGTAATGTGAAAATTTTGGTAATTTTTGAGGAAGTTCATGTCATATCCATCATCTTTTAATGCAACTCATAAATGGAATCCCTGGGGGGAGTGATCAGTGAACAAAACAATATTTCTCCAGGGGAAATATTAGGATTGTGGGGAGTGAAAAAGGGAATGTAAGAATCATAAAATAGGCATCTTGTGAGAATCCCTTAGGATAAATAAGGCACACTAAGGACATGTGAAGACTCTAAGTGATTAGTGACCATCAATATATAGAGGATACCTATTTGTTATAGACACAAAGCTATGTAGGCAAATAAGTGTGGTACTAAGATCAACTCATGTTTGGAAGTTTTGAACAAGAAAATTAAAATGGACCTACCTTCCCACAATGTGTTCCCCATTCCTCAGGACCCCTTATAGATCCATCGGTCTACCGTGAAGATTGGGTACTTGCATGAGAAAGTAGGTAGCACTAAAAGATTTTTTTATTCTCCTTTTCTAATCTACTGGCCTACTACACCCCAATGGACCTCGGATCTATCATGAGGCCAATTTTGGAGTTTTGGATTTGATTATAAAAAGGATATGTGCTTAGAATCACATATTTTAGTGTTATTTGACTTTTGAAAAATTTAAATGTTGCCTTTTATATTATTGCCTTTTATTAAATGATTTGAATTTTGTATATTTTATGGATTTTAAAATTCCTCCTCCATATAGACTTGGAATGACCAATCATAAGAGATAGAGAGATACACATTAATGAGCTTTAGGATTTGGTTAAAGGAAGCTAAGTATCCAAAATACATGACTAAATAGAACACTTAGGTTTAACGATGAACCAACATGTTATCTTAAGTCTCAACCATGTGTATGCTTAGTTAGTGAAAGTGAATAAAGGGGAAGAAGAGGAGATCCAAAGTGGATCAAAAAAGGGATATTTTAATGAGATGAATTATTTTCTAATTGATCACATGGTAAATAAGGAATGACTAAAGGGAGCAACATTTGTATAACCAAGTCATAATAATAATTAGCCATGTTTATAGAGATAAGATTAAAAAAATTACAAAAAAGGATAAGGTAACCATAATAAATTAACTCAAGAAGAAAAAATATGGGATTATGAAAAATAACCCATAAGATAACATAAGAATAAAATTGACATTATAAGCAACATGTAATGTGAAACAAAAGTCACCATGTAAGATAGATAAAAATTTGAACAATGTCAAATGATATAAAATAGATAAATATAAATTTAGAGCACACATCCAATCCAAATGAAAATTTAAGAACACCATACATGTGTTCATAAGTACTAATATATTTTTCCACACGCATTATCCATAACATTTGATAAGTCTCTATGAATTTGAATACAAACTATAGCTAATATCTCATCAATCTTCAGTGAAAGTTGAGAAAATACTTCACATCAAATCTCCTCAATAGAAAATGTAGGAATTCTTGAAGTATCATGATGATGATGGCTATCATGTAGGGTATGCTCAGGAGAATACATGGTAATGGATTCTATAGGAGATTAAGGGGTCATCGATGGATAAGGTGCCACTGGTGAAGGAGTCACTGGTGGAGAGGGATCCACTGGTGAGGGAAGGTTCATAGGTGAGGGACTCATAGGTGGAGATAGAACCATAGGAGGTAGAGCCATGGGAGAAGAAGGGGGAGACTTATTGTGAGAGTGACATGTGAGAAGAAGATTAAAAGCTATAAGAATGGTTAGGAGATGATCCTTGAGATGTTACTAAAGGATGTGGTAATGATTAATATGATGGGTACCACATTGGTACCAAAGATAATATACCTCTCCATATTTAGGAAGATATTTAGGTAACCCTTTCAATGGAGGTATATCTTTTTCTATGGGCTGAGGAGTGGTGGGACATAAGGTATCAATATATTATTGTAAATTATGACAATGCATGGATGAATGGTTATCTATGTTATGGAAGTAATATATATACTTATGAGTAGACTTGGTAGGTGTACTCATAGGACTGGAAATTAAAGTCAAGGAAGATTTGTATTATGAACAACCTCTAGTCCAGTGACCAAAAAGTTTATAAATGTCATAGTATGGTTGATCAGCCCATTTGATGGGCATAGGAGCAAGTTGTGGTAAAGGGAGAAAAACATCACCAAGAGAAGGAAAGGTTCATGGAGAGATTGGATGAGGATCGACTAAAGGAGAAATAAGATTAGAAATAGGAAGAGACTCAGTGAGAGTGGGAGTGGTAATGGGAATGGGATCTAAATTGGGCTCTACTGAGGGAGGGGTGCAATCTACAAAAGGTTGAAGGATAGTCATAAGCATCTCAAGTATAAGTCAACTAGAGGGGTCTTGGTATCTAGAAAAGCAATAAGGATAAATCATAGTATGATCCATAAGCATGTTCCTATGAGGTTCTTCAAAAACTAGATGTGTGTGCACCATATCTACCCTAAAATCAAGTGGAAAAATGCTAGAATTAGGAAAAATATAAGATGGAATGCTAGAAGATATACTGAAAGACTAAATCAAAGAGAAATGATAATGAATAATATCAGCATCTCAAACATAAACTAGACCTCATAATAATGGATCATCTAAGGTATAACCATCATCATAATTTGGTGTGTGAAGGTCAATGGCATAGGTAAGGATGACCTTGTCATTTAATGTGGTGTGATGAATGAATTGTTGAGTCTTAGTTGAGATAATGGGTATATCATCACTAGGTGATTGACCAGAATGAGGTTATAAATAAGGGGGAAGCTGAGAGATGAGATGAGGTGAGAGATCCAAGGTTTTAATCTTGAGATTAATCTCATTAGGCTCATCATCATCAGAATCTATGAGGTTAGGGGGTATATTCTTGATGAGTTTGGGATGACCATTATAACCTCAGGTGGAATTGATAAGAAATTTAAACCATTGAGATTCATAAAATGGAATGCTTGGCAAAGGTTCAAGGGTAGGAATCTTGAATACAACATGGTCTTATAATTGTTCAAAATTACAAGGGTTAGTGTCACCTTGAATCCTATAGATGGCTCCATTATGAGGAAATTTGATGCATTGGTAAGCGAAAGAGGAAATTGCTTTCATGTAATGAGTCCATGATCTACCAAGAAAAATGTTATAATATAGAAGAAAATTGAATATCATCACCTTCACATGAATGGTGATAGGTGGGATGGTAATGATGATCCATACACAACCTAAAGGAGGCATTTACCTTTGATCATAACCTTGACATGTGTTGTGTGTGGATTTAAGATTATACTTAAAATATCCAAGAGTATTGATAAAATAGATAGAGGCAACACAAGTACCATAACCCTCATGAATCAAGGCATGCTTGACTTGGATATTGCTAATTTGGACATTGATAAAAAGAGGAAGATCATTTTCATGAAAAAAAATCTCATCAGGGATCATAAAAGTAATAGGGAATTTGAGGGAAAGAGAAGTGTCCATTATTTCATCAATAGTATGGACATATCTTCACATTATTGTAAAATTCTATCTTCTAATTTGGATAAGGTGGTTTTATGTCCTACTAGGGGAGGACGATGGATGTTCATTTAGAAAAAAAATTGCATAAGATGATTATGATGTCATGAAGAGGTCCACATAAGTTTAAGAAATGGGATTTGAGATGGGAGATTAATAAGCTCTGTAATAAGATCTCACTCATCATAACCCATAAGAGGACTATTGAAAAGAGGTGCATAATGTTGAAGGAAGTCCTTGAAAGGAGGAGTCAAAGTGCATGTGAATTTATGGTGATAAGAGGTAGGAGGTTTAATTAGAGTACAAGCTGAAAGGATAGACTAATTGATGTAGGTGTGGTTTGAGATATATAAGAAGAAGTGTTAATAGGAGGTTGAGTATCATTAGTGATAAGTATAGAGGTTGAAGGGATGATAGAAATGGTATGAGAAGTCTTATCCAAGGGAAGTGTTAGAATTGGTTCATCAAAGGATATGAGGTCTTATTACCCCAACTTGGTTAAGTGAGTTGGACAAGAATTGTGGATAACATGAAATATGTGAGATAATTAAGGTGTGTGGATGGGTTAGGATCAATGAAATTAATATAACTTTGTATATTAGTCATATTGACCACATTCTCTTCATGATTTGGGTTAATACGACTATAAAAATTATTAGTATAAGGGGTAGGCTTATCTTGGTTATCTTAGTGATTTGGAAGAGGATCTTTATAGATGGCCAAATGAGCATTATCTTGGTTCTAAGCTTTAGATTTAGTTTATGTTTCATGGGCTTTGAAGCAATGTCATAGGCTTGTTTACATTTACGAATGATAGAATCATGGTCAAAATTGGGACAAAAAAGGAAATACATAGCTAAATTATGAAGCTACCTACAAGTCTCATGATAATGACCCCAACTAGCATGAAACCAACAAAGTTTATTGGGATCATACCAAGATTTGATGGGTCAAGTGGGATCAATTTCTCTTAGTAGAGACCTTGGTAGACATTTTTGTAATTATGCAAATGATAAAGGTTTATGAACATTGATGTTAATGGCTGAAGATAAATGAGGATTAGTGATGTGGTTGGGAGGGGAAGCTTATTCTAGAGTTTGGTTGGGAAAAACATCTTGAATAGTATGAATGGTATCATAAGAGTCGGTAACACCATAATGTTTAGCATGATAATTATTATTCTTGATTAACATGTGATTACCCATATAAGGTTGGGATGGATTAAATTGAAGCATAAGGAAATCTTGATGTTTGGTTTGGTCAATGATTTCTTCCAAGGTACGTGGAGAGAGTCCAGATCTGATATTGTAACTCGGGAAAAAGAGAATTCTTAAATAGATGAAAGAGGTTGTCATCTACCATATTATGTTCACATTTTTTAGATAATGTCTTCCATCATTTGATGAAATCTTAAGTGGTTTCTATCTTAAGTTACTTACAATTGATAAAATGGGCCAAGGTATTTTTAGGAATATCACTAATTTGGAACTCTTAGACTAGAGCATTAACTAAATATTCCAAATGTGTAATGGAAAGAGATTTGAGTTTGTTGTATTAATCTAAAGCATCACTTGTGAGAATTTTTTATAGTATCTTGGTAGTGGCAAAGATATTTAACTTGAACTAGTATTTATATAGATTTGCAAATGTGTTTAAATAAAAAACAATATTAGTTGATCCATTATAAATAATGGTAGGGGTGATACCTCCTATATCGATATTATCAATTTGAAATGTAAGAAACTCATTTTGAAGGTGCTAGTTTGTTTTATTAACAAGAGGAGGTTGAGGGATAATATTACCATGGGAATCCCAAAAAAGAGGTGGGGGAACATTTTGGTTATGCATGCCCCATGGCATCTATTGTGGGTGGGTTTGAAGATGGATAAGGTGATTTTGCATTTTCATCATTTGATTTACATTTTAAGCTTGAAAATAATTCATTTGATTAAGAGTTTATAATAAGAGTTGATGGGTTTGAATTGAATTAGTAGCATTGTTTGAAGTATTAGAATGGTAGTAGTGGCTTGGGTACCACTATGGTTGTAATTAGGAGATTGAGAAAAAATGTTATTAAGTGAGGCACTAGTGGCATAATATGCTTGTGTGGCAAAAGATACACTAGTGTAGGGATGAGAATAAGCATCACTGGAGGTATGATTACCATGGGTATCAAATGATGTACTATTAGAAGAATTGAGAAGAGTGGGTGTTTGGAGAGGCCCACTAGATGTATAATCTACCATGTTAGTAGAGATACTAGGCATAGAGGTAGAGGAAATCAAAGAGGAAGAAGTCATGGTATGATAAGGGGTCAAAATAGAGGGAAGAAGCTAAGAAGTAAAGAAGCTAGTATCCCCAAATATATGTGAGAACATGGGAGAAGGTGAATGGGGCTCCACAACTTTACCACTTATCATGAAATGGTAAATAATAGAAAGATCTTCATCTTGATGTTAAGGAAACTCATTGATGAAGAAGAGAATTTATAGTGTATACTATAATTCAGGTTGATCTTCAAATTAGAAGAGAGATTGTGAAGTGAAGAGGAATGAGGAGGGGTCACATAGTTTTTGGTGCAAGTGGATAAATGAACATTACTTTAATCTAAGATAGGAACCACAAGCTGCTTATGGGAGAACATATTAGGGTTGGTAAGACTCATCATATCTATTGAATTCAAATTAGTGTTGTCTTCAAACAAGAATTTATTGATGAATGAGAGAGATTAAAGAATGCAAAGTTGATGCAAATCAAAAAGATATAGGAGACAAATAAGAGTATAGAGTTAACCAAGTCAACATAGTATTATTATAAATAGGAGATAGAAGAGTGTAGAGTTAACCAAGTTGACTGAGTACTTTAGATAGGAAAACAAAAAATCTAATAAGAATACAAAATTAACTAGGTCAACTTCATACTATATCTGGATTAACAAAAAGGAATATTAGGTCGACAAGGTCAATTTAGTACTAAAATCAGGGAAAAATATAGTCTATAAGACACTGTGTCAAATAGAATGATAGTGTACTAAAAATTTGGAAAAAATTACAATGTAATTTGAAGCAAGAAGCAAAATCAAATGCACAATCAATTAGGTCAATGATAATGATCCAATTGAGACACACAACATAAAAACCTTGTACCAATGTTGGCCAATGCAAGTTTTTTTAATACAACATACAATATGCAAAGAGTAGTTAATCAACTAAAAAGTAAATACTAAGTGGTCATCCTGAATGTTGTTAGATTATTATAAAGTGTTAATTTAAGTGTGATATGGAAGTTGGCTGAAAGTAGGAACTATAAAGCAATCTATGGATGGTTTTAGAATGTTAAGGACAAAAAGGATATGTGTTGGCAATAGTATTGGCTTGGTATTGGGGCCTACCCCTCACTTCACAATCTCATATCAATAAGGGTATTAGGTGCTTTGCCAATATATACCATTAACCACATATTTATACTTGGCCAGAAAACCAAGTCAATTTTCCCCTTGGTGATGAAATCCAAGTAGGTAGGCCTTGGGTAGACAAATGTTTAAATGCATTTTGAAATAATATGATTTGGTAGTGTGTGAAAAAAAAGACCAAAATAGTACAACTAAATGGTATATTAAAAAAAACCTAATTAGAATATGTGAGCTACTCTAAGCATGCAAACAACTAAAAATGAAAGTGTGATTAAATTATTAGCATATATTTATCAATTCCCAATTTAATCATAGTATAGAGTTAGTTCATATGACACTGTATGCAAACATTATAGAATAGATTTGATAAGGTCACTATTATACTATATAAGTAAGAGTCCTTAATAACTAAGTCAACTAGTTTGACTTAGTCTTTTAGATAGAAGACATACTACAAAATTAGGTCAACTACATCGACCTAGTTTACTATAGGATTGTAGTTTTAAAGACTATAAACTTGTGCAAAATAGAAATATAATGAAGAATTGAGTTGAAAGAGAGAGAAGGAAAGGAACTTTGGTGGGTTAGAAGATGCTAAGGACTATGAAATTTTTGTTGAATTGCTTTGAATGTTTCCTTGCAAGTTTTACCAACTGTGTCGACTGGGTTAACCTAGTTCTATGATTTCTTGTTTGCTAGACCTATTAAGATGATTGAGTCAACTTAGTCAACCTAGTTTGTTATATAGAAATTGTGTAGGATATTACGTTGACTTGCATGACTTATTTTGTTGTTCTAGATTTGAATAAGAGACTAAGTCAACCTATTCAACATAATCTATTGTTTGAAACTAAATAAGAGTACTCTGTTGACCTGCTTGATCTAGTAACATATATTTGATGAAGACCTACATAGAAAGAATAGATTCATTTTGATTTGAATTTATGTTAAATTTATGCATAGAAGTTATAAACTATACCATCCTAGTTGACCTAGTATCACAAAAATAGAAAATTAATAAAATGATATAAATGAAAAGTATAAAAGAAAACTTTCAAGGATTAGATTCACTTTAGGTTCAACAAAATGTATGCAATGAGAAATACATTAAATCTATAAATCAATCCTATCTCAGAGAAGATAGATCCTACTTACACTTCCAATTGGAGATACATTAGATAATCAGGTTCATGACCAATATGAATCTGCTAGATCAAATTAGGGGATCTCTTACCATAATAATATCACTAGAGAGGGTTCCAAATCCTTCAGTCAAACAAAATCACACAATAACCCTAACTACATCTTATGTTTTCATATGCACTATAGTAATAATAAGTAAATTAAAAATATAATCTAATGCTCACCAAAGATTGTGACACAAAGTGGGGGTAATAAACAATAAAAGTAAACATGCTTAGAAGGCATAGACTCATGTTAATGTATCTGTAATCTTAATGCATGGAAGATAAATTAAAATGCATATCTATCTACTCTTACAAAGGAGGAACAACGTTAGGAATACTTAACTTTGAAGATGAACCCACCAAGCCTCAATATCTCCCTTAGACAAGGTGCTTTGTAAGAGGTTGTTGTGGTATGTAAAGATGACAAGAATAAATCAGCTCTAGGCTACATAACCTATCAATGCATCTAAAATACTTCTCCATAATATAAGATATGTATTTCCAAAGAAAGTATGATACCCTAAGCTTGTTCCTTAAGTAAAATGGTGGATAAGTAGATGCACAATATATCTTACTTCTTATTCTCTTCTCTAAATAATGGAAAAATAATTGTGTTTATATAGGTGGATCTAACCTAAACCCTTCTGAAAGTTTTGGCTAACAAGATCGACTCAGTCGACCTAGTATCGTAATTGACAAAAAATCACTAGGTCTTGGACTAGGTCAGCCAAGGGCTGACCTAGACCCTTAATAAGTTTTATCAATAAGATTACAAGGTCAAAATAATCGACATAGTCAT
This sequence comes from Torreya grandis, assembly GCA_037957365.1. NCBI lineage: Eukaryota > Viridiplantae > Streptophyta > Pinopsida > Cupressales > Taxaceae > Torreya > Torreya grandis. Next base: position 1,674,850 of record JARHVA010001081.1, read on the forward strand.
GTAAACTATCAAAAAGGGGTTTAGGTTAGGAAAATGGCTAATGAGGGTGGTAAAAGACTAGAAGAGTGTGCAAAAGAGCAATCAAAGATCAGAGAAATGTTTTTAGGAGTTGGTTGAGTATCAAGTAGTAATAAGGGATAAAAATATTATGAATCACCAATGGTCAGACCACCCCTTTATCAGTGCACCCCTTAAATTTTGCACTCAAAGATATTAAGACTCAACATGTTCATACAAGATAGAGAGTGTTAGTAATTGATATTTTTTTTGAAAATATTATGTGTATACAAGGATCATGTATATAAGGGCCACCCAAAACTCATTGACATGTTGGAAATCTGAGTCTTTAAACATCCAGTTCATTAGGATTATACCTATTTGGACCTCCTCCTAAAAGGTGCAAACTATATAAGCATTAATCTTCTCCTTATTAACCCACTTGGAGTTAGGGTTCTCAACTTAATCATGGAGGACATCATAAATATGGTAGGTGTCTATCTAGGCTGATAATACCACTACATCATATGAGAAAGAGAAGTATGAGAAGGAGTAGTACGCTTTGAAGGCATTCCTAGATATATCAGTAATCAATTGTTGAGAAGTGGGTGAGCATACCCAGTATTTGATAGCATCTTGCATGCATATATCCTTATGGAGGATGTCATTCAATATGTTAGTATATGGATATGCCTCTAGTTTAGATGCATATCTATAGAGTCCTCACTTCTTATAAGACCTAAAGGCATCCTCATATTTAGCTAGTTGGTCATCAACATTGGTAGAATCCTTGGTGACTTATTCAATTACCTTAAATAGATCATTTTAGTGCCTATACTTGGTTAAACCAATAGGGAAGGTGGTATCCTACTACACACATTTTAACTTTGCATTTGAGGATGTAATAACTATTAGAGTAGGACATAGGGGCAATTTAGGGAGATTTAAGTGTAGGAGGTAAGGGATACAAGGGCTCTATGGAATTTTAGAAGCAAGGAGTTAGATATTTTTCTACAGTTAACAATGGTAACCATTAATGGGATTCTCTTAGACTTTATAAGCACATGCATACATCCCCTTATATTAATGGTATTTGGTATCTCACTTGCTATGAATTTGAGTTTGAGTTGGTGGATGGATTTTCTCCCTTTATTTTTAAATCTAGAATTGAATTTAGAGCCCATAATCCTCCATTTCTAGCTAGATATAGCAATGGTAATGAGATGTTTTTAAAACTATCCAATCAGGTCTAGATTCCCATTCTATTAATGCCTAGTGCATAATAGGCATGTAGTCACATCTCTTAGAGGTTCCTTAGTTAACTCCTACTTTATGACATGTGTCATCAATTTATCTATCCTCCTATAACACTCAACACTTAGGCATGGTTTCATACTCCATGGCATTCCGTAGGCTAGGTGATGTGTCACCTAGGACACTTGGCACACCTTAGTTTTCCTTTGAGTCTCATTCATATTTTATTTTGAGCTTTTTAGGTTCTTAGGTGGTAACTAGTTTATCTATCTACTAGGTGTCATGGCTCCTTCCCAATTAGTTGGGCTATCCCAGGCTCTGACATCTTTAACAGGTCTAGGGGGTTGACCTTTTTTACCTCAATATGATGCGGTACCTTCCTATTTGGTTGGGCTCTCCTAGGCTCTAATAGGTCTGGGGGACTAGCCACATTAGTTCAGTATGATGTGGAGCCTTCACATTTGGCTAAGCTCTTATGGTAATTAACATATTTTATAGATTTAGGGACTAGCTACTTCAACTCAATATGATGTGGCATCTTCCCATTCAATTAGGCTCTCTCAAGATTTGAAAACTCTAATAGGTCCACATAACTATTTGCTATGGCTCAATATGACATGGTACCTTCCCATTCATTTAAGATCTCCCTAGTTTTGACATCTATAATAGGTTTAGTGGATTGGCCTTTTTGAACTCAATATGATATGGCATCTTCCCATTTGACTAGGTTATACTAATCTCTTACATCGTTAATAGGTCTAGGGGACTAGCTACTCTGACTCAATATGACATGACACCTTTCCATTCAATTAAGATATCCCAAGATTTGACATATTTGATAGATCTGAGGGACTAACCACAATGAATCAAAATGATGTGGTGCCTTATCATTCATCTAGGCTCTCTTGGGCTCTGACATCTATAACAAGTCTAAGGGACTGACCACTTTAAATCAATATGATATGGCACCTTCTCACTCAATCAGGTTCTCTTGATCTTTAACATCTATGATAGGTCTAGGGGATTAGCCTTTCTACCCTCAATATGATGTGGTGCCTTCCCATTCAGTTGATATCTCCTAAGATCTAACATCTCTAATAGGTCTAGGGGATTGGCCACTCTAACTCAATATGATGTAGTACCTTCCCATTCGATCAGGATCTAAAATCTCTAACAGGTTTGGGGGACTGGCCACTCTGACTCTTGATGACATGGTAACTTCCCATTTAGCCAAGTTTCCTCAGTGTTTGACATCTTTGACAGGTCTAGGGATTGGCCTTTATGACTCTTGATGATGTGGAAACTCCCCATTCAACTAGGTTCTATGAAATTCTCAAAAATGACCAAGCAAGAAAGATAAAAAGAATGTGACACATTGCAACTTACTTATCAAAAACAAAGTTCTTAATTTTCCATAGGGGAAATTAGGTTTATTTATTTTGGATATTCAAGTGGAAATTAACCTTTAATGTTAGTTCCATGATTTACAATAAGAATAAACACTTCCTACTTATAAAGAGAAATTAAAATATGTTGGTTACTACTTGAAGAAATAAAGGTGGTGCATATTCTAAAGGTTTGAGCAGGTGTTACTAACAAGAACAAAATGAAAGACTTTGAAGCTAAGGTTCATGAAATTTTTATAGGTGTCACTGATCAAAGTGACATCTCTTTCGAGTTAGGATTCTTTGTGATTATCTTTTCCCCAACTCTATAATCCATCACCAAGCAACTAGAAATAATTCAAGAACAAGAAGAGTTAGCCATAACACATTGGAATGAACATTTTGATATTAGCTATATAATAGATTGATTTGTTTCATTATAGTTTCATAATCTTATTGAATGTTTTATTGTAATTTATCTTATTATATTATCCATTTAATTACATAAAAATAGTAGACTGATATCCCTCCAAGGAAGTGTACCACTTCCTAGAATTGATCTTGTATCAGGTAGTCTGCCCATCTCTATTATAATCAATATTTTCCAACTTGTCTTTTTTGTGTAAGTATGCCTTCCTATCCAAGAAGGTGCTCCCACCTCACTAGATCAATGATGCACATCCCTCATCATAGGTATTCCTCTTTAAACCCTATATCAATTCTACTTTTAGTAAGTTATTTTTATTAATAAAATGAACTTAAAATTCCAAAACATTATGGCACACCCATAGGACCCCTAATGTCTCATTATTCTTATTGATTTCATTGTGAAAGCCTTCACTAGTTGCATTTTTCTTGATTATCTGCTTTCATTCAAAAAGAGAAAAATCCAAAAAATATTAATTTTATTTTTAAGGTTTAAAAAGAATTATATTCATCCTCTGTGTGCCTAGATAATTCACATAAACTAATCTAGGTAGATCAATATATCATAGTAATCACAATTTCTCACACACAACCAAAACCACATAATCTTAAAATAAGCATTGAAACATCTTCCTACCTAAGGTGGACCCACTTTGCTTTCATCACCAAGGGGAAAACTGACTCGATGTACCAACTGATTATAAAAAATTTGGTAAGAAGGATAAAGGCTAAGCACCCAACACCCTTATTGATGCAGTGTGTGAATTGAGGGGGTAGGACCCAATACCAAGCCATGTACTTTCTTCCAACACAAAATCAAGCCTCAATGTACCTTCATGTATATAGGTTCTTATCCTTAATTTAAAACTTAAAACCATATTTAGATTACCATTTCTTAGTACCCTTGTTGACCCTTTTTCTTACCACATTCTAAATTTAGTTGTTTAAAAAATTAAAATTTTAAATTATGTTTGGTACTGTGTGTGTGTGTTTGTTTCCACTAAAATGAGATAATCAAAAGACTATTGTGTGATTTTTCATTTCATTTCTCTATTTATTTTTGATGTGACATGGTTTTGATGTGACAATAGTCACTAAAACAAACAAAATCCCTAACCTCATCCTCATCTATGGAGAACACCCCAAATCCTCCTACCTCTCCTGAGTCTATGGGGGAGGGTATTCCCTAGTTATATACTTAAAAAGATCCTAAATTTGATAGAATAATGGATAGCAATCCAATTTCTCTTAATTATTACTTTAGTACTCATGTCATCTGTATTCCACTTTCCCCTCGTACATAACCTTTCAAGAATATTTTTGGCATTCCCCTAGAGGGACCTAAAGTTCTCACTACAACCATGGTTTCCTTTCTCAATAATTCTCCCCCAATAGGTTGTGATATTAACACATTGCAACCTTTGAATAATCCAACTATAGTAATATTTAGTGGTCTATCTCTGAATAACACCCAAGCCCAATATGTTACTACACCTTAACTTATGTTTACTCCACCTCCTGCTACTACACCTTAAAACTTATTAATTTCAATCCCTAAAACTCTCCCACCCATTGAAACTAGCAAAGTTTCAAACCCTCAAACCCAAAATTTAAAATAAGTTCCATTAATTCAACCTCCTAAATAGTATGTCCCATTGACTACTCAATATATAGCTCCCTCACAAGCCCTTGGATCAACTTATCTTTATTCATCCCCACAACAAAATATACCCTTACAATCCCCATAATATGTGGTGGCATCCCAACCTATTATGACCACATCTATTGGTTACCCCTTGTCACAACCCTTTTCCACTCTATTCCATACCTATCAACATCTATAACAAAATTTCTTAAGGGGCATTCCTCAATATAATACCCATCTTGACCTTATGAATAGGATGGGAAATCTAGAAGCCTTTGCCTCTAGGTGTAAAAATATGCTCGCGCATGATCAAATTTGTAATGAACCTATTAATCTAGTTGTCCTTATTAGGCCATACCACTCATAATGGGAACTTATAAAATTCAGGAAATTTCAAAACAAGGAATATCTTCAGCAACACATTAGAGAATTTAGACATACTTGTTATATCATAGCCCATGATGATGTTCTTTTCCTAAGAATGTTTCTCATGTTGTTAGATGGACCAAATTTAGGCTGGTATAGTTCTATCCCTCAACACTCTCTATTCTCTTTTGGAAAACTAACCTAAATATTTTTAGAACACTTCTCCATTAACATTGCAAGAAAATTGACCATAACTGACCTATATGCCATTAGATAATTTGATGATGAATGTATCACTGATTTTGTGGCTAGATGATGAAGACTTATTAAAAAAATAACTTTCTCCCTTCCTCAACTAGACTTAATTGAATTATTTATAAGATCATGTGCTAAGCATCTATCATCAACATTATAGGTGCAATCCTTCAATACTTTTAATGAGGCCTTTTCCATGGCCTATAAACTATAAATCTAAGCTTTAAAAGAAGGGAAGGTAAAGTTACATAATAAAAACTTCAAACCCAATCCCTCTAAAGGAAACATTAATACCAAAACCAAAAGCACTACTAATTTCATGGTCTTAAAATCAGCACCTCCACAAACAAAGAGCCAATCCAAACCCCCTACCTCCCAAGCACAATAAAAAAAATTATTAACATGATTTCCTCCTCAGTAGCACACACCCTTAGGGGAATTTTATTCTTCTATTTTAGATAAGCTCTTAAAATATTCTATTATTGAACTTCCTCAGGTTAGACCTCTTGATGACTCTCAACCAAAGCTTAGCTGGTTTAAATAAAATGACTTTTACAACTACCATCATGTACTAGGTCATGATGTCAATAGATGATGCTACTTCAAAGGTCTAGTTCAAAACCTTATTGACCAAGGAGAGTTATAGTTAGATAAGTCTAACACTCCTCCTAATCAATCCATAGATATATTTAGGCAACCATTACCTAACCATACCTCTACATATAATTCTATATAAGCCAATTTAGGATGCACCTCAGACCATGAGACCCATGTGATAAGTATGATCCATGATCAACTTATACCTAAATATGTTGGTAGTGCATCTAAATCACCTTTAAAAATAACTAAAATACCATATCTCCTTATAGGAGATGATTTAAAACCATCTAAATCAAGTAGATTTATCCCCAAGACTCACCTATTTTTTATGGATCTCATTATTTGGGATCTTATCGAGGAAACATTAAACCCATTCAAGACAATCAACTAAAAAAAAATAAAGGATGAGAAAGCTATCAAGGAGGATATTTGTCTAGATATCCTAGAAGATACACATACCACTCCTTTAATCACTAAAATACCTTCGTGTAGCATACACATCCCCTCTATTTGACCACCCTCCTAAGAGGACTGTTATATTACCTCGACCAAATCCAAAACTAACTTCCCTTATAAATCATGAAGAGACAAATCTTGTAAAGAGATAAATTAGGGGAAATGTTTCAAGAAGTGAAAAAAAACCTTGGGGAATCACAAAGAAAATATTTAAAACATCCACCCATAAGGATTAAACTCCTTAAAGAGGATATCCCTACTATCCCCAACTAGATTTGAAAAAGGAAGATGGCTTTGCCACCAATTCCAATTAGAATATCCATATTAGGACCTCATCCTTTAGTGAAACCAAAAACCACCATTGTGTAATCCTCTTCTAAAGAGAATATACCATTACAAAGGGATCTTCCCATGGTAATAATGTCAATTCATAATCCCTTAAATCCTTATTACTCATAGAACCTGGGTGTAAGGTCTTATCCCAAACATAAAGTACCTTCTATGGGGAATATTCAAATAATTAGTGCAAAGAATCAAGATTTGAAATCAAATACAACCTCCATGCCAATGCCTCGAAGGGTCAAAAAACCCAACCAAGATCCAATATGGGGGTCTTATTCTAAGATTCTTGGTCAACTCCTTCAAAATTCCCTTATCACATTACCACCATAAAACCTATTAACCCCCATGTTCAAAAGTTGGCATGGTATCGAGAAAATAATAAATGTGTACACCATCATATAGTGGAACATGATATTGAAAGTTGTAACATGCTAAAATATATGGTCCAAAATTTATTAGAAGAGGATGATATTTTAATAGAACAATTTGGGCATGATTATCCTCATAGTCAACCTGTTAGGGTCATGACCACTCTGGGAACTAGTATATTATCAAAAAGGTTAGAGTGAGTTTTAAAGGAAGATAAAACTTCTAATAAAATTCAATATCAACCCCCTTTAAAACCTCTATACTTGGATGATTCTAAAACCATATCAAATCCACCATTTTTTTAGATAGACACGATACACATAGCCACACGATCTCAAACTCAGGGTCATAAGAATCCCAATAAAGCCAAGGTGACTATTGTAAAAGCTCCTTCTACCATAGACAGTCCTAAAAACACTCACCCTAAAACCTAAATTTTTTATGTTAGGAATAGTGCAGGATAATAATGCTTTAGAATTGATCCATATATCAGTTTTAAAATAACTCCATCAACTCCCCATCAATATGTCTTTATATTAACTTGTCCAAAACTCTTCCAAGATTTGTGAGGCTATGATAGAGGCCTTACAAGATATCAATATACAATTATATTAACCCCAACCTCTATCATCTTTTATTCCATCTTTGTAAAAGTCATCATCCATAATGTTCCATGATTCTAAAATATCACCATTAAAACTTGATGACTAGGATCTACCATTATTTATCACTACCCAAATTAATAAGACCTGAATCAAATGAGTAATGATTTATAATGGAAAAAGTATAAATATTATCTCCTTACATGATTTTAAGTAACTATAGTTACCTGAAATGGTTGTAGCTCAATCTCCATCTATCTTATAAGCATTCTATTATACTATGGCCCCTACATTAGGAATAGTTATCCTTCTCATATACGTACATATACATACTCTCCTTGAGTTATTTTATGTCATAGAGGGTGATTTTAAATATAACATCCTATTGGGACATCTTTGGATATGTGTTATGTGTTGCGTTCCCTCCACTTTGCACTGATGTCTTAAATTTGAACATGAGGGTAAGGTCTATATTTTCCCTTGTTGGAAAATTGTCATAGAAGTGTCCAAGGGAGTGGATGAATTTACTTGATAGTATAAGTGACAATGACAAAGTTTTCAATGTTCTTGTCCTAGTTTGCTTGAAGGAGACTAGGTTGATCTTTAGAATTTGTCTGTTTAGAGATGATTAGGGGAATTTGTCTATTTAGAGATGATTAGGGATAAGTTTAAAGTATTGTGCATGAGAAAAGGTCCTATCAAATGTCAACAATGATTTGAGTGTTTGTGTGTATAAGTGGAATTCATATATTAGTCCATAGTTTTCATCTAAACATTTTAGGTCCAATGGCAAAAAATTTGAGTAGGTAGTTTGATGATGTCATAATTACCATGTGTGGATGAGTTAGGGGAGTTGGTCATATGGTTGTGATAAAATTAGTCCCAATTTTCTATGGTACAAGTCTCAAGTCATAAAATTAAGTGAAATTAAATATATGTGTGTGTAATTTTGGGCTCCCAGGCATTTTGACAGTGTTTTTTATGTTTAAAAAAAGTTGAGTAAGTAGTTCGGTGATGTTATATCTTGCACATATGAAAGTTTTAGGAGTAACTTGATATATGTATGAATTTCCCTATGAGATAAGATATTATTCACTAAATATTAGGTTATGTGACTAAGTGTGATAAAATATATGCAAGTTCAAAGTTGGGCTCCCAAGCAGTTTGATAGTGTTTTCCCATACTTAGCCGAATTTGCATGTGGCAAGAAAAGATGAGTAAGCATTTTGATGTAGTCATATTTTACACATGTAGAAGTTTAAAAATGAGTTTATCATATGGTTTTGTTTATTTTTATTCCTAGTTTTTATTTTCTAAGTTTTAGGTCATGTAATGAAGTTCATTAAAAGATATGCATGTGCAAAGTTGGCCTTTTAGGCAGTTCTAGGCATAGTTGGCTCTGTGGCAAAAAAATATGAGTGAGTAGATTAATGGAATTATATATTGCACATGTAAAGATTCCAAGATCATATTGATATATGGTTAGATTATCCTATGTGAAGATATATTATGGCTCAAATCTTAGATCATGAATTTAAGCAAAGAAAAAGATATGAAGGTGCAAAGTTGATCTTACAAATAGATAACAAGGGTCCTCATACTTAGTCTTTTTTTCTTGATGTTAAAGATTAAGACCAAATGGAGATATAATGGCTCACAAGTGATTGTACAATGAAGATATATGGTGGGTGTTGATTCAAATGAGTCAAATTATTTTTTGGTAAATGAAGATAAAGATCGATCTCCTTATAAAAGGATCAATGAAGCATGTTTGTTTCAAGGTGTCAAGAAGAAGTGAGATGAGGACAAGTGTTCAAATTTTAACATTGAGTAGAGGTAAAGATAAATCTTATTCTAAGATCCAAATGTGAGTATCTATTCATACATATACAAATGAATGGTGCATATTGAGTGAGATGATTTCAAGGTGTCCAATGTTTAACACAGATAAAGACTAAGCTACATACAAGAGATAGATGGAGTGCATTAAGTCAAATAGTAAAGATGAAGATCCAATGATGAGCGATGAAAGGTAAAGATTGATATAATTAAAGGAAGATCAATGATGCATGTTTAATCTAATATGCGAGCACATGAGATGAGTACAAGGTGTTTGAGGTTTAACTATGACTGTTGGCATTTGAATATTTGAATTTTACAAAGGGAAAAACTAGTGCTCTATATTTTATCCATAACTTTTGATCTAGGATGAATTTGCTCATGGTGTAAAAAGTGAATTTGTAGAGGAATCCAAGGCATATAAGGTTATAATATATGTATAGTTAAATATATTGATATCTAAAGTTTATAGTGTGTTTGAATATGTTTTGAAAGTAATCTAAGAAGGATATTTGTGCTTATTTTGATGATGTTCAGATGTTTTATGATGTCTTAAATATTAGGAAGTATTGTGGACTCCTTTTAGATGATTTTTATAGTCTTTGAATGTTTGACCAATTGATATTCTATATGAATAAAGGCTTAGAAGTTGATTGTGTGTTTGTTCATGGTGTTCCTATGCATTAGGTTAGTGTTTGAGTAGATTGATCATATGCAGAGGTGAGTAGAGATGACTATAAGCACTTGAGGATGTCTAAGGGGTTATAAGGAATGGATATATGTATTTTTAAGTGGTCTTATGTTATATTTGTACTTGATGAAGTGATAAATGGGTGAATAGGGTTCTATGAGACCGATAAGAGCTATAAGGGCCTAATTGAAAGGTGTAGCTACTTAAGGGTGGCCCATAGATGCTATGGCTAACCTATGAAGATTATATTGAGATGTGTCTTCATAAGATAGATGATTTAAGGGTTAAGTCATGATTAATTGCTGACAAAGATGTTGATAATCATGAATGATCTATAAATAGTGAAACCAAATGAGATGGTTTATAGACATGTGCAAGGCTTGTTGGTATAGAGTGAGCATTGAAGTGAAGAAGAGAGGATAGGTAGTGTGCCTATTTGATGAGTTGATGAATAGAATAGTTTTTTGAATATGTGTATGACCTATAGGTCATATTTTTAATGTTAGAATAATTCTCTTATAGTTTGAGGATATGCAAAGAGGTCTAAGTGTGCATATGAGGATAGTTTGAGTAAAGAAGGAGAGATATCGTGGCATGCCTATGTGAGAGGTATATATGAGATAGAGAAGGATTTTTTGCAAGGGTTAGAAAATCAGAGATTAATCATTAGGTGTTGAATACATTAGTCCTAAAGTGGAGGTGTTCATTTCATAAGAGGGTCTAAAGGACTTGATCTTCCTTAGGGGCAGTTGTTCCTTATAAAATAGGTATTTCACTAAAGGCCTTAGGTCAAAAGGACTTGACCAAGGTTGTTGGTCAAAAGGACTTGACCAAAAGGTCGTTAGAAGGACTTGATCATCTTAGGGGTAGGAATTCCTTATGAAATTGATGTTTCACTAAATCATGGTTAGAAGGACTTGATCAGTCTCTTGTTTGTAATCTACTATAGGACAAGTAGTCCATGTATTACAGGCTTGAGAATGGGTTTTATTCCCCATGAGTGTTTCCCATAGGAACTATGTGTTGTGTTTTTGATCTTGTGTATGCATTGAATGAATGATCTCTCTTGTTAATGTTGCTTGATCAAGTTGATATATATTTATTATTTAATAATTTGAAATAATTGGAATTAAAATTGAAATATTTGGGGTCATTGATTCATCACCCCTCTTAGTAATTATATATCAAACAATTGGTATCAAAGTAGGTCCTTTTGTAAAGGCTTGACAACTTGAAGGTGATCTAAGGCACAATATAGGTAGTCATAAAATGCAAGGATGTTTCACTACTAAGCAATCACTAATTTCAATGGATCTAATTATTATTTTTGGAGTACAAGGATGAGGACATACATTATGTCCCTAGGGTTTGATGTATGTCAATATGTTGTGGATGGTTATATTTCTCCTACTACTCCTCCATTTAGTCTTATAGATAAGAAGTTATTTGAAAATAGTTCTAAGGAAATTAATGCCATCACTTGTGGTCTTACAAAGATTGAGTTCACCTAGGTAATACATTTTAAATCTTCTAAAGAGATATGGGAAAAAATGGCATATCATTTATGAAGGAGATTCAAAGCTCAAGCTTGCTAAATTACAGACTCATAAAAGGCAATTTAAAAGTCTCAAAATGAAGGAATAAGATTATGTGACATCCATTATATAGAGAGTTGATGAGATTGTGAACATCATAATAGGTCTTGGAGAAAACCTTGAAGAGGCTATTGTAGTTCAAAAAGTATTAAGGTCTCTATCCCTCAAGTTTGAACCAAACTTATTTGATATAGAATAAAGTCATGGTTTTACTTAGTTGAAGATGGATCAATCGCATGGCACCCTTACTACCTATGAGATGAGAGTAAATGATGATATACCACCAAAGAAGGAAGCAACTTTCAAGATAGAAATGAAGCCAAAGAAGAAATTCCAAGGTAAAAAACCCAAAGAATATGACACATCTAATATTGATGAAGATGAACTAATTGATTTATTTACAAATAAATTGAAAATAGGGTCAGGCAAGTATAAAGGTAATCTACCCTTCAAATGATTCAATTGTGGTGAGATAGGACATTTTTCTAATAAGTGCCCTCATAAGCATAAGAATAATGATGATCAAGAGCATGATGAAGACCAAGATGAAGACATACAAGTTTGATAAGAAGAAGAAAGGTTTTAGAAAGTATGACAACAAGAAGAAGTTCTTCAAGAATAATAAGCGTCTTTACACCAATAAAGACTACAACTCATCAAATGAGAGTGAAGATAGTGACTCAGAGTGTGATCATGAATATGATGGTCCTATTGATGATGAATCCATATTTATGGTTGAGGAAGGAAGTTACTCACATCAAAAGGAGTATACTTGGAGTGATTTAGATGATGATGAAGATGAGGTGGACTATGAAACTGCATTGACAAATTCTCTTAATAATTAAAGATTGAGAAAAAGATTAAAAAGAAGATGAAATCTCAACTCAAATACTATGAGGATCAATTCAATGTATATGAGGAAAGAATGAATAAAGACACCAAAGAGCATGAAGATAAGGTCAAGCATCTTAGTTGTCAATTGGAAATCCTATTTACAAGCATAAAATCTAAAAAATATGAGTGGTCAAGGTATGTAATTCAAAATGAGTCATTAAAATATGAGTTAGAGAAGATATCTAGTAAGATGAAGTCATTTGTGAAATTTGAAAAGAGCTCAAGTGACCTAGACAATATTTTGAGTAGTCAAAATCATGCAAGTGATAAAACTGGTCTTAGATAAAAAGAACCATATAATGAAACTCAAGATAAAATAAAGACTAATCAGACCTTGAAGGTCAATAATAACTCTAAAAATGAAGGTGCTACCAGAATAAAGACAAATTAGATCAGACAACCCAATGTCGTGAGGTATGTAAATTTTAATGGTTATTGATATGCTTGTAATTAGTTTGGGCATATATATATAGAGAATGCGAGAGACCTATTAGTAATGAGTTTGCATGGAATTATGATAAGGTTCATCAGTCAAAAGGTGTGAGTAAGGTAGAGTGTTTCAAGTGTCTTGATAAGGAACACTTTGCTAAGCATTATCCAAATAAGGTAAGTCAAGGTGAGTCTTCTTCAAAAGGAGTAGTTTGTCTTGTTGTTATGACATAGGACACTTTTCAATATTTTTTCCATATCAAGTAGGACAAGTTGAGTTAAATTTAAGAAGAATGATTTACTATAAATGTGAATAGAGAGGTCACACTGCTAGATTCTGCAAGCAAAGGCCTACAAATAAGAATAGGTTTAATCAGGCTCATATAGTGCAAGGAAGAAGGCAAGTTAACTAATGGAAGCCAAAGGTGGTAACTATGCATCATGACTAGACTGAAGGTCTAAGTAATCTATTTTATATGGTGGAGAATGATACAAAAGGTGAAGAGTTCTAAGGGATCTCATTGTTTGCTCATGTTGTGAATGGAGAGACCAAGATCAAGGAGAAGACCAAGGTGCTAGTTGAGGCTAGTTATGAGATGTGTATGGATCCAAGTGAACATCCTATTATTGTTGAGAAAGTATTTTTCAAAAAAATCATTTATCAGTAGTTAGTGATAAGGTCTAAGCTATAAGGAAGATTTTATAGATGAAAAGGTATGTCATGAATTTATGTTGTCTCCATGTATTGTCAATTCAATCATAGAAGAGAAGGAGAGTGTTTTAGTGGATGAGCATGTTGCTTCTCTTAATCCTAATAATAATAAGAATAAATATAAGCATCATATGACCAAGGAAGAGAAGGAATATGAGGAGTTGTGGGCAACTCCTAGTTTCACATTATTCTAAGACATTATGAAGTAGGGTGTCTCTACCTATGCTTCTTAGGAGACATCTTTATTTTAGAGAAGAAAATTTGTGTGCTTGAGATCATAATTCCAATATATACTAAGACTTGTGTTGATCTTATAAGGTCATTGGTTAAGGAGGAGCAAAAATTTCATGAACTTACTCCAGAGGTTTGTGAAGGAACTATAGTACATGGTCAGAATGGGTGTTTCTAGATGGCATAATGAGATTGATGAAATTTAAAGAAGATTTTGTTGCTCATAAAGGTCTATTCACTTATTTTTGATGTGATCCAAGTGTTTTTTTGGTTTGAAGGTATGTTGAAGTCAAATTGGATATTTTTGAGTACTCTCAATTTTCTCAATTTTGACTTAAGGGTAAGTAGGCCTAAAATGGGTTATAGGATATATGGGTTCCAAAAGATGTGTAAGCTAAAATCTTGGTTTAGAAGTGTGTGATGGGTGTGTCTAGGTGTGTAATAAGTTTCATAGGTGTGCATTGACTAGAGGGGGGAAGTATGTTACATAGGATAAGCTAGGTGTTAAAAATTGGTGTGCTTAAAGGGGCATATGAGAGTGCTCCAAATATGAAGTTTTAGGTCCTAAAGATGTGTTTACTAAAAGTTGTAGGATCTGTAAGTTTTTGGTAGGGTTACAAGGAGACTAGACAAGCCTAGTAAGAATAAGAGTGATTTTTTATCAGTTATCCAAAAGAGTAAGGTATGAGTATTTAAAGGTGAGTTTTCAAGATTGGTCTAGAGCATGTTTTCTATTTGGTGGTCCTTGAGGTGGTTTGAGAGAGAAGGTTAGTAAGCCTATATGGTGGTTATTCATGGTTTGTGGAGATTTGAATATGCTCAGGAGGTGAAATTGCTCAAAAATATTAAGGGGAGTCCCTCTCAGATGTCTCTTGATGAGTTCTATCATATTTCAACATTTTGTATGTTCTTTCTTCATTGGTTATAGTCCTTGGTTGAAGAAGGGTATTGGAATATTACAAGAGTAAAATGTCATATAAGTGTCTAAGTGAGTGGATGAAGTGCATTGATAGTCTAAGTGACAATGGCAAAGTGTGCAATGTGTTTGTCCTAATATGCTTGAAGTAGGCTAGGTTGATCTTCAGAGTTTGTCTGTTTAGAGATGATTAGGGATGAGTTTAAAGTATTGATAATGTGTAATGGGTCTTATTAGATGTAAAAAATTATTTGAGTGCTTGTGTTCATAGTGGAATTCATTTGGTATTCCATAGTTTTCATCTAGACATTTTGGGTCCAATGGTAGAAAATCTGAGTAGGTAGTTTGATGGTGTCATAATTACCACATGTGGATGAGTCAAGGGGAGTTGGTAATATGGTTGTGATTAAATTATTCTCAAGTTTATATGGTCCAAGTCTCAATTCATTTGATGAAGTGTATCCAAATATATGTGTACGTAATATTGGGCTCCCAGGCATTTTGATAGTGTTCTATAGGTTCAACTAGAGTTGGGTAAGCAATTTGGTGACATTATAGCTCGCACATATGAAAGTTTCAAGAGAAAATTGATATATGGATGAATTCTAGTATGAGATAAGATATTATGTACTAAATAAAAATTCATGCAACTACGTGCAACAAAATATATGCAAGGACAAAGTTGGGCTCCCAAGGAGTTTGATAGTGTTTTCCCATACTTAGCCAAATTTGCATGTGGCAAGAAAAAATAAGTAGGCATTTTAATGTAGTCATATTTTTCACATGTGGTAGTTTCAAAATGAGTTGATCATATGGGTTTATTAAATTTTATTCCTAATTTCTATGCACTAAGTTTCAAGTCATGCAATGAAGCACATCAAAAGATATGCATGTGAAAAGTTGGCCTTCTAGGTAGTTTTAGGCATAGTTAGCTCTGTTACAAAAAAATATGAGTGAGCAAATTAATAGAATTGTATCTTGAAAATGGAAAGTTTATAAGATGATATTGATATATGGTTTTATTATCCTATGTGAGGAGATATTATGGCTCAAATCTTAGATCATGCGTTTAAGCAAAGCATAAGATATGAAGGTGCAAAGTTGACCTTACAGATAGATAACAATGGTCCCCATACTTAGTATTTTTTTATAGATATTAAAGATCAAGACCAGATGGAGATATAATGGGTCATGGGTGATTATAAAGTGAAGATATATGGTGTGTGTTGAGTCAAATTATTCAAAGTGTTCATTGGTTAATGAATTTAAAGATCAATCTCTTTACAAAAGGATCAATGGAGTGTGTTTGTTCCATGGTGTCAAGAAGTAGCGAGTTGAGGATAAGTGTTTGAAGTTTAACATTGAGTAGAGGTAAATATCAAGATTTTTATAAGATCCAATGATAAGTGTATGTTAATACACACACACACACACACACACACACACACACACACACACACACACACATCAATGGTTTGTATTGAGTGAGATGATTTCAAGGTGTCCAATATTTAACACAGATAAAGACTGAGCTATGTACAGGAGATTTGATGAAGTGCATTAAGTCAAATAGCCAAGATGAAGATCCAATAATGAGTGATGAAAGGTAAAGGTTGAGATAATTGAAGGAATATATATGATGTTTGTTTAATATAAGATTCAAAGACATGAAATGAGGGCAAGGTGTCCTAGGTTTAACTGTGATCATTGGCATTTGAATATTTGAATTTTTCAAAGGGAAAACTAATGCTCTATATTTTATCCATAACTTTTGATCCAGGACAAATTTGCTCATGGTGTAAAATTTAAGTTTTTATAGGAATCCAAGGCACATATATAAATATAGGTTATAATGTTTGAATGTATGTACAATCAAATATATTAATCTCCAAATTTGACTACATGTTTGACTGTGTTCTACAAGTAACTCGAGAAGGATATTTGTGCTTGTTTTGATGATGTTCGGATATTTTATGATGTCCTAGATATTGAAAAGTATTGTGTAATCCTTATGGATGATTTTTATGATCTTTGGAGGTTTTAAAAATTGATATTTTATATGATCAAAGGCTTAAAATTTGACTATGTTTTTATTTATGATGTTTCTGTGCACTAGGTCAGTGTTTGAGTAGATTGATCATATGCAAAGGTGAGCAGAGATGACTATAAGCACTTGAGGATGTCTAAAGGATCATGAGGAATGGACATATGTATTTTTAATTGGTAATATTTTATGTTTTTCTTGATGAAGTGATAAATTTTTGAATAGGTCTCCATGAGACCTATAAGATCTACAAGGACCTAATTGAAAGGTGTAGTTGCTTATGGGTGACCCATTGATGCTATGGCTAACTTATGAAGATTGTATTGAGTTATGTAATTGTATGATAGATGATTTAAGGTTTAAGGCATGCCTAATGGCCAATTAAGATGTGGATAATCATAAAGGCTCTATAAATAGTGAATCTAAATGAGATGGTTTCTAGACATGTGCAAGACTTGTTGGTGTAGAGTGAGCATTAAAGTGAAGAAGAGAAGATGGGTTGATGAATAGAATAGTTTTTTGACTATGTGTATGACCTATAAGTCATATTTATGATGTTATAATAGTGCTCATATAGTTTTATGATATTTGAAGAGGTCTAAGTGTGCATATGAGGATAGTTTGAGTAAAGAAGGAGAGTGATTGTGGCATGTCTATGTGAGAGGCATGTATTAGATAGAGAGGGAGTTTGTGTAGGGATTATAAAATCATAGATCCATCATCAAGTGTTGAAGACATTAATTTTAAGGTAGAGGTGTTCATTTCATAGGAGGGTCTAAAGGACTTGATCTTCCTTAGGGGCAGTTGTTCCTAGTGAAACAGGGGTTTCACTAAAGGCCTTAGGTTAGAAGGACTTAACCAAGGTTGATGGTCAAAAGGACTTGACCAAAAGGTGGTCAAAAGGACTTGATCATCTTAGGGGTAGGTGCTCCTTGTGAAATTGATGTTTCACTAAATCCTGGTCAGAAGGACTTGATTAGTCTCTTGTTTGTAATCTATTATAGGATAAGTAGTCCATGTGTTGCAGGTTTGAGAGTGGGTTTTATTCCCCATGAGGGTTTACCATAGGAACTATGTGTTTTGTGTTTTATCATGTATATACATTAAATTAATGATCTCTATTTTTAATGTTGCTTGATCAAGTTGATATATTTTGATTGTGTAATAGTTTGAAAGAATTGGAATTGAAATTGAAATATTTGGGCTCACTGATTCACCTCCCCTCTCAGTGATTGTATCTCTAGCATCCCTGTCGATCCACATCCATTCAAAACATGCAACTTTAATTATTAACTTAATGATGTCTCGATCCCCTTGAATAAGTCAAGTTCATTATATTCAAGGGAAACATCTTCTAGCTCTACTTATACGTTCATCTAGTATCCTCGATGTAAACTCTTTTGACTCAGCATTCCAACAAATTTTTGTAGGGGAATATCAACTACTAATGCTTATCACTTTATCAACCCCATAAGAATATGGATGTCCTAATTAACAATGTACCTATCAACCCAATCTAGGAGACATTATCCCTTTCAGACCTCCTCATCTCCAAATGTACTTAACCTATGGAGGTATTGACCAATTTCCTTTAAATAGGGAACATCAAATGTGTGCCCAACCATCCACATCTAACTTCTCCTTTCTTTAAAAATTTAACTTTACACAAACATAACTATAATGTTTTTCTTGGAAAGGTTTTGTCTTATGTCATTAAAAACAAAGATCCCATTAGGTTACAATAAATAACCTTTAAAAAATGCATGAGAAGCGTGGCCTAAATTTTAATAAAACTTCTAAATTTGATGACAATCATGTTTTAGTGTCCCATGTTCCTATGGATGTGCATGATGAAACTCACTCATCCCCTCTCAGTTACCCCATGATAAATGACCACACCATTTCTATTCCACTTAACTTTTTTTATTAGCATTATTCACCTAGAATCACTAACCTATCATAGCAATGAGAAAACCATATCCCTTTAATTTTCCATGACCTAATAAATGAAAATTCTCCCTTAGTATAGATAATGTATTTTTAGGATGATGACTCCATTTTAAATTATTTAGGATTAGGGGATTAATATCTAAATAACAGCATACCATCTGAGTCTCCTAGTCTATTAAATGAGGTTAAAATTGATATTATTATATGGATGCTTGAAGCCCCATAAATATCAAAGTGAGTCAATCCTTAGATTCTCAAGAACACCAAGATTTTGCAGCATTACTTGTTAATCATATTAAATATTTTACTCAGTCTTAAAATGATATGCCTAGAATTGACCTTGTCATAGTTTTCCATAACATCATTACCATTCTTGAAGCTAAACCAATGAAGCAAAAGCTTTGTTAAATGCATCCTCATGTAAAAATTCTTATCAAAGATGAATTTCAGTGTTTATTATTTGTTAACTTTATCCAACCGATCGATTACCCTTAATGGGTATCTAACATAGTACCTATCCCAAAAACCACAAGGGGAATGCACCTTTGTACAAACTTTCATGACCTTAACCTTGCTTGTTCAAAAGATGATTTTCTCCTTCCTAATATTGATTAGTTCATGGACCTCACTTTAGGACATGAGATGTTGTCACTCATGAATGGATTTTATATTTACAATCAAATCCTTATCACCCCAAAAGATCAACATAAAACCTCCATTATTACTACATTGGGGAATGTTTTTTAGAGGGTCATGTCCTTTGGTTTAAAGAACATGGGAGCCACTTACCAATGTGCCATGACCTATATTTTACATGATTTAATTCACAAAATCATTGAAGATTATGTGGATGATATCCTTTTTAAATCTAAGCACCATAAGGATCACTTGTCCATCCTTCATCAAATCTTTTCTCATTAAATCCAATATCAGGTTCATCTTAACCCCAAAAAGTGTGTATTTAGAGTTTTATCAGGTAAGCTCTTAGGTTTTATCATTTCCCTTTAAGGGATTGAGTTTTATTCTACTAATATTAAGTCCATTATTAGTATGTCACCTCCCTCCAACCTTAATTATATTCATAGTTTACAAGGAAAATTATAGTCTATTCATCATTTTATTTCATGATTGTCAGATCAATGTCAACCTTTCCATCACCTTCTTAAGAAAGACACCTAGTTTGTGTGGGATTAAAATTTTCAAGTGGAATTTGATACTCTTAAGAAGTATCTCTTATCTCCCATGTCTTTATTCCACCAAAACAGGATAAGCCCTTTTACTTATATATCTTAGATACAGATCATGCATTAGGTGTCATGCTTACCCATCAAGATGATCAACATAGAGAGTAAGTGGTTTATTATATAAGCTATACTTTGGTCAAGCATGGAACTCATTACACACACATTCAAATACTATGTTTGGCCCTAGTGTTTGTAGCTTCCAATATTCACGACTATTTTCTTTATCACAAGACTTATGTGATTACAAATATCAATCCTCTAAAATTCATGCATTCTAAACCCTATCAGAATCAATGGATGGATAGATGGCTAATGCTACTCACTGAGTTCCTTAATCAAAAATCAATTAAGGGGTAGATCATCACTAATCAATTATCTAAATCACCCCTTGTTGACAATCTACCATCTAGATATGATTTCCCTGATAAAGTTATAACCTCCACATCCCAGGATTATATTGAATATCAAATGAAATTGTTCTTTGATGAATATAAATGTGAACATGGAGAGGGATCATGGATTATTCTAATTCCCTCTGAAGGGATTCTTATCCCCTTATATTTTAATCTTGATTTCAATTATGCTAATAATATGGTAGAATATGAATCCCTAATTATATGTCTCTAAACAACTTTGGCTATAGGAGTTAAATTGCTTCATATATTTGGGGACTCCTAGTTGGTAGTTAATCAGATGATTAGCATATATTAGTGTAAGAACAACATTATCCATAGGTATAAGACATTATAAAAATAGTTTTTATCCATTTTAATCGTTATGTCATCTAAACCACTCCTCAGTCAACCAATAAGTTTGTTGATACCATGGCTTCCTTGGCCTCCTTTATCCCATCCTCCTCCCATGAGTCTAAGTTATTTGTCATTATTCATAGGGTCAATCAACCTTCTTATACCAAAACTAATCTTCCTTCTATTTATACTATAGAGGAAAACCACGTGGATCTATAGTACACACATAGATTTGATTATTTGTCTAAAGGCATCATCCCTTCAATTCTATCCAAAAATGCCAAGCATGTTTTTAGTAACAAAATTCCTGGTACGTAATACTAGGTGGTTTTCTTTATAAGCAAGGATTCAATGGTATTCTCCTCCATTATCTCCAAAATTTTGAAGTAAGTCTCATAATCAAATAAGCTCATGATGGAATCTTTGGTGGCTATTTTAGTTGTTTAACTATCACCAAGAAA
This sequence comes from Torreya grandis, assembly GCA_037957365.1. Taxonomy (NCBI): domain Eukaryota; kingdom Viridiplantae; phylum Streptophyta; class Pinopsida; order Cupressales; family Taxaceae; genus Torreya; species Torreya grandis. The sequence goes on from JARHVA010001081.1 coordinate 1,696,302, forward strand.
ATTATGTGATTAGGATACTATTGGCCCATTATGAATTGAGATTATTGTATGTTAAGAAATGCATGAAGTGTCAACAACACACTAACTTATCCCATATCCCTAGTCATGCATTGTAAGTAGCCATAGACTTTTAGCATTTTTCCTAATGGGGTTTAGACCATATAGGTTAGATTAACCCCAAATATTCCTAATGACATAGCTTTATCATTATTGCTACTGAGTATTTCACTAAGTGGGTGGAAGTTATTCCCCTTATTTCAACTAAAGTATATAATATTCTTGATTTTATTAATCATCACATCATATGTCATTTTAGTGTCCTACATAAAATCATTATAGATAATGGGAAATATTATAAAAATAAACAAGTCCAAAAGTTATGTGATTATTTTGCATTAAGCTAAGTTTCTCATCACCGTATTATCTGCAAGCCAATAGATAAGTCGAAGCATCAAACAAAATTTCTTGATAATATGTAAACCAAGATAGTTAATGAGGTTGGAAAGGATTGTCATCTCCACATAAATTTTACTTTGTGGGCTTATCAAAATATTATTCAAACACCTATAGGACATACCTCTTTTTCTTTGGTCTATGGTACTAAATTAGTTCTCCCCCTTAAAGTCAAAATTCCTTCCCTTGAAATTTATTTAAAAGATATATGTTGACCAAATTTGATCCTACAAGTCAAATTAGGACCCCTATAGGTAAAAAATTGATTTTAAGGTGTTTTATGGGTCTAAAATATATGTATTAAGGTGTATTATATGTCATTTATTGTGATTTCATGTTATATTAGCCTTGGTCATTAGTCATTCTAGTCCTTATGTCATTTTGAGTCATTTTGGGGGTCAAAATAGAGAATTGAATGAGTTGTAAAACCTCTTAGGGAAATGTGAAGATTTAAAAAGGTGATGTCACATCCCATGTGTCCTAAGATATCTTAAGTAACTGTTACTAACTGAAAAGTGGTAGGTTCTTCAATAGAAAGGGCAATTTCCTTTGAAAAAGGAGAAGTTTGGCACTTGTACAGCCCATGGGGGAAGGTCTCATGTAGGATAAGGTAATGGAACATATATTAAACTTTATAACACTCATATTAGTGATTTACATGCTTTGGAAGTTCTAAAAAATTCCCAAAACAATTTTGCTCCTTTCTTGCCCTTCTAGACATGTAGAAGTGATCAACAAGTTCATGTTTATTACGGTCAGTTGGAGAACTTCCAATTAAAATGCCTTTGAGATGTGAAATTAAAATTATATATACTAATTTTGAGAACAACATTTTGAATAATGGTTTCATATGATTTATGAACCATTCTCATGAAGTTGGCATATCTAACTTGCTTGAAAATCTATGAACCCTATAGGTTTTGTTCTTATTTAGATGATTCTATACAATCCAATTGCTAATGTTATTTCCAAATGATGTTGAAAATATCCTAAAATTATCCCCATGATTTTTTTAGTGTTTTAAGGTGTTTGGATATGAAAATCATCTCATGTTTCAAGAGGATACACCATTCTATGTTACAGGTAGTTTTTCACCATTTTTAAGATCCTCATGCTTTGAAAATGATTATAGGGGGTGTAGATAGGTTAATAATCATGTTTATAATGTCTTATTGATCCCATTTTATCTTCAAATCTCTTTTTATAATCAATACTCCATGAGTATATAGTCATAAGAATCATATAGTCAGCTTACTCTCTAATTGTCATATACAGGTGCTCTCATGGAGGAAGTCACATTGAAAAAGAGGTATAAGATCTTATCTTAAGTATTGAAACATCCTTATGTTTTATCTCAACATAATGAGATGAGGTAAAGTAACTATAAAATAATATTCTTTGGTACATTGCTTTAATTCATGCTTACTGTCTGCATACCAGTCAAAATGCACCTACAGGTGCCCTCACAGAATAACTCATGTTGAAAAGGAGTGTCTAAGTTGAGAAAGATTTTTATGGTGAGAAAATTTTATTTAAGACTATTTAAATGATCCCAAACATCATTTAACTTAAAAAAACATGCATATACCCATGGTTTTCCCTTCACTACCAGGTTTACAACATTACAAGTGTACCTACAGGTACCATTCATGAGCAAACATGTGGGAAGAAGGTTTAAGATTGGGTTAAGGTCTTTGAGGTTGAAAATCATCCATTTGATAAAATTTTTAGGACATATAATGGATCAAAATCACCTATATTTTTCATAGTGTCCAAGTTTATACTCACTACATATATATGAGAACAACCACCTACAGGTGGTATTGATAGAAAATTAAGGATATTTGATGGAGGAATTTGGACAAGTTGGAACATTTCTTGGAGACCCAAGGTGTTAAAGAGATCATAAAACACATTTTTTGGGTGTTATATTGTTTTAAAATGTGGAATAACCTTCCAAAAGCAATGATTATGTATTCAAGGCTTCTTTCCTTAAAAGCACAAAATAGAGGCCTAAAGCATTTTATTGAGGGTCATTTAATAATATTTCCAAAAGTTTTCAGTCATCTAGGTGATTGAACCTTGTAGCCCCCATATGGTAAAATCACCTTGCAAGTTTGAAGGATAGAGTATTAGTGTAAACTAATTGTTGGAAACCTCAAAATTGTCATTTAATCACTATTTCCATTCATTGACATCTACAAAATTAGAAGTTTTGAGTAACCTTGAACTCCAAGTTGGTAGTTATAAACCATGATTTCATGATAAAATGTTTCTAGGAAATTAAAATAATATCTATGAACATAAATATCATCAAATGAAGTTGATATACTGAGTTATTGACCACTACACCACCTACAGGACTCTGTACAGTCAACTGTAAGTGACTGTAAGGTGACAGTGAACTGAGCAAGGTGTCTAAATGATGGTCTAGGCTAGTCAAGGTAAATAAATGAATCCAAGAAGATATAAAGTAAATCCAAGGAACTATAAAGGGGTATATAAACATTAAATTAAAGCCTATACATGTAGGGATCACCTATAGGAAACTTCCTTTGGTAAAAAACACAAGAAAGACATTCATCTACCTATGACTGATCTTGGGAACATTTCAATCCCAAACTATGATTTGAACAAGAGTATAGATTAAATTGATTCTAATAAGGTTTTAAACTTTATATTCAAGGTCAAACCATGTATTTTCACCTATAGGTACAATTCTTAGAACAAAGACACAATCAATAATTGACACATATAGTCTTGAGAGTTCAAGGCAGGGGAAGGGATATGTAAAGTTGAAGTGATAAAAAAACTATGGAAACATTCATATTTATATTAATGATATCAAGAGGCTCTTGAAATGGAAAATACAATCAAATAAATATCCTTAAATAGGTATCCCATAGTCCTTATGAAAATCTTGCATACACAGTCCACTTCACATAAGTTTATTTTGGATCTTGAGAGAGTTGAGGGGTAAAATGACCTTATCAAAGGCTAATATTTTGTAAAAATAATATTTGACACATGGATGAGCTCATACAAATTTTAGTTTGAATGATGATATAGGGGAAGTACCCTTTGTTTTGTTTTGGATAGAAGGTACTTCCCTTTGTGCATAAACCTATAGTCTTGGGGAATGAGGATGGAAGGTTGAACCAGAGGTTAATTGAATAGGGAAAAGAGGTGTGTGGAGTTTATTTACATCCAAACCAACATGAAAAATACCTCATAGAAGGGGGAAACCAAATATGATGGTCTAGATGGCAAATGTTACAGTCGGGTCTATGAGGCATGGTTAAACCTAGTGCCCAATTGGGGGTCCAACTTCACTTCCACTGTAGACGCTAGTTTTATACACCCATGTGTATTAACTTATGAGTCATTATATTTATGTTATTTATAACATAAAAACCCCCCATGTGTAATAATTTTAAATAATTACATTTTATTTTCCCATTTACCTTTACCAAATAGGTTAATTTAATTTAATTTAAATAATAATTAACCCCTATTTACCCATGGTAATTAATTCTATTAATTACTATTTACCAACCTTAACCATAAAATCAAATAAAAAAAATTACCTAACCCTCATAATAACCTACCCTCATTTAAAACCCATGCAAAAAACTTAGTGATATGTTCATTAAGTTTGGCACATGGTTCAAAACAACTTTATCTAAATTTTGCCAAATTGGGTGGATCAACATCAACCGACTTAGTGATATGTTCATTAAGTTTGACACATGGTTGAAAACAAATTTAGCCAAATTTTACCAAATCAGGTGGATCGATGTCAATCCTCCATGATCAATTCTAATCGGTTAAGATCGACATCGATCCATAAATATTCAGCAAACTTCCATTGCTCAAGAGGAATGAACATGAAAGGAAGGGAGTAATTTTGATCATGAAATTCTATCCAAACTAGTCTTGAACCTATGCATAGACATTATCAGCACCTTGCCACTTTGAAGAACACTTGATTGGTGATATTATCAGGTGATTTTTAAAGGCCATCTACTTCATTTTGGCATCTCTTTAGCTACACATTTTTGACCATCCAAGGTTAGTATTTTCTTCATATTTTAAGTTTTATTTATCTTTTGCATCTCTATGTTTTTATTTACATTTGGTTTTGATTGTTTTATCATTTTTCTAAGCCATCATTATAGTCTATTTTATAGTTCAACACCTTTACATAGAATCAACATCGATTCATCTGAATCGACATCAATCCTATAGAATCGATGTCAATCATATAGGATCGTCATAAATCCCTATCAAACTATAAAAATAGTTTTAAACAATCTATTTTTCAACTTCAACATTTGTTAAGTCTATATTTTGGTTTGCTAAAATCTATATTTTCATGTAGATGACCCTACCTAGATTAGTACATGATTCTATTAGCATCTTTGATCTTCCCATAGTCCCTCAACCACTATTTGCTGATTAGAGTGACATTTCATTTGAGCTAGGACTTTGCATTGTGATTTTTATACATAATTTTGAAAAAATTAATGAACAATTGGCTATAATCCAAGGAGACATTGATATTGCAACTAAATTTTAGGATAATTACTTTGATCAAATTAATCTTGTTATAGATTAATTTATCTTTGGCATTATCTATTTATCCATATATATCTTTGTAATTTCATGTTTATTCATAAAATTGAATGTTGAATGTGGGATGACATCCATCTAAGGGAGCATATTGCTTCTTGGGACTAGTTTCTTACCAAGCAACCCACTCATTTTTCTATTAATCCATTTTTTTGTTTAAGTGTGGTGAATTATAAGTCATTCCTCCCTAGCCAAAGAGGAGTTCTCACAAAGCTTGATCAATGGTGTGAAACCAACCTTCATCACCAGGTAACTCTAAAACTTGTATTTACTTTATTTTTAGTAGTTAATTAGTCTATATCGAAAAACCAAAAAAAATACTAAAACATTATGGCACACACGGTGGGACAATAGGTCTCATTTTTCTTTATTAAATTCAAAGTCATTGAATTTTATCTCTTTCCCTTTCTTTATTTTTTGTATTCATCCAAAGATAACATTAAAACTGCATTTTATTTCCTTTTTAAAAAAAGTTAAAATAAATTGCATTCATCTTTCATGTTTAGACTCTCTCACATAGAATAATCTAGGTAGAAATCTATCGTAATCATCACTTTATCCACACACAAGCCAAATAAATCTTATAATAAACACATCTTAACACCTGACATAAAGAAATAGATGGGGATTCATCACCTCATGGAAACCTTTCTCCCAATGATCCTACTTGGATTTCACCACCAAGGGGAGGACTAACTCAATTCTCTGGCTGAGTATAATCTCTGGACCATTGGTATATTTTGGCTAAGCACCTACATTAATTGTGGGATTATGATGTGAGGGGAGCAAGCCCCAAGTATCAATTCATGTACCGATACCAATATATATGTCCTTTGAGTTTCCAAATAAAATACCTAAAACCATATTTAGATTACCATTTATTATGACCTTCATTATCTTTTCTTTTTATATATTTCCTTTCACACCTTAAAGTTAAAAGAGATAAAAAAAAAATTTAGAATGAATTTAGTGTGTGTGTCTGTCATCCATCATTGAAATGAGATAATTCAAAGAGAAATTTTTATTTTATGTTTTTTTTAATTTTCTATCTCATGATTTTGACTAGACAACAATCAAAAAAGGAAGTCAAAAAAGGTGTTACATCTTCTCCAATGAAACATACACCTAGTCCCACTTCTTCCCCTAAGTCCTTTGAGAATCCTATGTTTCCACAATATTATCCTCAATGAGATCCTTCCTTTGTGGAAATACTAGACAATAACCCCATTGATTTTAGTTACTATATTAATAGTCTAGCAATACATATTTCTCCTTCCCCCCATACCCAAGGCTCTCCACATATGTATGGGATGCCTTTTGAGGGAATTAAGAGAATTGGATAATTTACCATGGCCATGGTAACCTTTTCCATCAAATATATTCCATCTAGTTCTAATACCCAGGTGATGTAACCTTTAGGAAACCAACCACCTATAGTAACTACTAGTTCTCCAACCCTCATTACTCAGATTCAAAATACCACTCAGCCTATATCCACTATACCTTCACAAATGTTAGTGGTGTCAATTCCTACAAGTCTCCCACCCATTAAAATGACTTTAGCATAAAATTCACAATAAATCCCTCACACATAACAAATTACTTTAACATAACCTCCCCAATAGTATGTCTCCTCAGCCACCTAGTATGTAATCTCATCACAACTAGTGATAACTACTTACTTACAGTCCTTCCCATAGTAAAATATTCTTCTACAAGTCCCATAATACATGGTGGCATCTCAACCTATTATGTCTAATACAACAAGATACCTTCCCTCATAACCTATGTTTACTTCTTTACCAGGTTATCAACCCCTTCAGCAAGTATTTTAAGAAGTGTGCCTCAGAGTAATACTCAAACAGACCTTAGAAACATCCTCATGAATAGGATGGCTAGTTTGGAAGCCTCCACCTCTATACATAATACAATGCTCACATATGAGAAATTTTTTAATGAGCCAATCCATCCCTCTATCCCTATCTGACCGTATCCCTTACAATGGGAGCTTCCTAATTTTACTAAATTCTAAAATAAAGAAGATCCCCATTAACACCTTAGAGCCTTTCAACATGAGTGTTAATCTTATAGCACATGATGATGCCCTCTAAGAATATTTCCCATATCATTAGTTGGATCTACATTGGATTGGTATAATTCCATTCCCTATCATTCTCTCTTTTCCTTTGGGCAATTGGCCCAAATTTTCTTAGAACACTTCTTGATCAATATCGATCAAAAAGTGACTATTACAGATCTTTATGCTATTAGATAGTTTGATGATAAATCTATATCAGAATTTGTAGCTTGATGGCATAACTTAATCAACCAACTAACCTTTTCCTTGCCACAAATAGAATTAATTGAATTATTTTCACATTCTTATGCAAAACATATATCATCCATGTTACAATTTCAAACTTTTAAGACTTTTGATGAAGCCTTTACCATGGCCCATAAGCTTAAACTTTGTGGCATTAAAGATGGAAAATTTAAGTTACGTAATAAGAATTTCAAATTTGACCCCTCCAAAAAAAATATCAATAATCCTAAACTAAAAGGGGGAAAAAATGCATTTACTATAAAAACTTCTTCCCCTCGAGCATCTAACCAATCAGGGTCTTTCACTTCTCAAATGTAGCAACCTAGGGGCCTTACTCATTTTACCCCTAATAAATATACACCTATAAGAGAGCCTTATACTTATGTATTAGATAAACTCCTACAAGTGAATGTTATTGAACTCCCTTTGATTAGACTAGTCGATGATATGCATCTTAAACCCAATTGGTATAGAGAAGATGAGTTTTATGTTTATCACTAGGTAATAAGACATGACATAAAATGATGCCAATCCTTTAAATGATTGGTATAGAACCTCATTAACAAGGGGGACCTTTGATTGGATAATCCAAATGCTCCTCCTAACCAATATTTAAATATTTTCAAACAACCATGTCCAAACCATCCATCCACATTGAACATAGTCCAAACCAACCCTAGAAAAACACAAAATTAGGCTACACATATGGTTGACACAATCTATGATCATCTATTGCCTAAAAAAGTCCTAGAGAAACCTTTTATCTTGTATCTCCTTATAGGAGATGCTTTTGATTTGAGTCAACTTGAGATTGTTAAAATCAATCCCAAAATCCCCATAGAGCTCCTTGATCTCATTACATGGGATAGTTCATGTGAACCATCACATTCTCACACCAAAACTCCTAAATGGGAAAATGAAACTACTCCTCAGGATGTTACAGATAAACATCTTGATACTTCTAGATTTGGACATTCCACCCCTTTGACCTCTGGAAAGCATATAATGAGATCCTATCCTTTTGCCCAAAACCTTGACCCTTTGAAACCATATTCTACCATAACACCTCCTTACTAAAGGAAAGGGTAAAGCTCCTATCATTGATAGCTGGGACAATTGTCTTGGTATTCCACCAATGAAAGCCTTAGCTCATCCTCAATTTAAAGTCAATATTTTTCAAATGTCAAAGGATAAAAATCTTAGTCTGAATACCCTTCTATCATTAACACATGAAAGAACAAAGGGTCTATCCCTTTTCTACCATCTCCATCATCTATTTTAGGTCCCCATTGTTAGGTTGTGGAGCTAAAAGCTTCAACTATTTGCAGACATGGAAGAGTTGCTGAGTGTCATAGTCACCAGCGTCGGTTAGGCCAACCGACGTCGATCAGGGGTGAATAGAAGGGAAACTGACATCGATAGGAGTCGGCCAATGTCGATCATCTCCAATTAGATAGGGACTGACATCAGTTGCTTGTGTGTTCCAGAACTATTTGTTGCATGAATAGTTAGTTTGTTGAACTGAGTGTTTGCATGTAAAGTCTATTTCGAGTCTTGAGCTGCATGTCTAAATTAAGAGAAAAAGTTATGGTTAAGTTTGGGATCTATTTATAGACCCATTGGTATGTATTGTAATGATGAGCTAAAAAGGAAGGCAAGGAAGATCCTTCCATTGTAAGATCATTTGAGTTGCAGGTTGTTGCAAGCTCATAGGAGATCTACATGTGTAAGTAAGGTCTGTTGAATTACAAGTTGTTACAAGTTCATGGGAGATCTACTTGAAGTACTTTAGAGTGCTTGTGTACTGGCAGGGTTATTACTGACTGGTTGGAGGTGAACACCAATTCTATGTGTGAGTTGTGTGTTGGGACCATTTTTGGTAGGAGAGTGAACTCTTGATTGAGAATTAATGGGAGCCCTTGAGGTGTGGGAAGCCTTTAAGAGGTGGAAGAAGAAGTGGCATCTTCTTTATTGTATTTTCTTTTTGGATGAGTATTAATACAAGATTGTGTATTGTCTCTCATATTCTGTGTTATTTGTGAATTCTAGTTACTTTTACTTTTGGTTAATTCTGCATGTTTAATTGCTTGTATGTGGTAATCATATTGTGCTCTTTCTGAGGAGCAAGATCCTAAAAAGTGGGATCAGAATAGGTGTGTTGTTCTAGATTCCCCATCAACTAGTATCAGAGCTTTTGGTTGGGATACTAACAGGTTGTATCAGATCTAGTTAGTGTGTGTTGATTATAGGTTACTCACAGGGGTTTCTGTTTGAGTGGGAGTAGAGCAATGGCAGAAGAAAGTAAGCTACAAATGGAGAAGTTTAATGGCAAGAACTATCAATTATGGAGGATGCAGATTGAAGATTATCTATATCAAAAAGATTTGTACTTACCATTGGGTGGGGTTGATTGCAAGCCCCGGGATATGAAGGATGAAGAATGGGAGGTTCTTGATTGGAAGGCTCTGGGATCTATAAGGTTGAGTCTTGCATCATCTATGATTTCCAACTTATCACAGATTAAGACAATGGTAGAGTTGATGGAATCTTTGGCAAATTCATATGAAAAAACCTCAGCTTCGAATAAGGTATTTCTTATGAAGCAATTATTTAATTTGCAAATGTTGGAAGGTGGATCTGTTCATAGTCATCTTAGTGATTTCCATGGTTTGGTAAACCAGTTAAATTCAGTCAATATTGTTTTTTATGATGAAATTAAGGCTCTCTTAATCTTATGCTCATTACCTGATAGTTGGGAGAATTTGGTAATGGCAGTTAGTAATACTGCATCTGCTTTAAAAATCTTAAAAGTGGATGATGTTGTGGGTGTAATCTTGAATGAATAAATTCATAGGAAAAGCACAGGTGAATCATCAGGAAATGCTTTGAGTGTGGAAAGCAGGGGAAGGAAAAGAGAGAAGATCAAGCATGGGAGATCAAGGTCCAAGATAGGCAGGAGATCCAAGTCCAGGTATGGCAGAATAACCTACTAGAAATGTGGAAAGCAAGGGCATCTAAAGAGAGATTTTAGGTCGGTTAAAGATCAGCATGAAGGACATTGTATAGGCTGCTCTGGTATGTTCCTTGGATAAAGTAGAATCTTGGGTTTTAGATTTTGGTGCCTCTTTTCATGCATCCCCAAATAGGGATTTTTTTCATGAGTATGTCCAGGGAGACTTTGGAGAAATTTATTTAGGGGATGGTAAGCCTTGTCAGATGGTTGGCAAAGGGAAAGTGAAGCTGAAATTGCAGACAGGCAACACATGGGTGTTGAAGGAGGTCATGCATGTCCCAGTTCTAGAGCGGAATTTGATTTTTGTAAGAAGTTTGGGTGATGAGGGTTACACAGTAACTCTCACAGCGGACTCTTGGAAGGTTACCAAGGGTGCACTTGTTGTAGCAAGAGGTAAGAAAGTAGGTACGCTTTATCTATCTACTTGTATTACCGATTCTCTTTCTGGGTTATCTAATTCAGCTGTATATTTAAAGATGTGGCTTAATAGGCTTGGTCACATGAATAAGAAGGAGATGCATGTTCTTAAGTCAAAGGGTATGCTTTCAGATTTGAAAAGCATGAATCAAGATTTCTGTATGCAGAAGAAGAAAGTGATGTTTCTTGAGGAATCTGATGTTCGTGACAAGAGCAAGAAAGCCTTGGTTTTCAAAGAGAAGATGACTGACAGAGATCAGTCAAAGGGGCTGAAGAATTTTGAGTAGAGCAAGGGTGATTTGGACAAGGGTTTGATCCAAAAGGAGCTCATGGGTAAAGGTCATCACTCACAAGTAAAACATAGAGACCGACATCAATTAGAAAATTGGCATCGGCATCCAGACAAGGACTGACGTCAGCTATGTGCAGCCCGATGTCGGTGACTCCAGACAGATAAACACCAGTGTCAGTCAGGGGGAACTGACGTCGGTGATGAGGTAGTTACATGGAACCGACGTAGGTCAGGTGCAGACTGAGATGTGACTGGCATTAGTCATTGAGATGGATTTTGGGCAGATAGCAAGCTGTCAAGGAGTCTCAAGCGCCCATATGGAGGACTTAAAGGGTAAGTAAGCCTCAAATTTGTCATTTCCCTTCTTAACACTACTTATTTCTCACTGATGGTAAAGAACTAAGAAGTTATTAAAGAAGCAGAGCAGGTAGATCCAGGAAACAGTGGGAGCTTGGCATGGATGAGGAATGTGATTCCTTGGAGAAGAACCAAACGGAAGTTCTGGGTGGAGTTTCCAGTTGAAAGGAAGCACTGAAAGATGAATGGATGTTTAGGATAAAGAAGAGCAGGAATGGATATGTGAGATGGAAGGCAAGGGCATATGGTCTTGAATAAGCTGTAAGACAATGGAGGTTTGACCATTGTGTTTCTCTTTACCAGGTTGGATAATATTAGCTACATTATCTTATTACTGTATTGTGTGCTTGTTGTAGGGTTACACTTACAGGGAGTTATTGAACTAAAGGTAAAGCTAGTTCAGAAGTATGTCATGAGGAATCTGGGAGCAACAAGATTCTTTGGCATGAGTGTGTTCTAAAGACATAGAAGGTCACAGGTTGACTTTGTTTCAGGATGATTGTGTGAGACCGATTAGCACGCCGATGGTTGGACAGTTCTATGAACAGTGTCTTAATTCACATAATGAGGTTGAGTACATGTGTACTAAACTTGAGTTTTCCCAAGCAATGGGATTTGTCAGAAAGTTAGGAGCCAATCTGGGAAAGAAGCACTAGAGGGTAGTTTAGTGGATTCTCAAGTATTTGAGAGGGACCAACAGCAAGTGCACATGCTATGCAGGGTCAAGTTCTTTTCTACATGGGTTTGTAGATGCAAATGTGGTAGGCAATTTGGATGACAGGAGGTGCACCATAGGTTTTGTGGTGGTTGGTCTTCAAGGGTGATCTTGAAGAGGGATACAATGCAAGGAAACAAACTAGATGATGTATAGGTACAGGTATAGTTGCAGCTGTTTATCTCTAAGTGGGAGATTATTAGGTTGTGGAGCTAAAAGCTTAAACTATTTGCAAACATGGAGGAGTTGCTGAGTGTCACAGTCACTGGCATCAATTAGGCTGACCGACATCAGTCAGGGGTGAATAGAAGGGAAACCAACATCAGCAGGAGTTGGCTGACGTCAATCATCTCCAGTTAGACATGGACCGACATCGGTCACCTGTGTGTTCCAGAACTATTCGTTACACGAATAGTTAGTTTATTGAACTAAGTGTTTGCATGTAAGGGCTATTTCAAGTCTTGAGCTTCTTGTCTAAATTAAGAGTCTAAGTTATGGTTAAGTCTGGGATCTATTTATAGACCCATTGGTATGTATTGTAATGATGAGCTAAAAAGGAAGGCAAGGAAGATCCTTCCATTGTAAGATCATTTGAGTTGCAGGTTGTTTCAAGCTCATAGGATATCTACATGTGTAAGTAAGGTCTGTTGAATTGTAGGTTGTTGCAAGTTCATGGGAGATCTACTTGAAGTACTTTAGAGTGCTTGTGTACTGGCAGGGTTATTACTGACTGGTTGGAGGTGAACACCAATTCTGTGTGTGAGTTGTGTGTTGGGACCATTTTTGGTAGGAGAGTGAACTCTTGATTGAGAATTACTGGGAGCCCTTGAGGTGTGGGAATCCTCTGAGAGGTGGAAGAATAAGTGGCATCTTCTTTATTGTATTTTCTTTCTGGATGAGTATTAATACAAGATTGTGTATTGTCTCTCATATTCTGTGATATTTGTGAATTCTAGTTACTTGTACTTCTGGTTAATTTTGCATGTTAATTGCTTGTATGTGGTATGGTAATCATATTGTGCTCTTTCTGAGGAGCAAGATCCTAACAAGTGGGATCAGAACAGGTGTGTTGTTCTGGATTCCCCATCACATCTATCTTCTATACCTATCATAGGTCCTTCCATTCAAACACATGGGAAAATGCAAAGTTTTCCTCCATTATTAGTCACACCTCCATCTTGATATCCACCTTCCTCTATTAAGGGACCATTAGAGAAACCTAAAGGAAAAGAGCATAAATTTTTCCCTCTTGTAAAGGCTAAGAGACAAAACTAAATGAGTAATACTTTGTCATATATCAAAACCTCTATAAAACCACAATATGACCCTTTAAAGGGATCTTATGTTGTAATATTGAAACAATTAGTGGATATGTCCCTCATTACATTACCACCTATATGGTTCATCGACCTTCACCCTTAAAGACCTGCTTGGTATAGAAATTAGGAAATATGTGCATATCATAAAGTACCTAGACATGATATAGGAAATTGTAAAACCCTTAAGGCTATAATCCAACAACTAGTCCAGGATGATGACCTCTTAATTGATGATCTCAATGATCAAACTCCTAAGCAAAAGGTCACTATTCCATCCACTCTACCCACCCATAATCCTACTAGTCCTATAAGAAATAAAGAGTCACTAGCCTCTTCAAGTCCACCTTTATTACACATTGATGTCATCCATGTAACCACCCATTCTCAAAAATAAAATCCTAATAAAGATAAGGTTTTAATTATAGGAGCCTATACACCTAATATGCTTAAACCATCTAAACAAAAGCCTAAATTTTCTCTTATAAGAACTACCCCAGCTAAAGCCAAGGTATTGGTACAAATATCCATATTAAAACAACTCCACTAAGCGCCTGTAAAGATGTCATTATATGAGCTTATCAAAAACTCTCCACAACATCAATAGGCAATGATAGAAGCTCTTCAATCTATTTAAGTTTGACCAAATGAACCTCAACCTTTGTTAACTTTTATAGGAGCCCTCCAAATTGTCTTGATTCTTAGTTTTACTAATTCTAAGGTTGTTCCTTTATCACCTAAAGATCAAGATCCTGCCTTTTTTATTACAGCTCAAATAAATCAAACTCAAATTAAAATATTTATGATTGATAGTGGGGCCACTATTAATATTATTTCCTCACATGCTTTCTAACAATTATAACTACCAAAAACCATTGTTTCCCAATCCTCGATGAATCTTCATGTGTTTAATGACATAGTAGCACCCATGATAGGAATAGTCATTATCTGCATTTATGTAGGTCCTCACACCATTCATGAACTCTTTTATGTTATTGAAGGGACATTTCAATATAACATTTTATTAGGATGTCTATGGATTTGTGTGATGTGATGTGTACCTTCCATAGTCCATCAATGCCTTAAATATGAGCATGAAGGCTAGGTATACATCAACCCTACTGATCCTTATCCCTTTAAATCATGCAACTTCACCTTTAGGCCAAGTGATGTCATAATAACCTCACCTGATACAATTCCATATTCATCTTCTAATCAATCCTCGACTAGCATTACTATCCCTACTTCAAAATTACTTATTCCAAAGTCCATTGACTCCCTGATGTAGTTAATTTTGATGGGGGAATATCAGTTATTAACCCTTAACACCTTACCCACTCCTAGAGAATATGGTCATCCCAATAATCAAACCATGTATTCACCTAGTCTAGGTGAACTCATTCCTTTTGGACCACCTTTCTTGCATACTCATTTAATATATGGTGGGATCAATCAAGCTACCTTAGAACTTGATGATACTACTTGTGTTAAACCATTTACATCCAATTTATCCTTTCTTATCAATCCCCAGTTCATTCAAACTTACCTTTATCGATGTGCCTGGAAAGGCTTGGCATGGGTAGATATGAATAAGGTTCTCACGATGTCGCATTAGGATATTTCAGAAAGCCACATAAAAAGCATGGCTTAGGTTTTAATAAAGATTCTAAATCTACCTCCAAACCTATTCTTCTACCATCTTTGGAAGAAGAAGAACCATATTCCTCATCCAACACCTCTTCATCCATTAACGATACCATATCCATCCCTCCTAACTTTTTTTTAGTCAATATGATCTCCTTAGAACCCCTCATCTTCCACCACGATGGCAAAATTTGAACCATCCCCTTAATATATCCTAACTTAATACGACATGATACACCAACCAAGCCTATTTTTTAGTATTAAGATGATGAGTCAATCTTGACTCATTTAGGCACTAAAAATTCTTATTTATGAAATTCTCTTCCATCCAAAACATCTAGCCTATTAAATAAATCCATTATTGATATTAATATTGGGTCTCAAGAAACCCTAAGGATTATTAAAATTAAAAAAGCCTTAGATCTGCAAGAAAACTAGGATTTTATCAGACTGTAATAAGGTCTTTGCTTGGTCTTATAGTGATATTCCTGGTATTGAGCCCTTAGTCATTATCCATAACATCATTACCTTGCCTAATGCTAAGCTGATGAAGCAAAAACTCTATAAAATGCATCCTTGCATCACACTCTTTATAAAATAGGAATTGTAACACCTTTTATCCACTAACTTTATTCAACCCATTAATTATATTTAGTGGATGTCCAACATCATTTTGGTCACTAAGCCTATAGGGGGACTTCGTATTTGTACAAACTTTCATGATTTAAATATTACATGTTCAAAAGATGATTTCCCTCCCTAACATCGATCAATTAGTGAATTTGATTATTGGTGATGAAATGTTTTCCCTTATATATGGTTTTTTTAGTTATAATCAAATACGTATTGCACTAGAAGATCAACATAAAACTACATTTATTACTCTTTGGGGGACTTTATGCTACCGTGTTATGCATTATGGATTAAATAATGCAAGAACCACTTATCATCAGGCCATGACTTATATATTTCATGACATAATCCATAAAATTGTCAAGGACTATGTAGATGATCTCCTTGGGAAGTCAAATCTCTACAAAGATCACCTTTCTGTACTTAAAATTATTTTTGATCATCTACTCCAGTATCATGTGTCTAAATTCAAAAAAGTGCATTTTTGGTGTCTTGATGGGTAAACTTCTAGGTTTCATTATTTCTATTCATGGAATAGAAGTGGACCCCACTAAAATCAAGGATTTTTTAGAGATGCCTCCTCCATCTAACCTTAAGCATCTTTGTAGTTTATAAGGCAAGCTCCAGTCTATTCATCATTTTATTTCCTATCTATTCGATCAATGTCAACCTTTTCAGCATTTATTAAAGAAGGATAGTCACTTTATATAGGATTCTCATTGTCAAGAAGCCTTTAACATGCTTAAAGACTATATTTTATTACCTCCCATCCTCACTCCACCTAAGGAAGGATAGCCTTTCTTCCTTTATATCTCAGCTACAAATCATGCTTTAGGTGTTATGCTTTCCCATCCTGATGAGCATCATAAAGAGCAAGCTATTTATTATATAAGTTGTACCCTCATAGAATATGAAACACATTATTTGCATATCAAAAAATTATGCCTATCATTGGTCCTTGTAGCTTTTAAACTTTATCATTACCTACTTAACCATAAGATGTACATACTTATGAGTATTAATCCCCTTAAGTTTATGCATTCTAAGCCTTACCAAAATTAGCAGATGGCCAGATGGATTATGCTTCTAATTGAGTTTAATCTAGAATTTTTCTACCAAAAATATATTAAATGACAAATTATTGATGATCAATTGGATGAAGCACCTCTTAGTGACAATCAACAAATCAACTATGAATTCATTGATGAATCCATCACATTCACTTCCTAATTAGTCCCATCATATCAAATGACTCTATTCTTTGATGGGTCTAAATGTGAGTGAGGAGGTGGTGTGGGAATTATATTAATCCCCCCTCAAGGTATTCCCTTGCCTTTGTCTTTTAAGTTAGACTTTGATTGCTCCAATAATATGGCTAAGTATGAAGCATTGATTATAGGGCTCCAAACTGTCCATGTATTAGGAGTTAGGTCCATTAATATCTATGGTGATTCTTAGCTAGTGGTCAATCAAATTATTGGTAAATATCAATGTAAGAATGATATTCTTCAGAGATATAATACCCTAGCCGATCAATTTTTATCCACCTTCAAGCGTTATGCCATCTAGGCTACCCCTAGATCAATGAATAAGTTCACTAACACTATGACATCTCTTGCTTATTTTATCCCATCCTCATCTCAAGAATCTAAGTTATTTGTCCTTATCCATCAAGTCAATCAGCCTTCCTACATAATGACTGGTCTTCCATCCATTAATAATATCAAGGAAAACTCAGAGGAGCCATGGTATGCATAAATATTTGCTTATTTATCTACAAGCTTATCTCCTCCCCATCTATCCAAAGGTTTCAGACGTGTCTTCCAATAGAAATCTACCTGCTATATCATATTGGGGGGTATTCTTTACAAGTGTGGATTCGATGGTATTCTTTTTCATTGTCTCCAAAAGCATGAAGCTACCTTAGTCATCTAGGAAGTCCATGATGGGTCATGTGGTGGACATTTTAATGGTCATTACGTTTAGGTTACTATTATCCCACTCTAAATCAAGATTTTTGCACCTATGTTAAGAGGTTTGTAAAGTCTCAACAACATGTAAACTTATCCCATGTCCCTAGTAAATCTTTATAGGTAGCAAGGGACTTCTAGCCATTCTCTTAGTGGGGGCTTGATCTTATAGGGAAAATCAATCCTAAATCCTCCCAATGTCATGGCTTTATTATCACTGCTATAGAATACTTCACTAAGTGAGTGGAAGTTTTGCCACTTATCTTGACTAAGGTAGAAAATATTGTGAATTTTATCCACTAGCACATTATTTGTCATTTTAGAGTTACATATAAAATAATAATAGATAATAAAAAAAATTTAAAAGATTAAAAAAGTCCAAGCAATATGTGATTCATTTAAAATTAAATTGAGTTTTTCCTCACCCTATTATCCTTAGGCTAATGGTCAAGCAGAAGTATCTAATAAGACTCTAGTCAAAATACTAACTAAAGTTGTTATTGAAGTTGGCAAGGATTGGCATCATCATATCCCTTTCACCTTGTGGGCATATCAAACTAGTATTTGAACCCCTATCGGCACTTCTCCATTTTCTTTAGTCTATGGTTTAGAAGTTGTACTTCCATTGGAAGTCCAAATACCTTCCTTTCATGTCTCCCTTAAAGACATCATTTCTGATGAGGATTTTCATTAGGAACATTTATCCCATCTCAAACTCTTAGATGAGCCTCGTGGAGTAGCCCTTAATCACCTTCATATATATCAAAAATGATTAAAATGAGCATATAATCAACATGTAAGAGAGTATGAATTTAATATTGGATATCTTATGCTTAAATAAAATCAACATGTCACTCATATGGAATAAATTAAAAGGGGTAAATTTTCTCCTAATTGGCTTAGACCATACATCATAACTCATAAATATAGATCTGGGCCATATCATTTGGCTTCTCTTGATGGTAAAATAGAATGAGAACCTCTTAATTCATTGCATCTATGTCCTTACTATAGTTGATAGATCTTGGCTTATCTTGGTTAGCTCATCTTACATCTTGTCATATTCCATTATCTCAAAATACCAAATAATGATATGAGAGTTATGTGGTTATCTGGTAGTCACTATAACCTCAACCTTGAATATGTGTACCTCAGATCTATACATAGCATTCTCTCATGGATAATTTTCACCTATTATGGGAGAAACCCCAGATCATTATTTCCCCTATTTCCTAAAAACCATTAATATCCTAAGATAACACAGTCATCTCATGTGATGAATTTAAGGAAGCCATCTTAAAGGATCTTTTTATGCCATTTTGCATTACCTTCTTTGGGATCCAAAAATCAAGTAATAAAAAAGTAAAAGTATAAAAATGGGATAAATAAACTAAATATGTAAAGGCAAAATAATAAACTGATCCCTTAAAGGACAGCTATGCAAAAATGTTAAAATGTAGACCACTCCCTTGAAAGATGGCTACCAAGTAGAAAACTTGTCATATTGATCAATTTTAAAATTATTCCATTTAAAATCCTTAAAAAAAAAAGTAACAAAAGTAATAAAATAAATTCCCAAGAAAGCTTCCTACATTGATCAGCTTTCTAAATTGTAGACTTCCTGTATTGATCAGTGTACCTGTTGGCATAAAAATGATTCTTGAAGGATAAATCCTGATTTTAAAATATAAAGTGAAAATGACTTATCTCTAAAGTAATATATTCCTCATCCCATTAAAATCATATAATCCTAATAAATGACCAAGGTTGAAGCTTCAACTAACCTAGGTAGTGTCATAGTCTATTATCATCTAGCAAAGGATGCATAGACCATGCATATGAGAGGTTTTCTTTTGGTTATGGTCCAAATCAATGCTAAGCAAATCCATAATATGTAATCACTAAAATCCATAAATCCACAACCATTAAAAACTTTAAAATCCATCTATAATCCATAATCATAATCCATTTATTAAAAAAACATAACTCATGATATAACATCCATAATCCATGACATGTAAAATCCATAATTAATAAACCATAACCATCCACAACATATAAAATAAAAATAATCAAAATTAAAAACATAACATATAAAATCTATAATCCATCACATACATAATCTAAAATCCATCCATAAATCCATAAAAGCATAATATATCTCTAATTATCAATAAATCCATAAGTGAATACACATGATCCATAAGCATAAAATGTATGTATGTATGTATGTGTATATATATATATATATATATATATATATATATATATATATATATATATATATATATCAAAGTCTTTACAAATGTCATGAATACAATAGGGCTCTCAGCCCATACAATATGCTCTACTAGGTGAACTTGAGCCTACTAAGGTGAATATTGTCACCTCCTTCATTGTCCCCTCCTTGGACTGCGATACTCCTTGAATTAACTATACACCTAGGATTCCTCTATGATCTATGGTGGCCAACCACATATGAAGAAAACTAAGGTACATTTGGTAGCCTCATCTATATTATCCTCTCATAATATGACATCTTTGCAAGAAATCTCTATAATGCCAGAGTGGTACTTTATCTAGAGGTGCAACACTAGATCTTGTAATGTCTAAAGTGGGTCTCTCAGCTAAGGTAGACCTCATCTACTCAAGATCTACCTTGTAGCTATCACACTTTTGTATATC
Organism: Torreya grandis; assembly: GCA_037957365.1. Taxonomy (NCBI): domain Eukaryota; kingdom Viridiplantae; phylum Streptophyta; class Pinopsida; order Cupressales; family Taxaceae; genus Torreya; species Torreya grandis. The sequence continues at coordinate 1,716,752 of JARHVA010001081.1, forward strand.
ATGGCCCTTCTAACCCCTCATGCTCTCTAGATCACTCTATAGTGTGGTAAGCTATCCCTATAATGTGATATGGGCTACCTATACCTCCTATAGTTGAGCCCTTAGAGTATCCCTCTTATCCATAACTATAGCTATATCTATCATATATTGAATAAGGTCATATTATACTAGTGCCTCTTCCATGTGTACATATAGAGCCTCCTACTCTACCTCTCCCCTTAACTCATCCTACACCATCTCCTGTCAAGGCCTCACTACTCTCTCCTGCCTCCTCACCATCTCCTCTACAAAGCATGTTGCATAGTCATCTATGTACCCCATGTCATCTATATTAGTAGCTATAAGCTTCTATTATGGCCCCATCAAAATCACTAAAGTATTAGGTGTTAACTAGTCTATCTCTATATCCTACTACCTATACAAGTATGAGGCTAGTAAAATATCCTATAGTAGTCTAAACTATCAATGGACTCTGTCAAAATATAATATCTCGAGGTGATCTAGCTAACATCCATGAACCCATGTGTCTTAGGCCACATCACCTATCTTTATCATTATGCTTGGTCATGTTGGAACATCTATATAGGGCCTCCAAATAACATCCCCTATCTATAGCTCATTGAAGACCTATTTGTAGTGTGTTAGATCTTGCACTACCCTATTTACATGTGGTACAATCAAGTCTTCCTTCCACGAAAAGAAGCCTAAATTATACACCATCTCCCTAAATCTAGTCCATGGAGTCCCTATAGGGTGAATCACATATATGTGTTGATACACCCAACAATGTAAAATAAATATAATAGCTAGCCTTGATCGACGTCCAATACACCAACTCCATAGCTATTTATATATCTGCCCTAGCAATGTGGGCACCCAAGAAAACACTATCTTGAACTCTACCATGTCTACTATCACACATAATAGGCTCCATGGTAATCATCCTCCCCTAGAGTCTAGTAATACGTGATAAGTCAGTGCCAACATCATCATTTTCAACACTAGTCTCTTAGTAAGATCTTGATTATATAGTAGCTGGAAGGAGAACCCCCCAGTAAAAAATTTGATATCTTTGACATCTTCATTATATAGGTGTTTCAATGCTACCACTCACCTAGCCTCATCAAATGTATATACCAGAGCACCTAAAATTAGTACTCATAGAATGCAATGGATGTCCTTTGTAGTAATAGTCATCTCACCAGTCAAAAGCCAAAATATGTTGGTGGTATAATCCCACCACTCAAACAATGCAACCATCATGTTGATATCTTGATGGAAACATCGATAGTGATGAATCCCTCCTACTATAACCACCTCAAAGTGTGCCTAGTCCTCATTGATCATAAACTCTCATAGTTATGCTAGTAATGGAGAGACTCTATCCCTCATTGTTAGTAGCTCCTGAGCCTATCAAAAGCAACCCTTTAGTTAATCAAAGCCTAAAATTTCTATTTTCTGTTGATCCTCTAAGGATTGATGTCAATTTTCTATGGATAGATAATGATCCTATTGATCATGGTTGATCCCTTTATGATTGTCATTGATCCTAGAGGATCATGGTCGATCCATTTTGGATTGATGTCAATTCCCTTTACCCTAAAATTTCCCTCATAAGCCATACTTTTCTCAGAAAAAAATCATAAAATAATAATCATAAAAATAAAATTTAACTCCCCTTCCCCCCACCAATTTTCCTTACAGACTTCATTTCTTATGCTAAATAAATAAGTTTAAAAAAAACAACAAAACAAACAATAAATAGACTCCTAAAATTTTTACTAATTTTTTTTACCCTTACCTCATACTATAGTCACTGTTGTCATCATCCGCTCCCACTCACCTCCATAGTGTCTCATGTTCATTTACAAGGTTGATGCATGTCAATTTTAGGCTCTTAGATTTTGGTTTCATTGATGGCCAAATGAGCCTTTTTACACATTGGATGGCTATATATAGCTTTTTTCTCGATCGACATTGATCTTGTGAATTAACATGTCAATCTTCTTAACAATATCAATCCCTTGTAGATCGACATTGATCATCTTGGTTTGTTAAATTTTTTTTACTTATGGATCATTATTGCATGTTCCCAGTTTTGTTCCCAAGCCCTATCTTGTTTCATGTGTTTTAGCTATCCCATTTTTATTTCTTATTAGCTTTCAGAATTGGAGAATTTTGACCCCTTGTTAGTTCCCCAATCTCCTTAAAAGCATACCCTTGATTTTTGGTATCTTGCCCCTTATAAGATCACAAGGGTATATTTTATCTTTCAAATATTTGTCTATAGGTAACACATACACCATACACATATCGACTACTTTGGTTTTTTATTCCTATCTTTTATTTTCTTGATAGCGTTTATTTGTACCCATTTGTTTTAGTTGTGGCATTTTTTTACTTGTTTTGGTCTTTGGGGCATTGTTGGTTGCATTAATTTTTTATTCTATTAAGTGTAAACTTGGAATTCCATTATAGTCATCTGTATTTTTTGTGTATCCTTAGCTATTTTTCCCTTGTCCATTTCACCTCACTCACATTTTTTATCGATTCCATCTTGTTTAAACCCATCATCCATTCTATTTTACTTCTTGGTGCGTAGTTTGAGGGGGGATTCCTTCTCATAATAAACTTGGGGCATTAGACACCTTATAGTTTGTGTCTCATGGCCTGTTATTGCATACCACTCCACAAAAAGGGGCAAATGTAGATGCTAGTTTTATACACCCTTATGCATTAACTTGTGCATCATTATATTTATGTTACTTCTAACATAGCAACCCCTCATGGGTATTTATTTTAAATAATTACATTATAAAATCCCATTTACCTTTACCACATAGGTTAATTGAATTGAATTTAAATAATAATTAACCCCTATTTACCCATGTTAATTAATTTTATTAATTATTATTTACCACCCTTAACCATAAAATCAAATAAAACCATAAAATCCATAAAAATCAAATTAAAAAAATTACCTAACCCTCCTAATAACCTACCCTAATTTAAAAACCATACAAAAAACTTAGTGTTATGTTCATTAAGTTTGGCCTGTTGTTCAAAATAGCTTTAGCCAACTTTTACCAAATCAAGTAGATCGACGTCAATCTTCCATGATCGATGATTAGGATCGACATCAATCCACAAATACTCATCAAAATTCCATTACTTAGGATGAATGAACATGAAAGGAAGGAAGCTATTTTGATCATGAAATTTTATCTAAACCAGTCTTGAACTTACACATAGACATTACTAGCACCTTGTCACTTTGAAAAACACTTGATTGGCAACATTATCAAGTGATTTTTGAAGGCCATCTACCTCATTTTGGCATCTCTTTATCTACACATTTTCAACCATCCAAGGTTAGTATTTTATTCATGTTTTAAGTTTTATTTATCTTTTACATCTTTTTGTTTTCATTTACATTCGATTTTGATTGTTTTATCAATTTTCTAGTCCATCATTATAGTCTATTTTATAGTTTAGCACTTTTACACAGAATCAACATCGATTCATTTGAATTGGCATTATTCCTATATAATTGATGTCGATATTGTAGGATCATCATCAATCCCTGTCAAACTATAAAAATAGCTTTAAATAATCTATTTTACATCTTTGACATCTATTAAATCTGCATTTTGGTTTGCTAAAATCTATATTTTCATGTAGATGACCCTACCCAAATGAGTACATGGTTCTATTAAAATATTTAATCTTCCCATAGTCCCTCAACCACTATTTGCTGATTAGAGAAACATTATATTTGAGCTAGGACTTTGCATTGTGGCTCTTATACATAATTTTGAATACATTAATGAACAATTGGTTTTAATCTTAGAAGACGTTGATACTATAATTAAATTCTAGCATAATTACTTTGATCAAATTAATCTTGCTATAGATTAAGTTATCTTTGGAATTGTCTATTTAGCCATATATATCTTTGTAATTTCATGTTTATTTATAAACTTGAATGTGTAATGTAGGCTAACATCCATCTAAGGGAGCGTATCACTTCTTGGGATTGGTTTCTTACTAGGAAACCCACTCATTTTTTTATTAATCCATTTTTTGTTTAAGTGTGATGAATTGTAGGTCATTCTTCCCCAACCAAAGAGGAGTTCTCACAAATCTTGATCAGTGGTGCACAACTAACCTTCATCACCAGGTAACTCTAAGCCATGCATTTACTATATTTTTATTAGTTAATTAGTCCACATCAAAAACATAAAAAATATACTAAAACATCCACCTTGATATGATCATTCTAACATATTGAATCATGTTTATGGGGTCACTAAATATGTGTCTAAACTCTTTGTATGCAAATAAACTCCTGAAGAATCCACTTTTGGCTCAAAGATAGTCCAAGCCTGTAGGCAATGGAGAAACAAGTTCGATGGGCTAAGTTGAAAAGATCATATCTCTTTTGATGATTTACATGGATTTTAGTGAAGTTTGGATAAGTTGATAGGGGCCTTGAAGATCATTCTTGTGCAATTTGTTTGAAATTCCAATGTCCAAACTTCATGAACAAAGCTTAAGAGCACAATGAGGTCAAAATCCCTGCAAACCCTTGGATAAGGACCTGATTGGGAAAATGAGGTTGGAAGGATATTCAAGTGAGATAGTTTGACCATGAAAGTACTTGAACATTTAAAATGAATCTTTTAGGATCCTTCTCATCCTTTTGATTTGTACAAAATTATATGGATGGAGTATAAAATAGGGTATTTTTTACTATTTTGTGTGTTGTGCAGGTTCTATGAGGTTTCAATAGATGTCAATCATATGAAATGGAAGCCTAAGACTTAAGATAACTCCCAAGTGCCTCAACTAGCTACTTCATCTTAGCCAATCAAAATTGGCACAGTAAGCATGATGATGAGAAGGGTAAAAACTTCAAGTGGATGACTTTTTAAGGTGTACCTAAGAATTATAAGGCCATGGAGAGTATTTAAAAGTGTCATACACTTCCTCCCATGGATTTTCATGGGAAAATAAATCCAATTTTGAGGCCAAGTTTAAGAGGTGTGGAAAAGAGGAATTTTTTTACTACAGATGGTGATGGCTCACTTCTAGATGTTTCTAGATGATCAGGACTAAAACTAATGCATGAAGAGGCATGTATGAAATGATTCCCTCTCATTTCAATCATCAGACCTATCCCTAGTTAGTTTTGGGATGTTTGAATAGGGATAAATCATGAAAGTAGTTTTCAAGAGTTTCATGACTTAGGGTGACACTTGTGTTTCCTAACCTTGCATGGTTCATTTCACATATTATTATCATGAATATATAACACCTTTTTTTAGCTTTACAAGTGTACTTGTGACCTTTGTACTTCTCTCTCTCTCAAGTTTTATTAGAACTAGCCATGTTGGCCTTTATAAACTATGTTCCACCTGAGAATGGTAAAGCCATGCTTATTTTCATACCATTTGATCAATAACACTACTAATTTTTACCTCTTCTATTACTATTCATAGTGTGTTTCACTTAGATGATTGATCTTGCTTAGTGATGATTCTTGTTTCTTTAGCATGTTATCTCATTTTCTAACCTACTTGTAGTTGGAAAGTTTCTTCTTGCAGGTCATGTGAAGTGTTCTAGGAAGTGTTAAGGTTGAGTGAGTTATTATATTCAAATAGTTCCATCTTAGGCCTCTTGTTTAGTCCTCCTAGCCTAAACATTCATCCATAACCTTATAATGAAATATTGATGTGACAAGATGCAGATTAGAGAAGTGTACATAGGGTTAGTCCATTATTCTCATGTGTAACATGTAGTTGGTTGGTAATCATCATATAATTTGATGTATCACCTCTTTTAGGATAGTTTACTTTCAATTTTCTCTCCCTCTTTTCCCTCACAAGCATAGGTGTAGTAGTGATCCAAAGTGGTACATCAAGGGAGTTATCCCTATCTAGAGATTCATCTCACTTTTAGGCTCACCCATAGCCTAGAGGTGTTTCAATTATGTCACTTGGATGAGGAGAGTTGAGACATCTCCTCAAAGGGTACAAATCCAAGTGACAATAGTTTTTGGCATGCCTAGTGGGACTCTTAGTCTAAGAGGTTAAAATATTTTTGGTGTCATATTTCAACACATCAGCCTTTGTAGGCATCTATCTAAGCATCAATGGTGACTTTGAAGTTACATTAACTAGTTAAGTATCCTAAGTATTCCTTTTAAACATTCTTGATAATCATTCCTTGTGTTCTTACTTCCTAAAGAAGTTCCATGGATAACTTTAGTGTTGAGTATGATTTTACATAAGTTGGTGAGGTATAGCAAGCCTATAGCATTCCATATCAACCTTGTTATGATCCTTATCATCCCTGTAACTAGCCCTATCATGATTTGTATTATCCCTATAACTAGCCTTCTCAATATCTTACTCCTCTTAGTCAACCTAGTCACTTCTCAAGTCAATCCATTTCCACTTTCAAGTAAACACTCTTGGGATATGAGAAGTACATGTTGGATCTTGACACACTAAGGGGGAATGGTCAAGATATTCATACCATTTAATTCATAAGGTGAGAGATGCATTACATTTAGTTAAAAGAGAGTGGACACCTATTGAGAGAGCCAATTGGCAAAGACTCACAAGTGAGATGTTAGATGTGAGTGACCTAGTTTCATCCTTGGAAGATAGGCTAAAAATTCATGAGAATTAGCCTCACCAAACATATAATCCTTCATATCCACTTCCCTAAGATTTTTATTAGTCCTATTTGACCCCTATTCATAACCCGATCAAGCTTATCAAAGCTATCTTTTTCCCAATCAATTGAAAGAGAGAGTTGAAAAAATAAACTTTATTTTTGAAGCAAATATTGATAGGCAAATCAAGTTGGATAATATGAATATGAAACAATCCATGCCATCAGAAAAATAAGTGGAATATAAACCCTCATTACCCTCTCTAATTACATCCCTACCTCAAGAAGTGACCTCTAAATATGAGATTCCAAGTTGGAGACAAGATGGAGAATCTAAGCCTAAGGAGATCCTAAGTTTATTGAACACTTCATCTACTACTCAAAGTGTATCAATACCTAAAGAAGATACTCCTAATCCTAAAATCCTAAGATAGAATAATATATTGGATTCATGGGGAAAGAAAGAGGATATAAGCCTTGATAAGGAGTGTGAAGTTGAGAAAGAGCTTGATCATATGTAAGCCCCTCCCACCATTCCTCAAGAAGTTTCTTGTGTTCTATGTTATCCCTCTTATAATCCTCATTCTCATGAAGATACCTATGAACTTCAAAAAATACTTTTCTAAGAGAACCTAGCCAAGCAAATTAAAGAGTTAGAGTCAAGGATGAAATTGTTGAGTCAAGGTGTGATGGAAGGTTTAGACCCAAAAAAAGATCCTATGCCAAAACACACCCCATCTAACCTCCCTCAAGATATTTATCAAGTTGTATCAAATTTAAATGAAGTGATTGTCAAGTGGAAGGAATATAACCAAGTTATTTAATCCTAATGTCTACCTATGCTTCCTCAAGAACTCCCAAAAGAATCCCCTACAATGCATTCTCAACCTGATTTTGAGTCTTATGTTCTACCTCCACCAACTAGTTCATCTTGTCCTCAACACATCACCCTTTACCTTGATGGAACTATGGTATGGGAACATAAATAGGATCATTTGGTTGAGAAAAATTCATAACTCTTGCTTGAAAAAAATTTAACTCCTTAGCATCCTTATTGGGATAAGTCACCTAATTTCAAGATGCCTAGTCTTGACATCACCAAGAAGGAGAAGGAGATTTAAGATATTTCAGCCCTTTAGAATAAAATTTAGGTTATGATAATTGAGATACAACTTGAGATCCCTCAAGAGGTCCTAAATGCTAAGGAAGAGGTGATTCCTTGTGTAGACATTAGAAAACTACACTTTTATAGTTTTTGATGACTACATGCCTTGGGATCCCCTAAAACTTCTTAAACCTTCACAAAATCCCCCTTAACCCAACTAAATCACTATTATCCTAGTTATAAATTTCATTCAAAATCACTATTTAAAAGTACTATTCACCATCACTATTCACTTTGGGACCACTATCACTATTCATGATGACATGGTATGATGGCATGTCATGATGACATGGAAAGTGACATGTCATGTGACATGGCATGTTATTTGAAGGTGGTATGGTAAGTGATGTGGCTTGATGTGTGACATCATACCCCACCTGGGACCCTTCCCAAAGTGCTTGATGACCTCATTCAAGCATCACAAGGACCCCCTTGAAATGTGGTGAATTTACCTTTAAGGGGTCATTATTAAACATGTATTTTTTCTTCCCACATGAAATTAGACATCAAAAATAGTTGCTTACCTCTTTAAGACTTTTGAAAAGACAAAGGGCACCATTTTTGAACTTTTAGCCCAAATGGAGGCTCACCAATCCAAATGGAAGACTTTCCAACACACATGGGAATCCTCACCAACCTCACCTTAGAATTAATCATGAGCCCATTTGGATAAATTTGAATTGCTTCACTATTCCTCTATTATGGCATGTTTTTTCACACAAAAATGCTATAAATACCTCCCTCTCCTTCACCCAAGGTTAAGTCGTAAGTTATTCTTTTGTTATTAGCATATTTATGTAGGTTTTTTGGAGGAGGTCATCATCATCTTGGAGGATAAAATATCAAATCAATGAAGCTCTACCGAAATTGCTTCAAGCTTCATCAACATTCAACCATCATCAACGTCTTCAAGCCACTTCAACAACATTGAGGTAATTTACTTTGTTTTGTAATTTCAATTTTTTCTTTATTTCCCTTTGGCCTTCTCTTTTCTTAACCTCCATACTCTTGATCCCTTAAATTATTCCTCTTTATCCCATTCACATTCATCCTATTTAATCCCTTTGGCTATTTCCATTCCATTTATCCCCTTTATCCCATTCACCTCTTTGTTTTATTTACCTCTTTTCCCTCTTTGTCATCTTTACCTTTCTTTTTCCTTTGCCATATTTACTTATTTTCTTCATTTATCTATTCATCCCTTTGTATACCTTCAACCTTGACCATCCACCCAAACCAACAAAACAATCCTTTTGAACCTCACCACTTTACCAAACTAAAACCATAACCTTTACCAATTTTCAGCATTAGTATTAATTAAACTATTGTGTTCATTTAGTTATATTTTGTAAAGAATTTAACTTTATTGTATTGAATTTATTTATTTTCTATTTTAGTATCATTTATTTTATATTTTTATGTAAAATATACTTCTTTTATCATTCCAACTTAAGTGTTTTGAAGAAGGTAGATTCACAACCTCCTAGAAAGCTTTCGCTTCTAGGATCTAGCTCATGCTAAGAAATCCACCCAACTAATATTAATCATGAGATATATATTTTACTTAATGAAATTCCTTTTGATTTAACCACTTAATCATACATTCAAGATATGAAAAAAAAATTGAAATCAATAACATGCACCACATGAGAGAGAGAGAGAGAGAGAGAGAGATAGAGAGAGAGAGAGAGAGAGAGAGAGAGAGAGAGAGAGAGAGAGAGAGAGAGAGAGAGAGAGAGAGAGAGAGAGAGAGAGAGAGAGAGAGCAGATTTTACGTGGAAACCCAAAGTGGGAAAACCCACAGATAAAAATCTCAAGTATATAAATGAGCACCAACTCAAGTTACAAAGTTCGCAAGCACCAACTTGTAGGATCACCAACCCCTTTATTGAGCACCAACACAGTAATGATTCGTGAGCACCCACCCATAGAAGCACCAACCCCTCTTGTGTATAAAACACCAACTATCTCTTAATGTTGCTTTCTCAACAAATGATAGCACACTACTATATCTCTTCTCTTTTCTCTTATTTCCTCTACTCTTTTTAGCTAGATAAAATCATTCTCTTCCATAATACAAAATGGCTTTCCAAGCCTCCTTTTATAGCTTTTCAAATGACCTTTGGCATTCACCCTTGCATGACCCTTTGAATTCTTTCTTTGTCTTTACCTAGTGACTCTTCAAATTCCTCAAGGTAACCCTTCATGGAGAAATGTGTATTTTTCCTCTTTTGTCTTTAGTGATGACTCTTCGGATTCCTCAAGGTGACCCTTCATGGAGAAATGCATCCTTTTCCTCTTTTGTCTTTAGCGATGACTCTTTGACTTCTTCATCGGCCCTCTTTTGTCTTTATGTAACCAAAAATATATTTTTTAATATTTAATTAATATTAACACACTTTTAGCCAAGATATAAACATTAAAAACACCTTTAGACATTAAATGCTAATTTGACATCAATGACAATATTTCCAACAACTGCTTATCTAACAAACAAGTTTTTGTGGTAGTGTTTTCTTATTTACAAGCATTCTACCCTAGCCAAAGAAGATTTCTCCATAATAATTTGGATTTAATGCATGCACTTTAACAGGTATTCTTCCACAGCTTTCATTCCTAATTTATTTCTTTTCAAAAATAAAAAAAGTAAGAAAAGCAAAAAAAATGAGAGAAACATTTTGGCATGCCTGGTGAGACCCTTGAGTTTTCTTGGGCTCATAAATGTTGTAGGACATTTAGAATTTCATTAGTGAAAGTCATTTAGTTGTATTCTAGGAAAATTAAGCTTTGTTTCTTACTTAATAAAATAAAATAAAATAAAAACATAAGTTTTAGTTGCATTTTTAGAAAAATTAAAGTTTATCTTCCTTGCATCTTTAAAATAAATAAAAATAACAATCATCATAGCATTAGGACTTGAATTTTCATCTTTCATTTAGATTGCATTTAGATATTTTGTATACATTTAAATAAATCTAAAATTTAATTTTGGATTTAAAACAAACACTTTTCATCCATTGAATTGCTTGTTGATCTTAGTTCATCTAGTAACAAAGAGGAACAATAATTTTATCATAGCTTTCACTTGTCTTCACACACTAAGCCAAACCATTAAATAATAAACACATCAAAATAATACTTGAGACAAGGACCAACTAGGATTTCATCACCTAGTGGTAACTTCACCCCCTCCCAGCTATCCCACTTGGATTTCACCACCAAAGGGAGAACCAACTTAGCTCTCTGGTTGAGTATAAACTCTGGACTCGGTATATCTTGGCTAAGCACCCATCACCCTTATCACTATAGGATTGTGAAGTGAGGGGGTAGGCCCCAATACCAAACCACGTACTAAATTTCAACATATATCTTTCTTTTGAGCACCTAAATAACCTAAAACTAACTATAGCTTGCCTTTTTAGTACCTATATCAAACTAACTTCCCCTCCACACTCTTTAAGGCACAAGCTAAAAGCAATTTAAAATTAATCCTAAGATAAATGAATTTCTAGTGTTTGTGTTGATTCTTTTGAAATATTTTTGGTTTCTTCTTGTTTGAGTTGAGAGCTTCACCTTTTCCTTCCTTATTTTCTCACATGGTCACTACCAGACAACAACTCAAAAATCAAGTTAATCAACCCCCATCTTCTTCTACACCTATGGAATATACCTTAGACATTGAAAGTTCCCCTCACATTGATAGTTCCCCTCCTCCCTTTCCTTCTAGGGTCCCAATAATATATGAATGAGATCTTAACTTTGTTACATTCTTTGATAATAATTAGGTGGCTTTACAACACTACCTTAATACCATGCTACACCACACCCCTTTTGCTTCAGTTTCCTCTACTGAACCCCATCTTAGCATGCCACCCAACCTTATGGTGGTTACCAATTCAACCCAACCATTTTTGACCCACACCTCTTCCAACATCCCATCCACCCAAACCCAAACCAACCTTCCACCCCCTAACCAAACACCTCCTGTCACACCCCAAGTGGGTTCAACCCCACCCTTAGTCACCTACACCCCACCCAATATGGCATTATCCTCCACTCATACTTCCATCCTCCCTTTGGTAGAAACCAATATCTCAACCACAACCCAATCTCAAAATCTAGTACTCTTCATACCACAAACACTTCCTCTATAAGCACTTTGGTCACTACCCACCTTCAACCAACTAACCCACTAATCACTTTGATGCCACACATGAACCCCCTAACCTCAACCTTCTAACACATACCAATGGCATCTTATCAATATATTCCTAACACACAATTATACATACCTTCACCTTCCACCCAACCTTACGTGACCTCACACACACACACACACCTAACATTATCCCAACCATCCACTAGTTATTACCATGTCACCCAGCCCCAACAAAATGTGTCATATACATATCCAACCCAATAACCCCAAATAGACTTGGTCAAGATGCTAATGGAGAAGATGACTACCCTTGAGTCATCCATCTTAGGATCACATAACCTCATCTCTTATGAACCAATTTGCAATGAACCCATCCATCCATCTGTCCCTCTCTGATCATATCCTCTATAATGGGAATTACCAAAATTATCTAAATTTCAAAGAAAGGAGGACCCCCAACAACATTTAAGAGCATTTAGGCATGCATGTTACTTGATTGCCCATGATGATGCTCTCTTACTCTATACCTTTCCTATGTCCTTATCTGGACCAACATTAGATTGGTATAGTGCCATCCCAAAACACTCCATCTTTTCCTTCACCCAACTATCCCAAACTTTTTTGGATCACTTCTCGATTAATATATCCAAGAAAGTTTCTATTACTAACCTCTACTCTATTCAAAAATTCAAAGATGAATCTATTACCAATTTTGTGGCTCATTGGAAGAGCCTAATCAACCAACTTTCATTTTCATTTCCTCAACCTAAGCTTATAGATCTCTTTTCCTCAGCATGTGCAAAACACATATCATCCACATTACGTGTCCAAAGATTTCAAACATTCGATGAAGCTTTTACCATGGCTCGTAAACTAGAGAATAGAGCCATTGATAAGGTAAGATTAAAGTTGAATAATAAAAACCCAACTTACAAAACCAATGATCCCTCTCCTTCCAAACTAAACAACACAACCAATACCAATTCCAAGAGCAAAGCCACCGCCAACACTATTATCTTCAAAGTTGCATCTCTACCATCTACCAACCAACAGAACCCAAGGAACCAAACCTCTGACCCTTTCAACTATCCAAATTGAAACCAAAGGAACCAAACTTGGAATAACCATAAGCCCTTAACTTCACTTAGGGAGCCTTATCCTTCCATTTTGGAAAATTTACTAAAAGCCAAATCATCTAACTTCTACCAATTAAACCACCCCAACAGTTTGATACTTCTCACCCTGTGCTCAGTTGGTATAATGAGAATGACCATTATACTTTTTACTGAGTCATAGGACATGACATCAATAGGTGCAATACCTTTAAATACCTTGTCTAATCCCTCACTGACAAGGGGGAGCTCACATTGGATAATCCTAATGCACTACTGAACCAAGCCATTAACATATTTTGCAAACCTTTCCCTAATCATGTTCCTTCTACCCCTCATTATGAAAATAAACCTGAATCATCCCATGAGGCACATATTATTAATGTGGTTACAAGTGAACCCATTGACAAATAAAATGTTACCTCAATTGCTTCTTTCCCCAATCCCTTATTGGAAGAAAAACGACTGCCTTCTATTCCTTTGGATACCCAAACAAAGGAAACAACCATATCTACACCTCCATTGGAGGATGCCACACCTGCCTCCCCTATCTAAGAACCATCCACCCCCTCTTTGGAAGCTATCTCAAAAGATAAGATGACTCCATCTACCCAACCTCTAATTGTAAAACCTTCTATCAAAGGTTAAGATAAAGGTAAGGGAACAAAACTGGAACTTCTAACCCTTTCTTTGACAGACCAACCTAGCCCCTCTAAACCAACTCAAACCTCCACCCAACCAACCAAAACCCCTTCTAAATTGATTGACCCTTAAACACCTAAACCCACCAAGATAACTAAAGTGACCAAATCCCCTCCAAAACCAACAACTAAAACAACCAAAGAGGTAAAATCAGCAAAGGGCCCAAAACCCAAGATTTTACCTCCCTCAACCTTGCCCTCCATTCTAGGTCCCCATCCTTCTACCTTAAACACAAAATCCACAATTTTTAACAAAACCCCATTACCTTTATTAGTCACACCTTCATACTTTCTCTCTAAAGTACCTTTCCCCACTACGCCAATAATCCCTAAGTTACCTACCTTACCATCATTTTCCTCTAGCTCATTGACCACCTTACCCAAACCAAAACCGTCAACCAAGTATAACACTTTACCCAAGACACCTATCACCAAACCCATGTCCCCATAACCTTCTACTTCAACACCTAAAACAAAAAATCTAAACCTTTACCACCTTTAGCCAAATCTTACTTGACCATCCTCCAATAGTTATTTCAAACTTCTTCCTTGAGCTTACCACCCATCAAACCCTTTGGCCCTTCATGTACGAAACCCTCTTGGTTTAATGATAACTTGATATGTGCATATCATAGGGCACCAAGAATTGACACCAAGAACTATAAATCTCTCCAAATGTTGGTTCACAACTTGTACAAAGATGATGATGTATTATTAGACAAACCTCCTTCATCTTCATTACCAATCCAAACACCTACTCAACCCATCTGATCTTCAGTCTCACCCAAAAGTGAATAGGAGGAACCAAAGCAACCATCCAACCCAAAGAACCCCCTTATCCACACTATTCACATGGTTACCCGATCTCAGGCCCAATAAAAGTTTAAAGGGAAGACTAAGGCATCCATTCCTTGGATTTACCCCTCCCCAAACTCTTAAGATAATAATACCCAACATTCTCCATCTTCAAACAAACCTAAGGTGTCTATCTTAGGTGCATCTCCTCTAACCCTCCATACCCTAACCCATATGCAATATCCATCTAAAAAGCTATCCTCAGGAAACTTCACCAAACTCAAACAAAAATGAACTTGCATGAGTTAATCTCTACCTCTCCCCATCATCGTCAAGTACTCATAGAGGCTCTAAAATGCATCGAGGTCCGACCCAATGATACTCAACCTCTAGCCACATTTTTCGGTACCCTTCAGACTTCCAACCTTATCACCTATAAAAATTCAAAAATACCTTCTGTTCATATAGAGGATCATGATCCTCCTCTCTTCATTACAGCATTTATCAATCAAACCTGCATCAAAAGGGTGATGATTGATGGGGGAGCTAGCATCAATATTATCTCCTCCCATGCTTATGACCAACTATAATTACCTAAAAACATCATGTCTGAAAGCTCAGTAGTTCTTCATTATTTCAATGATACTATGGCTACCACCTTGGGTATAATTTTCCTCCATATTTTTATAGGACCTCATACTATTCCCAAACTCTTTTATGTTGTAGAAAGAGAGTTTTAATACAACATTTTACTCAGATACCCTTGGATTTGTGCCATGAGTTGTGTCCCTTCCACCCTATATCGATGTATCAATTTTGAACATGAAGGGAAAGTTGTGACTATCGAAGCTGACCCTAGTCCTTTTACATCTTGCAATATGACATATCAGCCCAATGATGTCCTTCTTCCTCTTTTATCCACCACATAACCATCTACAACCAACACAACCTCACCAACCAAAACCCATAGCATTTTCACACCTACTATTGATGAAGCTTTCACTGGATCATCTATCCACTCTTCCCATATTCCTATATAAGACCCTGTGACAACCAAATTCCAATGCCTTTCTTTTGGGGAATATATACTCTTAGCCTTAGGTGCCTTCCTTAGCCCCCAAGAGTATGGGAATCTTAGAAATGACCCTTCTTATGACCCTAATTTTGGAACCATCATCCCCATTGATCTCCCTAACCATCAAATGAATTTCATTTATGGGGTACTTGATCAACCACTTCTAGCCCCTACCACTACATCATCCATCTAATTATTTATCTCTAACTTTTCCTATCTTAGCAAACCAGAGTTCACTAAGTTGTATCTTCATAGATGTGCTTGGAAAGGATTTAGCCTTGGTCACTATAAATAAGGGCCTCATGAGTTACCCTATTTCAAAACTTTGAAACCTCATAAGTCATTTGGCCTTGAGTATGAACCACCTCAAGAATCCACCAATTCACTCAAACCCATTGCCACCATAGAGGAAGGTATCCCATCCTTACCAACCTAATCACTTTCTCCACTTGAAGACCTTGATATCATCCCTCTTAACTTTTTTTTATCAATACTATAATTTTGGGCCCTCTCATCTACCAAAAGAGTGGCCAAACCAATGTCCTTCCACTCGTACATCCTAAAATGGTAGAGAATGATTCTGCCACCATCAAAACCATCCAACATCAAGATGATGATTCCATTCTTACCCACCTAGGTGTGGGGGTTATTCTATCCACAAATCCCTTCCTCTTGAGGCCTTGAATATGTTAAATAAATCTACCATCAATATCAAATTAGGCACTCCAGATAACCTGTGCATTGTCAAATTGGGCCAATCATTGAATACCAAGGAACTTCAATATTTTTCCTCTTTCCTCCAAGATCATAGCATAGCCTTTGCTTAGTCTTACAATGATATGCTTGGGATTGACCCCACCATTGTTACCCAGAACATAGTCACTCACCATGATGCTAAGCCTATTAAAAAGAAGCTTCGAAGCATGCATCCTCACATAACCCTTCTCATCAAAGAAGAGCTTCAACATATCCTATCTATAAAATTCATTCAACCCATTGACTGCCCCCAATGGGTCTTAAACATCATACCTATCACCAAATTTAATGGGGGTTTATGCATTTGTGTGGACTTTCATGACCTTAACCTCACCTACCCCAAGGATGACTTCCCTCTACCTAGTATTGACCAACTTATTGATCTTATGGCTGGCCATGAGATGTTATCTCTCATGGATGGGTTTTTGGGTTATAATCAAATCTTGATTGCTTCTAAAGATCAACATAAAACTACCTTTATGACCCTTGAGGAACTTTATACTATAGAGTCATGCCTTTTGAGTTAAATAATGTTGGTGCAACCTACCAATGTGTCATGACTTATATTTTCCATGATATCATCCATAAGATTTTAGAAGACTATGTGGATGGCCTTCTCAAGAAATCCAAACTTCAAAAAGATCACTTGACTACTCTTATGATTATATTTGAATGCCTCATCCATTTTCATGTTTGCCTAAATCCAAAGAAATGCATTTTTGGGGTCCTTTCAAGAAAGCTTCTTGGATTCATCATCTCTCTTTGTGAAATTTAACTAGACCCTACTAAAGTCAGAGAAATTTTTGGCATGCCTCCTCCAACCAACCTTAAATAGCTCCACGGCCTTTAGGAAAAACTTCGATCCATTTGGCATTTCATTTCCTAACTTTCAGACTAGTGCCAACCTTTTCATCACCTTCTAAGGAAGGATGTCCCTTTTAAATGGAGTAGTGATTATCAAAAGGCCTTTGATTCACTCAAATAGTACCCTTTATCACCACTTTTCCTCACCCCTCTGAAGGATGACCACCCCTTTTACCTATATATCTCTACCACTAACCATTCCCTAGGGGTAATGTTGGCTCACTGAGATGAATAACATAAAGAGTAAGTCGTATACTACATTAGTCATATGCTTGTAGAATATGAAACTCAATATATACACACTAAGAAACTCTACTTATCATTGACCTTCATGGCCACCAAACTCTGCCACTACCTTCTTAACCATAAAACCTATGTCATCATTAATACCGACCTACTCAAATACATGCATGTTAAACCATACCAAAATCATTGTATGGCTAAGTGGTTCATGCTCCTAGCTAAATTTGACCTTGAATTCCTCCAATAGAAGTTGATTAAGGTCAGGTCATTGCTGATCAATTAGCTAAAGATCCTTTAGTAAATAACTAACCACCCCCTCTTGCTTTTCTAGATGAGTCTATCATGACTCTTTTTCAGGAAGATGACATAACCTACCAAATGACCATATTCTTCAATGGCTTTAAATGCTAACAAGGAGGGGGTGCTACAGTTATTCCCATTCCTCTCGATGGTGAAACCCTTCCTCTCTTCTTCAAATTTGAATTTAAATGCACTAATGATATGGCTGAGTATGAAGCCCTAATGATAGGTCTCTGAACTACCCAAAGCTTGGGAATTAAGAAAATCCATATCTTTGGTGATTCCTAACTTGTGGTCAATTAGGTCAATGGATCCTATCAATGTAAGAATGATGTCTTGCTAAAATGTAAACTTTTAGTTGACAAAATCTTAAAATCCTTCAAACATTACCTATTCTAATCTATTCCCTGATCTACCCATAAATTTGTGGATACAATGGTGTACCTTGCTTCTCAGATCCCTTCTCAACCTTCTAATTCTAAAATATTTATCACCGTTCATCATTTTACCACACCCTCTTATGGCCAATATGACCTCCCTACCATTTTTAATGTAGAGGAATCCCCATCCATAATTTGGTATGACTAAACTTTCAACTACCTCAACCTAGGCATTATTCCTCCCAACCTCTCTAGGAATGCCGAAAGAGATTTTATTCAGGGTACCTCTCATTACACCATACTAGGAGGAATCCTTTACAAATGTGGTTTTGATGATATCCTTCTTCATTTTCTACATATCCATGAAGCTTCCCATTCCATCCAAGAAACACATGATGGGATATATGGGGGACACTTTAGTGTCCTAGTGGTCACCAAACGTATCTTTCACCTTGAATGTTATTGGCCCACTCTCAACCAAGACTATTATGATTATGTAAAAAGGTGTGTTAAATATCAATAGCATTTTAATTTTCATCATGCACCATCTAATAGCCTCCAAGTATCTAAGGAATTTTAGCCTTTCTCTCGATGGGGGCTCGATCTCATTAGGGAAATTAACCCCCATTCTTCACAGTGACACAGCTCCATCATCATAGCTATTGAATACTTTACCAAGTGGGTGGAAGCTATTTCTCTAATCTTTACCAAAGAAAAAAATATTATTGACTTTATCAACCACCACATCATCTACTGCTTTGGTGTTCCTCATATGGTCATCACCGATAATGGAAAATACTTTACGAATAAGTAAGTCCAAGGTTTATGTGATGCATTTGGCATTGATTTAATCTTTTCCTCACCTTAATGACCATAAGAAAATGGACAAAAGGAATCCTCTAATAAAACCCTCACCAAAATATTAACCAAAGTTATCAGTGCTTCAAGTTGGGATAGGCACTTGCACATCCCATTCGCCATATGGGCCTATCGCACTAGCATTCAAACCTCCACTAGTGCTACCCCTTTCTCTCTAGTCTTTGGAATAGAAGAAATCTTGCCTCTTGAAGTCCAAATCCCCTCTCTTTACATATCTTTGAAGGAAATCATTTTGAAAAAGATTTTTGTTAGCATCATTTAGCTCAATTTGAGCTACTTGATGAGTGCCATTTAACAGCTCTCACCCACCTCCGTATCTATCAGGAGCATATCACACGTGCTTTAAAAAAATCACCTCAAATAATGGAAATTCAATATCAGAGATCTTGTCCTAAAAGAAAACCAATATGTGACCAACATGGAGAAGAGTAACTGAGGCAAGTTTGCTTTCAATTATCTTGACCCTACATCATCACCCATAATTATGGATCAGGAGCTTATCATTTGTCCTCTCTTGAAGGCAAACCAGAACTTGAGCCTCTCAATGCTTCACATCTACATCCATTTTTTTAAAATAAGGATCAAGCTCACATCTTTGTCTATCTTAAGCTCATCCCTTGATTATGATATTTTCACCTTCACCCACCTTCCTCCTCCCCTTTTGAGGATAATTGATTACAACATAGAACCATGTGATTAACCGTCATAGTCAGGGCCTAATCCTAAATATGGGTACCATGGCTCTACCCATAGCACAGTTCTCATGGATACTTTTCATCTCTAACATGATGGAATCCCATGGTCATTATCTCTCAAAACCACACCCTTTCACATATCATTGACCTTCTTGTGTAAATTTTTTCCCTCATAAAGGTAAACCTCTTAACCTAATTAGACTAGTCCATGTCTAAACATATTTCATCTTACAATAATTAATTGGGTCAATATTTTAAGCTTTGTAGATTGCTCCCTTGAAGGATAGTTTCCCAAAAACAAAATAAAAATTTCCACATGTAAGGTAGACTTCTCCCTTGAAGGATAGCTATCAATAACATTAAAACAAATCCAATAAGCTTAGACCAATCCCTCAAAGGATGGTTGAGATAACTTTGTCAAAAGTAGAGAGATTTCATGGAAGCTTCTTGCATTGATCAGCTTCCCATATACAATAATAAAATAAAAGACCCACTACCACAAAAAAATCTATAGTCATAATCGACTTTCACATGTAGACTTCCCAAATTAATCAGTCTACATCTAGCATAAGACATGGACTTGTCTATTACTATTCTTAGGCTACCTATAGAAGGGGAAAACTAATTCACATAAGGTTATCATACATATCACCTGTTACCCTTCACACCACCTATCACTCATCTTCCCTTTTGACTATATATAAATCAAGGGATTTAGAGCTTACTTGACACCCTATGATCATGAAACCTTTTTTATCAATTAATAACTAATCATGCACATCATTTGAAGGGTTTATATTCATTAAGCTGATCTCACTTTGGGTCTATTTTTAGTACTTGTAAAAAATAAAGCATCAGGCCCTATTCTTATCTTAATGTGCATGGTTGATTTTTTTACCCTAACTTGTACCATCCAACATTGCAACAACAATGGTCATTTATTTTACATTAAGCAAGATTAAAACAACCATAACCATACCAATCATAACCATAACCATAACATTCATAAGTATCCACATAACCTCAAGCATAATAATGTTCGACCAATAATATATAACACATTACCCTCCTATTCCTACCATCCCATTGCCATAATCTCTAAACATCAGACCCTAACCATTAGTAGTATTTGCTCGAGCATGGTAGTCTTTTCTTTTATACCAGCTGAGAGTCCATCCATAACATGGGAATGACTGTCTGATCTAATTGTATCACTAATATCCTGGACCACATAGCTCCTTGATACTAGGGCCTCTTTTAAATAGGACCCCATGTTTGTAGTTCCAAGTAATTGTAGCATAGCATGTAGATATGGGCACCATTTATCTAGCCTACCCATGCAGCTCTTAGGTTAGACAAGGTCCATTCTCTGTTGCTCACCACATTGCTAACTTCCTTACTTGTATAATCTCCTAGACTATCAAAGAAATTATTTTTAGGTCATCACTTCACTACTACCCTTAAAAATTAGCTCGTAGTGGTGGTGAACCTTGGTCACAACAACTCTGTAGATCTGAATAGACCCCCACCTTAGAAAACTTAGCTCATATCAGTAGACACTATCTCCAAAATCCTACCCTCATACAATTTTAGAAGGTGTAACCTCCTCACAAAAACACCTCTTCTTTGGATTAGCTCAATTGAAAATTATTTGTGGTACTTAGCATTGTGTTCCCCTCTAAATTATCCTACCTTACCCATCTGTATCTCTCATCCTACTAAATGTGGGATCATTGTGGTAACTATTTACCAACCTACCCCATTCATTATCACTGACACCTTCACCAAAACCCAAAACTTTTGTTTTACCAAACCTTCTCCCTCAACCCAAACCAACCCATGTGGTCCATAAAATTAGGGCAGCCAATTTGAACACCACTCATCCAAACCTTGTTGAACTACATTGGCCTAATGTTCACAGACTATGTAGGCACTACTCTAGGGGTAGCTCGACCACTAATAACTAGTTCCCATCCCTTTTTTTTCTTCTTGATCATTTCCACCACTAATAGTGCCCTCTTGCTTAGGGCATCCTACATCAAGGAAGCTTTGAATTATTTCTTCAATGTCCTTATGTTTTAACACCATCTAATACTTCCTCTTAAGTCATTCCCCCATTTTTGGGAGAACTATATTGGCTTGAGGTATTTTTGGACTATGTAAACAGTGCTCAGTTACTGAGGTTAGCTCAGCCACTTCCTTTACTTTATTTTCTCTTCTCACCTAAAATATCTTCCTCCACTTCTCTACCTATCTCCTAACCATCTCCCTACCTTCATCTTGTCAATCTCTTTTAACACAAGGATTGACAATATTCCCCATTGGCCCCCCTTACCTCTTTTAAAGTTGCCTCCTACTCTACTTTGTTTGCCTCCCCATCATATTTATTTGTGCATGCTTCATGGCCCACTTCCCCACCCACCTTTTGCATTTTATACCTCTCTTTCACATTATTACCAACCTTGCCCTTTATCCCCTTCAACTTATTTCTCCTTCCTCATCATCTCCCCTCACCTTTGTCTATTTGTCATACCCCCTTTATCACTCTCTTTTCCTCACCCATTTCACATCATACTATGCATCTTCCAAGATTTATGTTTCTTCTATTGTTTCACTTTTTCTTTATGTGTACCACCACTCTCTGCCATTTTGTCACTCTTCCCACTGTACCCATTTTCCATTCTTCTTGTTTTATTTTTTCCATCCTTTTTATCCTCCCCTTTTTTCTCCATAACTAGTTTCTCCCTAGGAATATATCCTTTAAGAAGCCTTCCATAATTACCCTTTTATTCTTATTTCTTTTTGCCTATGGCCCTTTTTACACTCCCCTTTTCTTATTTCCATCTCGGTACTCACTTATCTTTTGCATCTATTTGATTATCCATGCTTTGTATCCCTGCTTCAATTCTTCCTTTTTATTTGTATCATCTCTTACCTTCATCCCTTAGTTTCATCTCACTCTTTTTCATTGCGTCCCTCTATTTCTTCACCACCTCACTATTTTTTTAGCTTTTCAATCTCTTCTAATCACCCCTTCATCTTGTCAATCTCTTCTAAGAAGTTGATTAATACCTACCTTCTCTCTTCACCTTCTTGTCCACCCATCTTTCGCTTCCCCTCATTCTTCACCCCTTTCCCATTTTCCATCCCATTCTCATCTCCCAAACCACCATCTACTTTTATTCATTATTCCTCTCCTTGCATATCATTACCCATGCTTACTTGGTCAAGATACCACCTAGTTATTCCCTCTCCCATCATCCTCTTTATGTCCTCATGTTTCCTTTTATTCCATTTATTTCCTTTTTTTTCATTTTCATCACCAAACTATTTTCTCTTTTATCTTTTTTAGACTTGTTTTCAAACCTTTCATGGCCACCCATATGCCTCATTCTCCCCTTACCCTTCATTATTATTACACTTCTCTCCTCATCCTTTTCAATTATCCAATCTATCATTCTTTAATGCATCTCTCACCTCCAATATTATACCTTCTCTTTTTCTTCTCTTTGCTCTATTTTGTTTCATTTTTTTCATCTCCCTTGATGCCCTTCCTTGTTCTTCTCAACCTATATGACCATGTCTAGATTCTTACATCCTTTTCCACCTTCATCTTTATCTACAACCTCATTATTTTATCTTCATCCATGTCTTGTTCCACCTTTACATCATCCCTTGTTGGATCTCCCTTATGTTTTATAATTTCACCTCCACCTCTTTAGAGTGCGGTCACTAGTTGTACTACTTTTGCGTAAATCTCCTTTTCTACTTCCTTGTATCCTCCATGCCCGTGCCTTAATGCATGAAATCTAGTCAGGTTCCTTACTTTAGGATGATCTCTTTCTTTTTTTAATGACTTTGTATGTTGCGTTTGGACACTCTTTTTTTGTCCCTCTCTAACTACTCCTTTCACCCTCCCTATCACCTTTTTCCTTTTCAACCCTCTACCCATTTTGAGCATGCTATAGCCTCCAAGGTCTTCCACTCAACTTTGGTTTATTTTAAGATATATACCAATCCTATGACTCTATAACCAATTAGCCAAGACTACAAGCTCATATGACCAACTAGCAAGCTTGAGCATCATTTAGCCATCGAGATGAAAATTCCTTCCCCACCTCTTCTAATCTTGCCTATTTTAAACCCCTTTTACTCTAACCTTCAAATATGTTAGAATAAAAACTAAAACCACCTTCAATTGGAAGATTTGGGATACCCACATGGGGATAATAATTACACCCTCTCACATGCCCTAACCTTCCAACCAATAATTTCCCTTGATTCTCCCTTTCAAACTACATCTTCTTATGCCTTACAATCACCCTAATCTTTAACCATAATCCAAAACCTACTCCCTCAATTTATTAATCTTATTATTATTCACCTCACTCCATATTCCAAAACCCCTCAGTTTATTTCTCTGAATTCCCTCAAAAACTCAATGCTTACTTATTTTGGGGCCCCACTAACTCAAGGGTTAAGGATTCAAATATTTTCCACTTCTCATTTACCCACTCTGCTACTTTACTTCCTCAAACCATTGAATAATAACCTTCCATAGCCTGTTAACAACATTGTTGTGGAATATGCACAATGTTGGCTTATTTGGATGGTGATGAAATAACCTATCAGATCACCATGGCAATTTGAGTAGTTTTAGATTTTCCAAATCCTAGCACCATATATTTTTACCTTTCCTTTTCTTTATGATGTCAATTCATGCTTCAACCTACTTATCCATGGCTACAAATTCCTTTTACATAGTTAACACAATCATCTAATTGCATCCTAGCTCACCTCATCCACCATTTCTACCACATGGCATGTGATTTGGAGGTGATATGGCAAGTGACATGGATTAAAAGTGATGTGGATTGATGTGTGACATCATACCCCACCTAGGACCCTTTCCAAAGTGTTTGATGACCTCATTTAAGCATCATAAGGGACCCCCTTGAAATGTGGTGAATTTCCCCTTAAGGGGTCATTATTCAACATGTATTTTGTCTTCCCACATGAAATTAGACTTCAAAAAGAGATACTTACCTCTTTAATACTTTAGGAAAGATAAAGGGCACCCATTTTTTACCTTTTAGCCCAAATAGAGGCTCACCAACCCAAATGGGAGACTTTCTAACCCATATGGGAATCCCCACCATCCTCACCTTGGAATTTTCATTCCTCACATGGAAAATGGCACCATATTTGGTGAGCCACCCCTTTAAGTGCTTGTGTGAAAGAAAGAAAGGATGGGGAGAAGTCTTTAAGCCTCATTCAAGCCCATGTGCATGATTTCCATTTAAAATTAGAGACTCACCAAACCACATGGGAATCCTCACCCACCTCACCTTGACTAAATTATGAGCCCATTTGGAGAAATTTGAATTTCTTCACTATTCCTCTATTTTGGCATGTTTCTTCACACAAAAATGCTATAAATACCCCTCTCTCCCTCACCCAAGGTTAAGTGGTGAGTTAGTATTTTGTTCTTAGCATATAGCTGCAGGTTTTTTGGAGGTGGTCATCATCTTAGAGGTCATCATCATCTTGGAGGATAAAATATAAAATAAATGAAGCTCTGTCAAAATTTCTTCAAGCTTCATCAACATTCAACCATCATCAACATATTCAAGCCACTTCAACAACATTGAGGTAATTTACTTTGTTTTGTAATTTTAGTTCTTTCTTTATTTACCTTTGGCCTTCTCTTTTCTTAACTTACACACTCTTGATCCCTTAAAATCTTCATATTTATCCCATTCATACCATTTAATCCCTTTGTTTATTTTAATTTCATTTATCCCCTTTATCCCATTCACCTCTTTGCTTCATTTACGTCTTTGCCATCTTTACCTTTCTTTTTCATTTACCATATTTACTTATTTACCTCATTTATCTATTCATCCCTTTGTATACTTTCAGCCTTGACCATCTACCCAAACCAACAAAACAATCCTTTTGACCCTCGCCACTTTACGAAACCAAAACCATAACCTTTACCAATTTTCAGCATTAGTATTAATTAAACTATTGCATTCATTTAGTTATCTTTTTCAAAGCATTTAAATTTATTGTATGGAATTTAGTTATTTATTGTTTTAGTATCATTTATTTGATATTTTTATGAAAAATATACTTATTTTATCATTCCAACTTAAGTGTTTTGAATAAGGTGGATTGACAGCCTCGTAGAAAGCTTTCACTTATAGGATCTAGCTCACTTTAGGCAATCCACCCAACTACTTATCTAACAAACAAGTTTTTTTGGTAGTGTTTTCTTATATGTAGGTATTATTCCCTAGCCAAAGAAGAGTTCTCAATAATATTTTGGATTCAACACATGCACTTTAATAGGTATTCTTCCACTTCCTTCATTCCTAGTTTTTTTCTTTTCAAAAATCAAAAAAGTAAGAAAAGCAAAAAAATTGAGAGAAACACCTTGTGTTGAGTCTTCTTATTTGGTTGATAATGAAGAATGCCTTCCTTATGTCAAAGAATAAATATTGGATGAAGTTATTTTGGATTATAAATAAGATGATAAATGAGTTTCTCTTGTTGTTCCCCTTCATGATGTTGATCAAAAAGAAGATGAGGACTTGTGGCAGCAATTTGAAAACATTTACAATGAGTTTGAATGTCTCAAGGGGTTTAAAAATTCATTAGAGATGATTACAATTAATGGTAATAAATATGAAATTTTTAAAATTTTCATATTAGATAAATAACAAAGTTCACATCAACCTTTAGAGGTCAAACCAAGCTTCTATTGACCTCAATCTTCCAACGAACAAGAAACCATTTCTCTTGAAACCATAGCTACAAATAAGATGCAAGTTGATAATGAGATGAAGAGTGGGAAGCTATGAGGTATGTGCATAAAGATACTATAAATAATTTTAAATTAGAGACCTATTTTAATATGATATACTTGAGAGCATATTAAGTGAAGTGCCAAGAAGTAGGTCTGATCTATCAAGTGTTCAATCTAAAGAGCAACATGCTTGGCACCATGATTCATCTCATGAAGAAGGAGATGTAATAAATTTTCCTTTTGATATTGTAAATGGAGGTAGGCTTAATTATTATTTGTGTATATTTTTTTTATTCTTGTTTTTCCTAAGTGCTTTATGCACATGTGTGTCTTGTTAGTTTGTTTATTTTGTTTTGTGTGGTTGAGGTAGTCAATTGGTCTTGTCTCGATCAAACATGGTTATCAAATGATCAAAGGTATCTTTTATTTTTTTTAGACTTAATATGACTCCCTAATCCCAATGGACTAATAAGGCTACTAGTATAGTTAGTATAACATGCATACTACCCCTATGAGTCACCAATTTATTGACCAAATTTGACCATACAGGTCAAACTGGGACCCTTATAGGTAAGAAATTGATTTTTAGTTATTTTAGGGTCTAAAATATATCTCTTAAGGTGTATTATAAGTCATTTATTGTTATTTCATGTTATATTAGACTTGGTCATTAGTCATTCTAGTCCTTATGTCTTTTTGAGTCATTTTGGGGGTCAAAATGGAGCATTAAATGAGCTATAAAACCTCCTAGGGAAATGTGAAGATTAAAAAAAGTTATGTAACATCCCATGTGTCATAATATATCATAATTAATTGTTACTAACTAAAAAGTGGTGGGTTTTTCAGAAGAAAGGATAGTTTCCTTTGAAAAAGGAGAAGTTTGGCACTTATACAACCCATGGGGGAAGGTGACATATGGGAGAAGGTTATGGAATGTATCTTAATATTACTCACACTCATATTAGTTTTTTACATGGTTTTTAAGTTTTAAAAAAGGCCCAAAACAATTATGCTCTTTTCTTGCCCTTCTAGAAATGCAAAAGTGATCAACAGGTTCATGCTTGATACAGTCAGTTGGAGAACTTCCAATTCAAATGAATTTGGTAGGTTAAATTAAAATTATATATATATATATATATATATATATAGATATATATATTTAATAATGGTGGCTTGTGCTTTATGAACCATCCTCATGAAGCTAGTATATCTAATTTGCTTGCAAATCTGTGAACCCTATAAGTTTTGTTCTTGTTTCGATGATTTTGTATAATCTACTTGCTAATGTTGTTTCCATATTATGTTTACCACCTCTTAAAATTATATCTATTATTTTTTTATTGTTTTAAGGTGTTTGTATATGCAAATCATCTCATGTTGTAAGAGGATACACCATTCTATGTTATAGGTTTTTTTTTACCATTTTCAAGATCCTCATGCTTTGACATTGGTTTCAAGGGGTTTAAATAGGTTAATAATAATTTTTATAATGTATTATTGATTCAATTTTACCTTAAAACCTCTTTATCCAATCAATACTCCATGAGGATACAATCACAAGAATCATATAGTCAGCTTACTCTCTAACTATCATGTATAGGTGATCTCATGGAGGAAGTCATGTTAAAAAAGAGGTGTGAGAACTTGTCTTGAAACATCCTCATGTTTCATCTCAGCATAATGAGAGGGGGTCAAGTAACTGTAAAATCATATTCTTTGGTACATTTCTCTAATTCATGCTTACTACCTACATACCAATCAAAATACACCTACAGGAGCCCTCATAGAATAGCTAATGTTGAAAAGGAGTGTCTAAGTTGAACAAGTTTTTTACGGTGAGAAAATTTTATTTAAGACTTTTTAAAGGATCCCAAACATCATTAAACCTAATAAAACATGCATATACCCATGGTTTTCCCTTCACTTCCAGGTCTACAACATTATAAGTGTACCTATAGGTACCATTCATGAGCAAACACATGGGAAGAAGGTTTAGGACAAGGTTAAGGTATTTGATGTTGAAAATATTTTTTTTATAACCTATTGAGGAACTATAATGGATCACAAACACCTATATCTATCATATTGTCCAAGTTTTTACTCACTGCCTGTGTATGAGAATAATCACCTATAGGTGGTACTGATAGAAAATTGAGGATATTTAATGGAGGAATTTGGACAAGTTGGAACCTTTATTAGAGACCCAGGGTGTTAAATATATCATAACACACATGTTTGGGGTGATATATTATTTTATAAGGTGGAAGAACCTTCCAAAAGAAATGACTATGTATTCAAGGCTTCTTTCCCTAAAATCACAAAATAGAGGCCTAAAGCATTTTAGTGAGGATCATTCAATAAGGTTTCCAAAAAAATTTAGGTATCTAGGTGACTAAACCTTGTAGCCCCTACATGGGAAAAACACCTTGTAAAGTTTGGAATATAGAGGATTAGTGTAAACTGATTGTTGGAAACCTCAAAATTATCATTTAATCATTGTTTCTATTTATTGACATCTACAAAATTGGAAGTTTTGAGCAAACTTACACTCCAAGTTGGAAATTTTAAACCATGATTTCATGATAAAATGTTTCTAGGTAGTGAAATTAATATCTATGAACATAAATATCATCAAAGGAAGTTGATATACTGATTTATTGACCACTACACCACCTACAAGACTCTATATAGTCAATTGTAAGTGACTATAAGATGACAGTGAACTGAGAAAGGTGTCTAAATAATGGTCTAGGATATTCAAGGTAATAAAATAGATCCAAGAAGATATAAAATTACTCCAAGTAACTCTAAATGGGTTTATAAACATTAAATTCAAGCCTAGACATGTAGGGATCACCTACAGGAAACATTATTTGGTAAAAAAACATAGGAAATATAGTCATCTACCTATGACTGATCTTGGGAACATTTCAATCCCAAAATATGATTTGAAAAATATTATAGATGATATATATTCTAATAAGGTTTTAAAATTTGTCTTCAAGGTCAAACCATGCATTTTCACCTACAGTTACAAGCCTTGGAACAAAGACACAAGATTTGACACATACATTCTTGAGAGTTCAAGGCAGGGAAAGGGATATGTAAAAAATTTAAGTTATAAAAAAACTAAGGACACATTAATCTTAATATTCATGATATCATTAGGATATTTACATGGAATATATAATCAAATAAAGAGCCTCAAATAGGTATCACACAGTCCTTATGAAAATCCTACATACACAGTCCACTTCACCCAAGTCTATTTTGGATCTTTAGAGAGATGAGGGGATAAATGACCTTATTAAGGGAAAATATTTGGTATATATCATATTTTACACTTAAATTATCTCATAATTTTTTTATTTTTAATTATGAAATAGGGGAAGTACCCTTTGTTTTGTCTCAGATAGAGGGTTGTTCCCTTTGTGCATAAACCTACAGTCTTGGGGAATGAGGATGGAAGGATGAACTAGAGGTTAGTTGAATAAGTAAAAAATGTGTGTGGAGTTTATTTACATCCAAAAAAACATGATAAACACCTCATATAAGGGGGAAACCAAATAGGATGGTCTAGATGGCAAAGGTTGCAATCAGGTCTATGAAGCATGGTTAAGCCTAGTGCTCAATTAGGGGTCCAACTTCACTTTCACCTTGAGATGAGAATTATAACTTGTTTAATAATGTTTATGGGGTCACTAAAGATGTGTATAAATTATTTTTATTCAAATAAATCCATGAACAAGCCACTTTTAGCTTAGAGAAGGTCCAAGCCTGTAGGAAATGGAGAAATAAGTTCGATGGGCTAAGTTGAAAAGCTCATATCTATTTTGATGCATTGAATGGAGGTTATGTAGGTTTGGATAAGTTTAAAAGGTAATTTAATATCATTATTTTGGAATTTTTTTGAAATTCCAACATCCAAACTTCATGAACAAAGCTTAAGAGCAAAATGAGGTCAAAACCCTTATAAACCCTTAGATAAGGACCCGACTGGGAAAATGAGGTTGGAGGGATATTAAAGTGAGATATTTTGACCATTAAAGAAATTTAAAATTTCATAAGACTCTTTAAATCTTCTTCCCATCCTTTTAAGTTGTACAAAATTATATGAATGGAGTATAAAATAGGTTATTTTTTATTGTTTTGTGTGTTGTGCAAGTTGTAGGAGGTTTTAAGAAATGAAATCATAGGGAAGTTAATATTAGGAATTAATATAACTCCATATGTCAATTTCATGTCTTATAATAACTCCTAAGTTCCTTAACCATCTAATTCATCTTAGCCAGTCAAAAATGGCATAGTGAGCATGATGGTGAGAAGTGTGAAAACTTTAAGTGGATGGATTTTTAAGGTGTGCCTAAGCATTATAATGCCATGGATAGTATTCAATAGTGTCATCCATTCCCTCTCATGTATTTTCATGGGAAACTAGATCCAATTTTGAGTCCAAGTGTAAGAGTATGGGAAAGAGGAGTTTCTTTGACTGTAGATGGTGATGGCTCACTTATAAATGTTTTTAGATGACTAGGAATACAACCAATGCATGGAGAGGAATGTCTAAAATCCTTCCCACTCATTCCAATAATCAGACCTATCCCTATTCAATTTTTGGATGTTAAAATAGGGATAAATCATGAAAGTAGTTTTCTGAGCCATAATGAGAACTCCTATGCTAATTTTCAAGAGTTTCATGACTTGGGGTGACACTTGTGCTTCTTTACCTTGAATTTTTCATTTCACATATTATTTTCATGCATATGTAACTCCTTTTATTATCTTAAAAAGTGTCTTTATGACCTTTTGACTTCTCTCTTCTCCTCTCTCTCTCTCAAGTTATATAAGAACTAGCCATTTTGGCCTTTGTAAACAATGCTCCACCTGAGTATGGTGAAGCCATAATAATTTTCATATCATTTGATAAACAAGAATACTAATTTTTACCTCTTCCATGACTACTCATAGTGTGTTTCACTTGGATGAATGATCTTTCTTAGTGATAACTCTTGTTTCCTTAGCATGTTGTCTCATTTTTTCACCTATTTACAGTTGGAAATTTTCTTCTTGCAAGTCATGTGAAGTGTTATAGGAATTTTTAAGGTTGATTGACTTAGTCTATTCAAACAGTGTCATCCTAGGTATCTTTTTTAGTCCTCCTAGCCTAAACATTCATCCATAACCTCATAATGAAATATTGATGTGAGAAGATGTAGATTGGAGAAGTGTATATTTGGTTAGTCCCTTGTTCTCATGTGTAACATGAAACTAGGTGGTAGTCATCATCTAATTCGATGTATCACCTCCTTGAGGATATTTTTCTTTCATTTTTCTATCTCCTTTTTCCCTTACAAGCATAGGTGTAGCAGTGATCCAAAGTGGTACATCAAGGGAGCTAGACCTATCTAGAGATTTACCTCATTCTTAGGCTTACCCATAGCCTAGAGGTGTTTCAATTTTGCCACTTTAATGAGGAGAGCTAAGACATATCATTAAAGGGAGAAAATCCAAGTGACAACAATATCATTTTTGAAGATGATTATCATTAAGATTGATTAACACAACTATAACTTTTAGATAAACATCAAGCCATAGCCCTTGATCACCTTTATGTATATAAAGAATGAATAAAACATGCATATAATCAACATTTAAAGGAATGATAATTTAATATCAATGACCTTGTCCTTAAATAAAATCAACATGTCATAAATATGAAAAGAATTAAACAAGTAAAGTTTGATCCTAATTGGCTTGGACCCTATGTTATCACTCATAAATATAGATCTGGGGCATATCATTTGGCCTCCCTTGATGTAAAAATATAATGTAAGCCTATTAATGCTTTGCATCTACATCCTTTCTACTATTAATAATCCTATTTCAAACTTTGATCAGCATAAGTTCCCTTAAAATTTTAATCCCCTATCGATAAATACACCCCATAATGATCAAGAATCATGTGGATTTCTGGTAGTATACCAGTTTTATCCTTAAATATGAACACCCTAGATCTGTTCATTATTCCCTAACATATCCTAAAATCTTGTTTGAAATAAATGACACATGGCTGTATTTTTCAATTTATAAAAACACCTTGATTCTAATCCATGACAAAAAGGTTTTGGATATCAAAATCAACAAAAGAGTAAAAGACAGACTAATCCCTCGAAGGATAGTTGTCATCAAAATCAAGAAAATTTCAAAATTGCAGACTGATCCCATGAAGGATAGCTACTAAGATACATATATCTAGACATGTATAACCCTCCATTAAAGGATGGATATGGGCCTATAATTTAGGAAACTTATCGCATTGATCAATTTCCTATTAAAATCAAATCATGTAAAAATCTATGAAATCAAAATTATATCCCACAAAAGTTTCCCACATTGACCATCTTTGATTTATAAGACTTCTCACATTGATTAGTTTACATTTATCCAAGGATTAGCTTAAGGTTAAAAATCTTGAGAATATCAAACATGTGTATTTCTAGAGAATTAAGTGTTTCCCCCATTTTATTATCCCCTTTTCTTTAAAACCAAGGATTTATAAATTTAGTTGATAAAAGATTATTAAGGAATTTCTTAGCATTGGATAAAATGGCATATATGCAAAATCAACAAGGTGTCTATCATTGGTTAGGATCTTAGCCAATTACAAGTCATGCATCCTTGATCAGTTATATAAATATTTTAATCCATGTAAATTTACACAATCCATAATCAACCATGATATAAAATCCTATTTATATAATCTAATAAGTACAACCAAAAATAAAAGCCATATAAACACCATACATGTAATAAAACATCCATAGAAAAATATGTCATTAATACATAAAACATCATAAATTATCACATGCAATTAAAAGTCCATAATCCACTACTAGTCCATTTAAAACACACACATATGAATCCATAATTAAGATAAATACTACATCACATAATCTAAATATCATAAAAACATAGCATAATCAATATAATACATGATGTAACTAAAATCAAATGTTATATAAATGTAATCCATATAATCCAAATCCATAATCATGTAGTATAAGATAATGTAATAAATGTGAATAACATATAATCATGAATATAATGTACATCATAAAATGTCATAATGTGTAATATGTACAAAGGCTAATCCATATAGTAGCCATATACATGACTACTCGGTAAATTGGATCTAGCTTAGGTGGATATCCATCCTACCTCCCCCACTATCCCCTCTATCTCCTCCTCTATCCCTCCTATCCCTCCTTTATGACACACTACCCACATAATCAGTAGTCATATGTTCCCCTCATGGAGTTCGACCCTGCTTGACTAAGTGGTTGGCATATCTATGAACCTATAGTAAATGGTTTGTAATAATCTACTCATAATATTATAGCTTGACTACCACATCCTAATATCTATCCATGATCACACTCCCTAGAGTCCCCATCCTCCTACCATGTTCCCCTCTTCCTATAGTGGACCCTGATACCACTCCCTCTAATGCACCTGATAGTACTTGGATCCTCTTACACTACTCATGATATATATCCCACACTTGGCATGCCTCATCATAACTCTAATGGAATATGTCATAGCACCCCTATAACTTTATCAATTATGCTTATAACAGGTCTCACTCAAAAACCACTCTAGAATATGATGCCCTGGTCGTATTCATCTCTACCATAATAGCATGTATACCCCCATCACCCTCCCCATATCCTCCTATAGCATTTACATCCTCCATCTCCCACCTTTGGTGCACCACCCTTTCCTCTCCCCCTCCATGTTTCTCCACCCACCATAAGAAGTATGCCTTTGTCACCCTAGCATCATCTATCCCCACTCCCTCTAGATCCTCCTCTATTAACTACCCTAGCCTTATAACCTATGGCTTAGGTAGCTCCACCTCTTATTCATCTCTCCTATATACTTGAGGTGCCTCTAATAGATCCTATCATATCCCAAATTTTTTCCATATGTGCCCAAACTAAAAGAGCTCCATATGCTCTAGGCATCTCCCCAGCAACCACCTAGCTCATTATCTTGCCTCCAACTCTATTTACATCCCTATCCATGATATGAATCTAACACAAGGCCTCTATATAACCTCATCCTCATCCAACTCCTTCAGCACTTATCTATAAAAAACTAAATCTTAAACTCTTCCATCTCTATATGGATGGGTGAAGTCATCCCTCCATCTCAAAAAACCAACATTGAAAGCAAACCTATGCCAACCCATCCATGGAAACCCTAATGGTTATACTACTCAAATGTGCTCATATGCCTAACACAACACATAGGTAACATCTATCCTATACCACCACTATGCCCTCCACCCCCATAATTCCCTATGTGTGTGTGTGCACATGCGCTAGTAAAGTCAGTGCCCATGCAAATACCATCTAGTGTTCCTACATGTCTATCAGCACCCCTATTAGACTCCATGAGAACTTCCCTCCACCTGAGTCTAGAAATGCATAGTAAGATATGGCCAACATCATCATGGTCATCACCCATATCCCATCCCAATCTTGATCATACAAAGACTCAAAACTGAAGCTTCCTATTATGAAACTAATGTTTACAGCATCATCCCCATACAACTATGGCAAATTAGTTCCCATCCTCTCTCATCCATTGGGATGATCTTTACACCCTGCACTAATAGCCTAAGTATCTTGTAAATATCCTTTAGGGTCACTATCATCTCCCCTATTGGTAGACAAAAAGTCCCTGCATCTAGGTACCATCACTTTAGCAATGACACTATAGAATCTTATCCTAGTGTGCCCGATGATAGTGGCATAATCTTCCTAAACCTACCACCTTAATATGTTCCCAATATACATCTCACATGACCTCTTGTAGGTAATCCAAAAATGTGTCACTTGGTTTCACATAGTCAAAAGTACACATGCCTACAATCCCATATTTCTCCTAGATTCATTTAGTTTTCTAATAAATAATACTATCTTTTAAGTTGTGTATAACCCTTAGGAATCAGCATCAACCCTTCTTAGATCGATCATGATTGGTTTTTGATCTTTGATGATCTACATATCAATGTTTATCCCTAACCAATTGATGGATGATTGTTAAAGAATCAGTAATGATCCTCTTGGGATCGATGTTAATCCCTATAAAACCCTACCAATCCTAAAAACCTACCTTAGGCTAGCTCAAAATTCAAAAAAATAAAAAAATCACAAAAATACCAAAATAAGTTAATCATACCTCATCGTGAGACTATCATCCTTGTCTACTCCCACTAACCTCCATCATGTATATCTCACCCAATAAGGTTGATAGGTGTCAAATTTTTTGGCTTTGGTTCAACTAGCTTGATCTTGATTGTAAAATGAGCATCAAAGTTGGTCGTTATCCTACTTATAACCATTTTGTATTGGCATAGATTCTTCCTTGGTTGACATTGATTCATTCTTAATTAGCATTGATCCATTGGATTGATGGTGATTTAGAACATTTAGGATCCTTTGTACTATTTGTGAATCTCTTGAATCCTTATAGCCCTGTTCCATGACCATTCAAGTAATTTATCATTACAACTATTCCATATTTTTTTACCTAACATTATTGGCTTGTGGACATAGACCCCCTGATGGTCCCATAACCTTTGATAGATTTACATTCATTTTAGTTTTTATCCCCTGTGGATCCTCAAAATGTACCTCATCTTGAGTGCAAGTGTCCCTAGGTAGTGCACACATGCCAAGCACACTAGATGCTTTAGTCATCCCATCCCATCCTTTTCCATCTTGACTACCTTCGGTAGAGACTACACTTATTAGTTGTGGTAATCTATTACTTATTTACCTTGGCGTATTCTTGTTCAGGATATATTATATCTTGTTAGTGCAACATTATACTTCATGCTTATCCTTGCATCTTTGATGCTCATTTTTTATCTACCCTATCCATTACCATCTTATTTTCAAACCTATCTTTGCCTCATTATATTTCACCAACTCTCAATCTGAGGAGGAATACCTCCTCACATTAAAACTTGGGGCATTAGACCCATCCTAGTTTTTTTTTCATGGCAAATTTCACAAACCACTCAAAAAAAGGGGCAAATGTAGACACTATAAATTTACACCTTTTTATTATAAATACATGTGTTATTACTTCCCTACCTTTCTTACACTAGTTAATATAGTTTTACTATTCACCATCTAGCATTGTGTAAATAATCTAGCTAATTACCATTTTACCTATATAACTAGTTAACTATCCCTAAATCCTAGTAAAATCTCACCAAGCTTATTAGGGGTATGTTGTTTTAACCTCCTTAACAAACTCTCCTTACCTAAGCCCTATTAAAAACTAATTTGGAACGTGTTTAATTAGAGATCTTGAGTTGTTGGAACCAACAACTTAAACTTAGATAGAATTGGTAACATTTCCCATGATCATTATCGATAATGTTAGGATCTACATCAATTTATAGCTAATCTAGCCTCAGGTTATGGATCCTAGATTTTTCACACTAGAATGTTGAAAAAATTTCCCTAATTTGCTATAGAAGAAAGCCATCTTTATTTCAATCTATCCACACTCTTTCCAAATCCAAACACATCCCTATTAACAAGTTATTTCTCTACAACATAGGAAGCTTTTGCAAAGGTAAGTATGTTATGTATTTGAATAGTTTAAAATTATTATATTATTCATTTATGTTATGCTTACTATCATAAGTCTATTTATATGAACTAGTGACCAATTTAGAAGCCTTTTACAAATTTTTAAATCCTTCTTAGGCCCCTTTCTAAGTCTTTATCACCCACTGTAAAGATCGACCATGATTCTTTTTATATCGTCATTGATTACCTGATTGATACTAATTTTAAGATAATCAACATCAATCCCTATGATTTTGTTTTTGTCCACAACTTGAGACTATAATATCAACCTTAAGTGTTTCCAAATTACTATTTCTAAGTCCCAAAATCATGTATTATTTTCTATAGATGACCTTGCCTAGTGTTATACATGATGTGGTCTCAATTCATGATTTACCCATAGTTCCTCACCCATTATTCACCAATAAAAGTGACATATCTTTTGAGTTAAGACTCTACATGATTGTTTTTGTCACAACTTTATAAGCCACCACTGAATAACTAGAATCAATCTAAGAAAAAGAAGACTTAGCCATAACATATTAGAATGAACATTTTAATAATATTTATACAGTAGATTGATTTGTTTCATAATCTTACGACATGATTTATTGTAATTTATCTTATTATATTATCCACATAATTACATAAAAATAGTGGATTATCATCCTCCAAGTAAGTGTACTACTTCCTAAAATTGACCTTGTATCAATCAGTCCACCCATATATGTTATTAATCAATCTTATCTAAGTTGTCTTTATTGTGAAGGTAGTCCTTCCTAGCCAAAAAGGATCTCCCACCTCACTAGATCAATAATGATCATACCTTGTCATAGGTATTCCTCTTTAAACCCTATATCATTTATATTTTTAATAAGTTATTTTTATTAAGAAAAAAATCAAAAAAAATACTAAAACACGAGTGTCAGAGGAATAATACAGAACAAATAAGGGGCCAAAAGGGAAAAACAAAATAGAAAAGGAAATCACACAATAGAAATAAACACAGGACAAAATAAAACACATAACTAAATCAAATCTATCTAATATATACATTACTAACTCCTACTTGAATTACTCAGAAACCACTTTGGAGGGGATAGTCGAGAAATAATGCTTCAATAACTATCCATTCAGTGAAAGTGGTAAGTCATTTCCCTCAAGATATTTGAGACAAAAGGGTTATCTGGTACAAGCTAATCTAGAGGGGATCGAATTTTGAATGTTGGCCTTTTTTTCATGGGCTTTGTCTCACATTAGGACCAATTTTGAGATACAGAAGGTCTTGACCTTGCCCTCTTGTTAAACCACCTTTTGACTATGTCGTGATGCTTGTTAAAGCTCAACAAAGATTCATTCCAAGCTTCCTCTCACTAAATTAGGCTCAAGAGTCTAGAATTAACTTTGTTTCATGAATTACTACATGAACTTATAAGGACCATTTTGAGAGTGACCGACATGATTGGATATGATCCATAGACAAGAAATAAATGAGAGATTTTGAGGACTTATTTATACATGGTGTGGTCTACCCATAAGGCAAACTTTATTAATGAATGCCATTCTCAAGACTTCTCTCTAGCTAATTTATTGATGGCATCAATCAAGGTTTTTTTGGTGGATTCTACCAATCTATTCCATTTTAGGTAGTGATTGGAGGAGAAATTCAATGTGATCCTATTATCATAGGCCCACTCTATATATTCTTTGGATTAAAAGGTAGGGCCATTATCATATACTAAATAAATGAGGACCCCAAAATAGGTGGCTATGGCATTATCCAAGAGCTTGATGACTTTGACAATGATACTTAATTTGGTTAAAACTACATCAAACCATCTAGTGTAGTATTCCATTCTTATAAGGATGAATTTATGGTTGGATGATGAATTGGGGTTAATCACCCCCACAGAATCTAGTCCCCATTTTGAAAATGACATAGACTCTACAATAGGTTATAGTGGCATTGTAGCATGCATTTCTATTTTAGTAAAGGTTTAGCATTAGTGGTAGAAATGAACATGAGTGTGAACATCTCTAAATAGTGTGGGCTAATAATAACTTGCCTAAAGAACCTTGTGAGCCATATCATTAGTTGTGGGATGACTAACTCCCAATTTTTCATGGAAACTTACCATTATGCCCTTGGCCTCTTCTTGTTATACAAATCATAGGTGGATTCCTTCATGGTTTCTTCTGAAGAGAACTCATTTCTTCAACATATAACTTATGGCTTTCAACCTGATGGATCTTCTCTACGTATGGTTGAGTCTTGCAGGTGCATTTACACAAAGTATAAAGTGCATAACTAGGGCATATAATTCTGATGGCATTACCCTCTATTGGTCTACTTGGCATATCATGATTCTTGGGTCTATATTTATGATTATATGGGTAAGGCCTTGTCCCCTAACCAGTTTAGTCATCTTGATTTCCAAGTCATACTCTTGCAATTTTTTCATCCATAAGCCTATCCTTTCACCCAGGTCATTATGCCCTAGCATTTACTTTATATCCAGGTTTGGGATAATGGCATGTACTCTATTTTTGAGGATGTAATTATTGAGTTTATTCGCTACCTTGACCAAGGTGTAGGTATGATTATTTAAGGTAGAATATTATAGTTTAGCATCTTTAATATTAGTTCTCATAAAATCCATGGGGTGTTCTTCTCATTCTAACCTCTGGGTGAGACAAGTGATAATGGTGTGCTCTTAAGCAAAATGGTAGACATAAAAGTCTAGCATATAGTATGATCTAATAATGATCAAGGCTTGCATGATAGTGTCTTTGATATCCTAGAAATTTGTCCTCAATTTTGTTCGCCACTCCACTTTAGCATCCTATTAATATTGAATTCCGTGGATTCACTATTTCAACAAATTCAAAATAAACTTACGCATAAAGTTGATTTTCCCAAAGAAATATTTTAGTTCTTTCTTACTATTAGGTAAAGGTAGTTTAGAAAATACATCTACCCTTTTGGGGTTGATAGCAATACCTTCTTTTGTGACAATTTAACCAAAATATTACCTTCAATAGTACTAAACATGCTCTTATTTGGTTTTAAGGAGATGTCATACCTTCTACATCTTTCAAATACCCTTTCCAAGTGGTGCACACGATATGACCTATATTTAAAAAATACAGTTAGGTAATCTATATATTATTATGCATTTACCTATTAGGCCTTAGAAGGTGAACACCATTGCCCTTTGAAAGATTGCACTGATGTTGATTAGCCCAAAAGGAATCCATTTATAAGAGAATGTTACCTACTTGGTAGTGAAAGTAGTATTAGTTATATCCCATGGGTTGACTAGGGCCTAGTTATAGCCCTAAAAGCCATCTAAGAAAGACAACATCTAAAACCTACTCACCATTTGGATCACCACATATAGCAAGGGCAAGGGGTAGTTATATTTATTTGAGGCCCTATTCAAGAGTCAAAAATACATGCAAAGGCATGTTTCACCATTCTTATTTTTCACCAGGACCAGGTTAGCCATCCAGGTGGAGCAGTAGACTAGGAAAATTATCCTTACAAAGAGTAACTTGTGGACTTCCTTATGAATCAAGGGCTCCAAGATTGGGTTTATCAGCCTCTATCTTTATCTAAAGGATTTTTGGTTGGGTTTTAAGGGGATGGTGTGAGTAATTACTCTTGGGTTGAAGACCTTAAGATCTCCATGGGCCCATGCAATCACATTCTTGTACCTCATAAGTAACCTTTATAACTGCTCTAATTTGTGTTCTATCTAATTTGGACCCACATTAACTATTTGGGGATTCTCTGCAGGTCTAAGATTAACAAGTCAACACTTAAGATCTTAGAACTTAGGCCTTTTAGCCTATAAAGTTGGGTCTAACACATCAAATGATCTTTTTAGTGAAATTATCCCCTTAGGGATCTAGTTCCCATGAATTTTTAGGATGCCATCCATATATAAATTAGACCTAGGGTTATCTCTATCCTTTTTATCTATGATTTGGGCCTTAAATATCCCCTTTTCACCAATGAACTGGATGATTTGTTAGTCATTTTCAAAGACTTAAAAGTTGTATACACATAATATTTTCAAACTTTTTATTGATTAATAACACTTTGTATCTTGCAGGAACCCCTTGAGTCTCAATCTTTTTGAGTGCATGCCTTAAGGGGTGCACCAAGAAAGGGGTGGGTAGACCATTAGTACTTTATAATATTATTATCCCTTTTTCCACTTGTCATCTAAAAACTCATCTCCTAAAACCATTTACCCTAAGCTTATTCTTCTCATTTTTACCCATTCCAGTCATTTGTCATGTTTTATCCTCCATGTTATTTCCTTGACCCCCTTTCATCAGTTGACTATACTAAGTAGATCCTGTACAATTTTTAGCCTCTAATTACGATACAAGGTCAACTAGGTTGATCCTATACTATTTAGGGGTATTTTTCATTGGAGCTTTGTTACCCCTTTGGCTGACCTAGGTTGGGACCTAGTGAATTATCTCTTGAAAACATATAGGGTCGACTGGGTCGACCTTGTATAGTTAACATATTTTAAAGGATTTAGGGAAAGATATACCTATATATAAGTTCATTTCCAACCATTTGTAATAAGATAAGTGAAAATAAATATCTGCTTATTGACCATTCTACTTGAGGAATAAAGCTTAGGGTTCCATACTTTTTTTGGAGATATGGATCGTGTCTTATGGAGAAGTCTTTTGGATGCATAGATAGTTTGTGTAACCTAGAGCTGATTTATCTTCATTATCCTTACATACCAAAAAAATATCTTGTGAAGAACCTTGGACAAGGGAGAGATTGAGGCTCGATAGGTTCATCTTCAAGGTAAGTATTCCTAACTTTATTTCTCCTTTGTAAGAGTAGATAGATAATGCAATTGTAGTTCTCTCCCATGCATTAGGATTATATATACATTGATGTGAGTATATGTATTTTATGCATGTTTAGTTTGTTTTTAACCCCCACTTTATGCCTTAAGATTTGGTGAGCGCTAGATTAGATTTACTTTCTTGTTTATTAGAATAGAGTGAACATTAAACCTAAGAATCTTTTAGGGTTATTGCATAATTGTGTTAGACTGTAGGCTTTGGAACCCTTCCTAACATGGTGTATTGTGACAAGTGATCCCCTAATCAGATCTAATAGCTCACCATATTGGTCATGCCCCTGATTAACAAATGTAT
The DNA here is from genome assembly GCA_037957365.1 of Torreya grandis. Lineage (NCBI taxonomy): Eukaryota > Viridiplantae > Streptophyta > Pinopsida > Cupressales > Taxaceae > Torreya > Torreya grandis. Next base: position 1,759,219 of record JARHVA010001081.1, read on the forward strand.
TCCCAATCAGAAGTGTAGGCATGCTCTATCTTCTCTAAAACAAGATTAATTTATAGACATGATGCATTTCTAATTGCATACATTTTGGTGAACCTGATGTGAACTAACCCTTACAAGATTTTTTACCTTATTTCATTATTTCATCATTATTTTTATCATATATTTACCATATTGGATCTCCTCTATTGACCTAGTATCTAACTTTTGTGCATAGGTTTTTAGGTACAGGCTACTAGATCAACCCTATTGACCTAGTATAGGTTTTTAACTTTCTAGATATCCAGTCTAGACTGCTAGGTTGACCCAGTCAATCTTGTAATTTTTTATAAATCAAGTTAAACATACTAGGTCGACCCAATTGACCTTGTACATTTTTAGGCACTCAGCAGTAGATTTTTTCAAAGCTTGATTAGCCCAATCGACCTAGTTAGTAGAATTTGAAAGCATATATCAAGGTTCTTGAACAACAATCTTCATTCTTTGCATATTTGATCCACTAAGGTTCCATTATATCTCTCTATATATTTATTTATAGTCTTTCATTTCATAATTTATAGTCTTTAAGACTACCCTTACATAGTCAACTGAATCGACCCTGCTGACCCAATTTTTTGTTATATGTGTTGTCTAGATAATTAAGTTGACTCTGTCAACCCTATTCATCTTCAGACCTTGATTTCACAGTATAGGTTCAACCTAGTCTCCCTTATTCTATATTTTTTTCATACACTATTGACCATATCAACATTGTACCTTGTTTTAAAGTTAGAATTAACCTTATATGCTAGTAATTAGTTCACACTTTCCTTTCTTGTTGCTTACATGATTATAATGGATCACATAGTTTAATTAAGTGGTTTTAATTAATAATTTAGTTTCACTATTTTCTATTTTATGTACACATGATTAAATCATAAGATATAAATAAGAATTTTAACATTTGTCTACCCAAGGCCAACCTACTTGGATTTCCTCACTAAGGGGGAAGCCAACTTGATACTTCGATCAAGTATAAAGTGTGGTTAATGGTATATTCTATCTAAGCACCTAACACCCTTATTGTTTCTATGTGTAAAATGAGGGGGTAGGCCCCAATACAAAGACTATATCATTTCCACTACATTTCCATTTATCCCAAACTACCTGAAACCATCTTAGATTGTCATTCTAGTTCCTTACTTATAACCAACTTCCCATCACATTTAAAATCATATCTTAGTAATCTAATAAATATTCAAATTAACCAATTAGTTATCTCTTTACTTTTCAAGTTGATTGCTTTCTCTTTGCTCAATTGTATTTTGTATTGTAAAAACTTTCATTAGCCAATGTTGGTGCAATGTTTTGTGTTGTGTTCCTCGATTGGATTGGCTAGTGTTAATCCAATTAACTATTTGTTTCTTTTCTATAATTTCACTTCAAATTATCTTATTTCAGTTCACAAATCTATTAAAGGCTTCTTAAATTTTTCTATCTATTATACTAGATCAACTCAGTCGACCATGTACCTTTTTTGAGCCTCTGTTCACTATACCAGATTGACCCAGTAGACCTTGTACTATTTGAGACCCTATTTCCTCTTTTTTTAGCCTCTATTTATTATACTGGCTCGACTTAGTCGACCTTATACTATTTTTAGACCCTATTTTTTTGTGTTAAGTCGACCCAGTTGACCCTTTACTATTTTTATCATTTTTTGTTTCTTTGCTTTCTCATCTCTCTTTCCTTCCCTTCATAATGGAATTTCTACTTGATGATAATACTAGGTTACAATCAACATACATGATGAATTTTATCAACCCTCATAGGGTCTCCTATAGATAAAGTAGGGCTTCTCTTTTGGATGATATTAATGTTCATATTTCTACTCGCATAATGAACTATGGGACCCCTCCTAATAGCTCTTTGTATCATAATACTCTTTTCTCATTAGAATATTAACTTCAATTAGAGTATACCCCTGAAATGCTCTTCTTTATCTTTGAATTTCCTCAACATCAAGGAAAAGATCCTTCTACCATTTACAATCTTATGATTAGTGTTAAAGTTAAAGAGCCTAATTTGCCTACTCCTACATTCTCAACTAGATTTGGAGGTACCACTTTCTTTGATTCCCAATCTCTTCCTTTGATTATAACCCCTTCTCATACCATGACCTCTTTTTCTCTAACTTCTTCCACCTTCATACCTTGTATATCCACTAATATGATAGGTTCTACCTCTAGTGGGCCTCTCATAAGATCTAGTATCCTTAATCCTTCCACTATTACATAATTTTCTACCCAAGGTAATCATGTTGTTAGTGCTTCTTCTTCTCAACCATTCACTAGTCCATCTTTCACTACATAAGTAAATTTTGCCACTAGTGCCTCATATTCTCATAATTCCTCTCAAGTTCCTATTAACACCAATAGTGGTACCCAAGCCACTAATGCCAACTCTAATACTTATAATAATGTTAATCAAACACATCAATGATTGTTACAAACACTCAATCAAATGAATACCTTTCAAGATCATAACATAAATCAAATTATGAGAATGCAAAACCACCTTCTTCATCTTCAATCTCATCCTCAACCAGCAACTTGGGGCATACATAACTAGAATGTTCCCCCTCCTCCTCTTTGATATTCTCAAGGAAATATCATTCCTCAAACTCCTTTAGTCAACAAAACCATTAAGCATCTCCAAAATGAACCTATCACTACTCAAATTAACAACATTGATATTGGAAGTATCACACCTACAATTTCTTATAATGGATCAACTGATCCCACCCTTCATCTTAAAACATTTGGAAATATTCATAAGTATTAGGTCAAATTGAACACCTTTGTCGCTACCAAACTCTTATCTAAAACTCTCACAAATGATGCCTTGGATTGGTACAACCAATTTATAACTCATTCCATTACTAGTTTGGAGGATTTAGTGAATGTTCTAGTTTAAGAATTCCAAACTAGAAATCTTCCTGCAAACACTTTGGCCCACTTCATAAATTGAAAATAACTTGAAAATGAAACTGCTCAAGCCTTTTTTAAAAGGTGGAAAGCTTTGTCAAAAAATGTGAACATAACATAGCTGATGATAATATTTTCCATCTCTTTACCAATGTCATTTTTCCTAAACTTCAATATCAAGTCCGCACTCTCTCCACATACTTTGGAGGAGGCTATTAACCAATCTAAATGGCAAAATTTCCTTATGAGTCAATTCAAGCCACCCCAACCTTCTATGGGTCCTCATCTCTTACTTAAGAATAAAAATCCCAATGTTACCAATGATGGTGTTATAGCTTCTTATGATACCATTCACAATGTTTAAACTATCATTCCTACCCCTTCATCAGAATTGGCTTCCCCTTCTCAACAATATACCAATCCTTACTTATCTTCACCAAATAACATTAATGTTTATAAACATTTATCCTCAATTGAATTGCTTAAGCATCTACTTAGGCTTCTTCTAAGAGATCTTGACCCTGCTCATCCTATGAAATCTTGGTATGATCCTAACAAGTTTTGTTGGTTTCATACTATTTGGGTTCATTATAATGAGATCTATAGATAACTTCATAATTTAGCTATGGACTTTCTTCTTGGTCCTAATTTTGATCATGATTCTATCATTTGAAAGCATCAACAAATATATGAAATTGATTTTAAGGATTATAAATCACATGATAAAACTCAAGCATTAAATCAAGCCAATGCTCATTTATCTATCTATAAAGACCCTCTTCTTAATCATCAACCTACTCAAGACAATCAAGATAAATCCACCCCTTCCACCAATAATGTAGAAAGTCTTGTTGAGCCTACTTTTGAATAGAATGTGGTTAACATGACTAATATGTGAAGGGTGGTTACTTTTATTGATTCTCAACCTATCCACACTCCTCCATCTAGAACATATTGTGTTATTTGAGATTCTTCTCCAACTCATTTAAATGAGTTGGGGCACGATGACCTTATTACTTTTGATGATCCTATTGACACTGTGGATTGCACCCTTGAAAGAAGGCTCAGCTTCTCTCTTCCATGCGACATAATGGAGACTTCCCTCTTGATGTGGGCTTGGAAAAACTAAGGGAAGAATCTATAGATAAGGGCTAGCTCCCTTTGATGCACCTCTGAGGTCTCTTACTATTACTGCTAATAATGGGGGGGGTGAAAAGGGAGAAGGATATAACCAAAATAGAACCTATTTAAATGGTGATGTACCAAATGAATTTGATCTACTCAGCTATATCAACACTTTAGAATAAAAGGGGGGTGATCAGACACTTTATTTGACAAAAAAGACCAGACTGTAGGGCATTTTAACAAGGGGCTTATTGAAGACACAAGGAAAAATAACTTACCATAGGCACTGTAGAAAACACACTGTTAGATCATGTCTCTATGTTCCAAATGAAGCACTTCTTGTTAACCTGCAGAAATGGCTTTGGCTACACTAGGTATGTTGGTGTCAATCTATGTGTATCAAGCTAAAATGAATGAACACAGAGTTGATACACAGACATACTCAAAAGTATAACCAGTCAGATAGAGGTAAAACACATTCTTATTAATTCAAAGGTGAAATTTGACAGGGCTTCACCTTAAAAAATGAGAGATACATTCCTATATTGAGAGCTTACAATATATAGCTTTTTGAGAAAGAGTTTTGTCACTTTTCAAGAATAGGTAGCCCATACTGCATTAAATGCATAAGAAGGAAAAAGTCCACTGAAGGAACCATGTTGTGGCTATCACAAGTCTTGACTTTGGTGCTTAAATTGTATTAAATGTCACTAAAAAATCATGGGACACTTTATCTATTTGAATGACAAGGCTACTTCTCAATGAATTTCATGTGACTATCTACTCATTAATGTAAAATGAGGGAAAAAAGGGCCACTCTATTAAATGCCCACGCTCCCCTTGGTGGTCACTTGGTGGAGACTATTTCATCCACTAAAATAACTTCTTGTACTAATGCTTTTTGTGCCAACTAGGCTATTCTATCCTCTCTTATGCTTGGATTTTATCTTTTCCTGGAAACTCAGCCCTCAGGGCCATCTTTTGTCTTTTCTTAGCTCCTCGAGCTCCTTTCTCGGTGGGTCACTGAGTTTATTCTTTTGGCCTTCAATCCTTTGAATTCCTTCAGGTCTATGCTTATGAGCTCTTTTGGGATTTCTTTAACTATTAACCTATTTCCATGTGTGGGCCCATTTAAACATTTAAAAACCAATGGCTATTTCATTGTCCTAAATTTGACATCCATGGGGATGTCACTAGATGTTTGAACCTCCAATGGCTAGTTCGCCATGCTAAAGTTGATGTTCTCAGGCCCATCATTATCTTTGGTAATTCCTTCAACTTTTATGGAATGAACCTTCCCAAAGGGAAGGTGTCCCTTCAAAAATTTGGAAAAGATCCCTTTTTGGTCATTGAGAGTCCCCCGTAAGGACACTTGCCCTTCGGGCTCCTTCAGCTTCTCAATTCCTTCAGACATTTTGCCCGAAGGAAAAAACTTCCCTTCATGTCTCAGCCCTTTCTTTTAGTCTTTTATTTTGATAAATTCCTTTGGACAAAATGTCTAAAGGAATTCCTTCGAGCACTTTATCTAAAGGAATTCATCCTTTAGTTCTTCCTTGGATTTCCTTTGGATAAAAGTCTGAAGTAATCCCTTGTCTTTTTCTTTGGATTTCCTTCAAACATAAAATTAAAGGAAATCCTTTGCCTTTTGCCTTGTTATTTCTTTTGAAGGAGAAACCCTTCGGCCTTCTCTTTGATCTCTCTCAATGTGTTCCCTGCCCTCTACAAAGGCACCTTGGGTCAAAAATGTCATTTGGAGCCTGCTTAAATGGCCCCATTTTCCACCTGCTTGCCCTCTGTAAGGGATATTAACCTTCAAAGTCTTTGTAAAGACTTGAATTCCTTTGAAATGGCCCATTTATTTACCAAAAGGATTGTGTAAACTATCTGCCCAAAGTGAAATAAGCCTTGAGATCAGCCCAAAACATCTACAAGGCCTGAGTCACTTGGCTCTTTATAGAAATAGGTTAATTACAAAGGGGAAAAGACACAATTTTAGTAAGGTGAATACATCAAAGACAGACTACTCAAGATAGCAGGGAAGGAAGGGAGATCAATTTTTTGGCCTATAGGACCAAAAATGGTCAACAAAATTGGTGATTCTTAGGGGAAGCATGCCTGCTATGCTTGGAAAAACTAGTGGCTTACAAGTCCATTGGGCATGGAGTTAAAATATATCCTAAAAGGTAGATAATAACCTTGAGAGACTAAAGAACCAACGTGAAGCTTCTACCCCCAAACGGTAAACAAAACACACACAAGGCTAAAAAACTATGAACATGCGCAAAAGCACTTAGGGAAAATAGGGAAAGAAATAAGGAAAATATGTACATAATGAGAGAAGGCTCAGTGACAATGCTTAAGATATATCCCATTAACTGGGATATGCAGTTCCTCACCATTCAACCTAGAGAGTTGGAATGCATTATGTTGTTTGCACTGAGTGATGATATATAGACCACTCTATAAAGCATCAAACTTTGTGTGTTTTCCTAACTTAGCTCAGTCCTCATCCCATTTTAAGACAATGTCACCTTCTAAAAAGCCTTTTGAAGAGCATTTATTATCAAAATGCTTCTTTATTTTCTACTGATGGCTAGTCATAGAAACCATGGCTTGGTCCCTTGTCTCCTGAAGCTCCATCAATTCATACAACCTGACCTCCATGCTATTGTCTTCTTCCAATTGCAACTGGTGAGCAATATCCAAAGCTAGAAATTCAAGTGAAATAGGGAGTCTAGCTTCCCTTCCATAAACAAACATGTATGGTTAATTTCCAACTACCCTCTTTGGAGTAACCTTGTCTACCCATAGGGGTATTTTTAACTTAGCATGCCAAGTTTTTTGATTTTCCTCCATTGTCCTTATGATGATTTTGATCAGATTCTTATTGGTGGACTCATCCATCCAATTTCCCTATGGGTAGTAGTTGGAAGAAGTGCTAAGGTAGATTGCATATCCCAATGCCCACTCACTTATTTTGGTTCCCAAGAAAGCCAATGCACTATTTGAGATGATGGTGGCTAGGACTCCAAACCTTGTCACCAGGACTTCATAAAAGTCCAGGACTACACTTTTGTTGGCCTCCTTTAAAGCCACAACTTCTACCCATCTGATGAAGTAATCTATAGCAATCAAGACCCATTTGTGGCCAACACTATAATGAGGGCTGATCATCCCTATGAAGTCTAGGCCCCATTGCATGAATGGTTATTCTACTTGAAAAGGTTGTAGAGGCATTGCAGCCAGCCATTACTTTCCATCAAAGAGGGAAAACTTCTGGAACTTTCATACCTAGGCATGGGTGTCTCTAAATAAAGTGGGTCAGAAGTAACCATCCCTTATAATCCTTGTAGCTATATTCTTAGGAGCAAAGTTACCACCAATTGGCCCATCATGAAACTAAGATAGTATCTTGTTGACCTGACTTGAGTCTATGCACCTCAATATTACTCCTAAAAAATCCCTCCTAAATAGTACCCTATCAATTAGGACATAAGGGAGAGATTGGATTCTAAAATACCTCCTCTTAGTCCTATCAAGGCCTTTTAGGCACTCATCGATGAGAAGGAAACATGTCATGTCTGATGCCCAATCCTTCATGACTATTGGTTCTTCTATTGTAGCTTCATCATGGAGTAGCAAACTATCCTCTTTCTATTATTTAAGGTCTATATCAAGGTGTTCACATATCCCTTTTCCCCTTACCAACTTGGTGGTTTTGATGTTCATGTCATATTCCATTACTTTAGTGATCCATTCCACTCTCTTTTCATTTAGATCATGGCTAATCAAGAAATCTTTGACATTGGGATGTGGCACCATGATATGAACCTTATTACTAGATAGTATATGTCTAAATTTATTTAGGATTCATATGATTGCAAAGACTTTCTTCTCCACATATGTATACCTAATTTCAAAACCTTCTAGACCCTGGCTAAAAAATGCAAGTGGTTATTCAAGGTTTTCATTGTTTACTTGGGAAAGCATGGTAGAGATTAATTATTCATTCCTAAAGGTGTAAAGGTTGAAATCCTTGGAGAAATCAAGACTAATCAAGGTAGGAGCTTGGGTAATCTTCAAAACTATCCTTATTTTGCACTATCCATGCAAACTTCTCATCTTTCTTCAGCATGGAGGTCAGTGGCTTGACTATCTCAGCAAAATTTGGTATAAATCTCTTAATAAAATTTATTCTACCGAAGAAAATTTGTAGACCTTTCTTGTACTTAGGCAAGGACAGTGCTAGGATGGCACAGACTCTTTCTTGATCAATGGTCAAACTCTCTTTCAAAATAACATGGCCAAGGAGTTTACCTTCATGGATAGTGAACACACATTTCTTCGAGTTGAGAGAGATACCATACTCTCTACACCTATCAAATATTTTCCTAAGGTGTTCAAGATGTTTCCCTACTTCCTTAGAAAACACTATCACATCATCAAGATAGACCAGTATAGTATTATTTATCAGGCCCTGGAAAGCCATGTCCATGGCTCTCTAAAAGGTGGATCCAACATTTGACAATCCAAATGGCATTTTTTGGTAAGCACAAGTTCCCCACTTGGTAGTGAAGGTTGTCTTGTACTGATCATAGTCTTTCACTAAAATTTGATTGTACTCTAAATACCCATCTAGGAGGGAGAAACATTCATTGCATGTCACCATTTGGAGGATCTATTCCATACTTAGGAAAGGATAGTGATCTTTCAACGAGACTCTATTGAGGTCTATAAAATCCACACATAGTCTGATCTCCCCATTATTTTTCCTAACAGGGACTAGATTAGCCAGCCAAGAAGAGTGTTTGATGGGAAATATGATCCTAGACTCAATCAGCTTGGTGAGTTCCTTTCGCATGAGAGGTTTAATCTTTAGATTGGTAGGCCTTTGTTTTTGTTTGATGGGCTTGGCACCTTCCTCCAGCTCAATAGTGTGTTAGGCCAAGCTTGGTTTAAAACCCTTCAATTCACTAGACCCCCAATTAAAAACATTAACGAACTCTTGACATAGAAAAATGAAAGAATGCCTCTCATCCTCTGTACATACCTTCCTAAGTGCAAGCAGCCTATTCTTAAATATTTACACCTTTTCTTAGTTTTCTCTCTTGATTGTGATGCTTGATTTATCATTTTTTAGTTGGTCATCTCGATTAAAAATGATCTCGAGAGTGACTAAGACTTTGGTAAGTTTTTTATTATTTAGCTGAATAATTTGGCCACCATACTATTGTTATAGCTTGGCTTGATTTCTAGAGGCAAACTCAACCTCCTCTTGCAAGAAGAGTGTTATCTACCAATAATTGTCAAATACCTACCAATTGGTGATATTACTAGGCATGGAGGGTCTGATTACCACTTTTATATGGCATGGACTGTTGTCTCAGCCTATCTCCTTGGGAATGTCAAAATGGGAACCAACTACTAGTAGTCTATCTACTTGCTTATTCTACTCTCTTGGAATGCAATTAAAATTGAAAGCAAGGAAACTCTCCACTAAGTCCCACACCATGTGCTTGTAAGACTTAAGCAAGGAATTGTTTGTTATATTTTGGCCTCTTACCTGATTTATGATCAACTCATTGTCCCCAAAAACCTACAGTTCTTTAATTCCTCTTTTCCTTACCCACTTCAAACCATGAATGAGAGATTCATATTCTATAATATTGCAAGTGCAAGAAAACTAGAACTTGAAAGTCAATAATTATTTCTCCTTTGAGGGGGAAATTAACACTACTCCACCACCAGTTCCTAATTTGTTTCTTGATCCATTAAAGAAGAGTTGCCATAAACCCAAGCTCTCTTGGTTTGCCTTCATAAAATTTGGTACAAGAGTACCATCTTCATGCATGCAATAAATTCTAAGACCTGCCTCTTCTATGAACTTGTATGGGTCATGTTTAAATTTTTCACTTCCCCATTCATCTAAGACTAGGTTAGTAACTCCTTCAAGGGTAGAGGGTGGAGATTGGTCCACTTAGAATCCTTTTTCATCAATGATGGCGTAATTGACATTCACCACTTTGAGTGAGTATGGCTCTAGATGATCTCTATGGATTGGCTCCAACTCAATCTTGACCTTACTCCCATATTTGGTTTTAAAAACCATGTAAGACCAATTTGTTGCTAGTTACCCACCTATTTTGGATGTGAAATCCCTAGACAAGTAGATAGAGAAGTAGGGAGGAACATCTGCCACCACTACATCATGGGGAACTAAGAAAGTTGGATAGGCATGCAATGTTAGATTCAAGCCTCATACCACTCCTAGTGTCTTGGCCAGTGATCCATCTAGATGTAGGACTCCCTTGGTCATTTCCTTGTATTTGAGTAATGCTCCACTATCAATAATGCAAGGAGTCATTTCCTTGTATATGATAAACTTGGGCATTACTGAGGTGTTTGCCCCACTATCAATAATGCAATTGTGTACCAAGAAATCTCTTATGACTAAGGATAGATAGAAAGGGGGAACCTTTTCATCTTTCTTTACTTGGCCTTCTATGGAAGGGTACCCATTCATGATCAAAACATTATCATCCTTTGATGGGATAGCTTGTTCATTTAGTTTATACAATTCCTTCTGGAGTATGTCCTTTTGTCTCAGCATTGCTAATGAATCTCACAAAGAGATATTCATGTGCAGCTTCTTCATCTAGTCTACCATGTTGATCTAAGGGTTACTACCTTTTAAATTTTCTTTGGGGGCACTTGCAGCCTAAGGCATGAGCTGAGGAGCTGAGGGTGCAACTGGCAACCTATAATTTGGAAGTTTTTGGTTCTCATGTGATGAAGAAGATGCTGCAGATGTTTGGGTAGCTACCTGAGCTTCCTCCATAGCTCTCCTTTTGGACCTAGTGTTGACTACAACACAATCACCTTGGTTGTTTATACTTCCCACATAATTTACTACACAAAATTCACCTTCCAGGTGATTCATGAGAGTGGAATCAAACTAAGCCTGCCTGTTGTCCATGCCAAGTTACACTAACACCTCAAAGCTTGGGAATTAGGCAGCTCCCTGATTGCCTTGGGTGTTCATATATTGACTCAAAATCTCATTTGTATAAGCAACCTATTCTTGACCATATCCTAGGGGTGGGAAATTAGGTTGTTCTTATACTAGATTATTTTGAGTAGGCACAAGAACTTTGGATGATGGAGTGCCTGGATTATACCCTTTATATGTTTTGGATTATGTAAACTAACCCTATCCTTGATTATAATTCTAAAAGGGGGGTCTATTTGCTTATTCAAACTACTGTTATCCCTGATGTGGATGATAGTTTTGAGCTTGTTACCTTTTGAGAGCCATTAATTCATTGGTCACACTTTGTAATAAGTTATTAACCTCATGAAGGTCATTGGGTGAGGTAGTAGTCAGTTTTTATATGCCAAGTAAAAGAGTTAAGGTGGGTGTAGCAGTCTAAACTAGAGGTGGAAATTTAGGAAAGAGTGGCATATGAGGTCTAGGGGCTATCTTTCCTGGCTGCACTAGGCAATTTTTAGCAACTATGGCTATTTCGTGGGTGGATGGCAACACTTGTCCTCTCATAGACTGTATCATGATAGTAATGTCACTATTCAAAGCTTTCAAGTAATAGAGGAAATCATAGCTTGGGTTTGGCCTCACCAAAATAGGGATTCTATCTCAGGTCTTTTAAAACTTGGTATTGAAATCTTGCATGAATTCATGTGGAGCTATTTTCATGGTAGTTAGTTTCTCAACAAGCAAGAGGTGGTCACTCTTCCCCCCCCAAATATGTTTATTAAGAAAGTGCATAATTCATTCCATGTGCTGATTAAATTCATAAGCAAAGTTCCATATCAGTCTAGAACCTTACCCTTAAAATATAATGCCAGTAACCTGATGGCTATGTTCTCTTTAGTGACATTATGAATATTATAGAGGTTGGAGATATTTTTAATGTGATCAATAGTGGTGATAGGCCCCTCTCCATTAAAGGGAGGAATTCTCTTAAGGGTGTTCCTTGGGATTAGGTCATAATGTAAAAGGTTTAATGGGCTCTGACCATGAAAGGCTGCAAAAGGTAAAGCCATGGTGATAACAGGGTTCTATCAGGGCTTTCTTATGTAAGTATATTTTATAGCAGGTCTAGGAAAATGACTTATTGTATAGGGATGAGTCCTTGCAAACCTCAGTCACCTTACTGATTTTAATGGTAGTTCAATGAATTCAAAAGAGACACCCTTGGTAAAAGATCTTATGGTGACCTTAGGCATGGGATGTCAGGCTGATCTCTGACCAGAGATTGATGTTCTTGAAAATGGAGTCACCAGATGTTGGGTTAGTGGTTCATTCTTATAGTAATAGGACTAGCACCAATCTTAGAACTTTTTTGAGCATTAAATTCATCCCACTAGGTGTGCCAAAAACTATTGACACTATGTATTGCACCCTTAAAAGAAGGCTCAGCTTCTCTCTTCTATGCGGCACAATGGAGACTTTCCTCTTGCTATGGGCTTGGAAAAATTGAGGGAAGAACCTCTAGATAAGGGCTAGCTCCCTTTGATGCATCTATGAGGTCTCATACTACTAATAATAATAATGGGGGGGTGAAAAGGGATAAGGATATAAAAAAAATAGAACCTATCTAAATGGTGATGCACCAAATGATTTTGATCTACTTAGCTATATCAACACTTTAGACCAAAAGGGGGGTGATCAGACACTTTATTTGACAAAAAATACTAGACTATAAGACACTTTAACAAGGGGCTTATTGAAGACACAAGGAAAAATAACTAACCATAGGTGCTATAGAAAACACACTGTTAGATAACTACTCTCCTATCTCTGCACTCCAGATGAAACACTTCCTATTAACTTGTAGAAATGGCTTTGGCTACACTAGGTATGTTGGTGTCAATCTATGAAAGCATCAAGCTAAAATGACTGAACATAGAGTTGATACATAGACATACTCAAAAGTATAACCAGTTAGATAGAGGTAAAATACATTATTATTGATTCAAAGGTGAAATTTGATAGGGCTTTGCCTTACAAAATGAGAGATACATTCCTCTATTGAGAGGTTATAATATATAGCTTTTTTTTAAAGTATTTTGGCACTTTTCAAGAATAGGTGGCCCATATTGCATTAAATGCATAGGAAGGAGGAAGTTTGCTGAAGGAACCATGCTATGGTTGTAGCAAGTCTTGAATTTGGTGCTTAAATCATATTAAATATCACTACAAAAGCATGGGTCACTTTGTCTATTTGAATGACAAGGCCGCTTCTCAATGAAGTTCATGCGATTGTCTACTAATTAATGTAAAATGAAGAAAAAAAGGGCCACTCTATTGAATGTCTGTGATCTCCTTGGTGGCCACTTGGTGGAGACTATTTCATCTACTACAATAAATTCATATGCTGATGCTTTCTATGCCACCTAGGATATTTTATCCACTCTTACACTTAGCTTTTGTCTTTTCCTGGCAACTTGGCCATCAGGGCTATCTTTCATCTTTTCTTAGCTCCTCGAGCTCCTTTCTCAGTGGGTCACTAAGTTTATTCTTTTGGCCTTAAAGCCTTTGAATTCCTTTGGGTCCACTCTTATGAGATCTTTCAGGCTCTCTTCAACTATTAACTTATTTCTATATGTGAGCCCATCCTTAAACATTTGAAAATCAACAGTAATTTCATTATCCTGAATTTGCTGTCCACGGTGATGTCACCATATGTTTAACCTCCAATGGCTAGTTCACCATGCTAAATTTGATGTTCTTAGGTGTTGGGGATCAACCAACAATGTTGATTACAATATGAAAGCAATTAAATGCGTAATTAACTAGAAAGATAAGTAACTAGAATGATAAATAGCAAAGAATAAGAGATACAAAAAACCACCCTGAAAACTTGTATTAAACTCTTTACAGAAGGAATATAATTGAAGAAACTTCTTTTCTTCCACACCTCTCTCAGATGTACAAATCTCTCTCTAGATCTCTTTCCCTCAAGAGCTCTCTCTCTCAATTACAATCAACTCCAACAACCTGGAATGATTCACATGTATAATTTTGTATTGTTCAACACTACTCATACCATAAGCTAAGAAGAATTATCCTATTATATAATAATTAGGAAACATGAGCATACAACGACAGCCATTAGATGCACCTCCTAATCAAGGGCTCTAAATAGTCTTACTAATAATAGAGATGTGGACTTAAGACTATCACTTAATCCTAACATGCAAACACTCTATTCTATCCACAGAAATAGCATTCTGGATGCACAGGTAACTGACATCGGTTCCTGCCTGTTTGCCTGTGACTAACGTTAGCTGATCCCTACCGATGCTGGCATCTCTTAGTCTGCTCTTGACCGACATCGGTCGCTCCTGACCGACGCCAGTGATTGTGTGATCTTACAACTTTGAAAAATGCTCCTTTGGTGAAGCTTTAGCTCCACACCTTAACAATCTCCCACTTGGAGATAAACAGCTGCACCAGTACCTATACAACAACATCTTCTAGCTCCTCCATCTTCAACTCAATCATGAAGACCAACAGAAGTTGAATAAAGATTCAACTTCTCTTTTGTAACCGGCTTGGTTAACATATCCGCAGGATTCTTATCTGTATGGATCTTCTCCAGCTTCAACTCACCATCCTCCAATACCTGTCTTATGAAGTGGTACCTAAGCTGTATATGCTTGGTTCTTGAGTGAAAGGCTGAATTCTTAGCCAAATGAATTGCACTCTAACTGTCACTATACAATCTACAACTCTCTTGCTCCTTTCCTAACTCTTCCATGAACCGTGTCATCCATATCATCTCTTTGCTAGCCTCTGTGACTGCAATATACTCTACTTCTGTAGTTAACAAGGCAACAACCTTCTGCAACTTAGATATCTAGCTAACCATTGTTCCACCAATAGTGAAAACATATCCTGTGGTGCTTCTTCTGCCATCTAAATCACCTGCCATATCTGAATCTACATAACCATGTAGAGAACTATCTAAACCTCCATAGCACAAATGCCTACTGCTGATTCCTCTCAGATATCTAAGGATCCACTGAACTGCTTTTTAGTGTTCCTTTCTTGGATTGGCCATATACTTACTTACAACTCCCACTGCTTGGGAAATATCTGATCTAGTACAAACCATTGCATACATTAAACTCCCTACTACAGAAGAATATGGAACTCTACTCATGTACTCTACCTCATCATGTGAATTAGGACATTGTTCTTTACTCAACTTAAAATGTCCAGCCAAAGGTGTGCTTACCGGTTTTACATCCTGCATATTGAACCATTTCAACACCTTGTTCACATAATCCTCTTGAGACAAAATCAACCTGTGATTTTTCCTGTCTCTCTTAATGCTCATGCCAAGGATTTTCTTTGCTGCTCCCAAATCCTTCATGGCAAATGTTTGAGCTAATTTCACCTTAAACTCAGAGATATCCTGCATGTGTGATCCTGCAACCAGCATATCATCTACATACAACAATAGAATAATATATCTACCATTATTCAATCTCTTAAAATACACACAATGGTCAGATTGACACCTACTGTAGCCATGCTCAGTCATAAACCTGTCAAATCTCAAATACCATTGTCTAGGAGCTTGCTTGAGGCCATACAAGCTTTTCTTCAATCTACACACTAACTTCTCCTTACCTTTGACCTCAAATCCTTCCAGTTGATCCATATATATTTCTTCATCCAAATCTTCATGAAGAAACGTTGTCTTAACATCAAGTTGCTCAAGATGCAAATCCTCAATAGCAACTAAAGACAATACATTCCGTATAGAAGTCATTTTAACAACGAGAGAAAAAATCTCACCAAAATTAATACCTGGTTTTTGTGCAAATCCTTTCACTACCAACCTGGCCTTATATCTCATCTATCTATTCTCACCTTCTTTCAATCTGTAGGTCCATCTATTCTTCAGTGTCTTATTTCCTTCTGGCAACTCAACCAAATCCCATGTTTGGTTCTCTTTCAAGGACTCCATTTCCTCAACCATGCCATGCTCCCACTGATTCTTGGATTCTACCTATATTGCTTCTTCAAAACTCTCTAGTTCTCCACCATCAGTAAGCAATAAATAGAATAATGAAGGGAAATATCGAATTGGAGGTTTACTTACCCTTTTTGACCTCTTGATGGGCGTCTGAGACTCATTCACAACACGTTGTCCACCCAAATTCTCTAATAGTGACCGACCTCAGTCACTTCTAGGCCTGTAACTGGCTGACATCGGTTCTCCCTGGCTGACGTTGGTTCCTTCCTAGCCGACGTCGGTCTCTGTATGATCGACATCGGTTTCTATCCTGTTGACATCGGTTCCTGCTTGGCCGACGTTGGTCTCTGTGTTTTCCTACAAGTGATTATTTTTTCTTCTCATGAGCTCATTTTGGACAGTCGCCTCGTCTAATTCTCCATTACTCTACCCAGATTGATTCAGCTTCCTCAGCTGATCACTATACATCACTTTTTCATTGAAAACAACATCATGGCTCCTAATTATTTTGTTAGTTCCTAGATTCCAAAACCTAAATCTAAAATCATCAAAGCCATAGCCAATAAATGTGCACCTCATAGACTTAGCATCCAGCTTCTTTCTATTTTCCTTATCAATGTGCATAAAGGCTTCACAACAAAAACTTTGAGAAATGAGAGATCTACCTTTTTACCTGTCCATGCCTCTTCTAGAATTCCACCATCCAGAGCTGTAGAGAGTCCTCTGTTAATCAGGTACATTACAGTGTCAACAACTTCTGCCCAAAACTCTAAGGGCAAACCAGCATGCAATCTCATACACCTTGCACGCTCTATTATTGTTCTATTCATCCTTTTAGCAACTCCATTTTGCTAAGGTGTCCTTGGAACCATCCTTTGCCTATGGATTCCATGCATATAACAATACCAGTTGAACTTGTAGCTGCAAAACTCACCACCATTGTCAGATCTCAGGCACTTTAATCTCCTACCTATTTCATTCTCAACCATAGGTTTCCAAATCTTAAAAGACTCAAATACATCAGATTTCTTCTTAATATAATAGACCCATACCTTTCTTGTAGCATCATCTATGAACAAAACATAGTACTGTGATCCTCCAATAGAAGCAACCTGAGCCGGTCCCCACACGTCTGTGTGAACAAGCTACAACTTATGCTTCTTCTTTGTTGACCCAGTCTTGAGAAAACTCACTCTCTTCTATTTTCCAAAAACACAGTGCTCACAAAAATCCAGATCTATGCTTTTCAAATCTGAAAGCTTACCTTTTGACTTAAAAATTGACATTCCCTTCTCACTCATGTGGTTGAGCCTAGAGTGCCACAATTTTGCATCCACATCTGAAGTAGATAATATAGAAGGAGAATTATTAGTAACACAATTACATAAATAGAGAGTACCTACTCTCTTACCTTTGGCCAATACAAGTGCACCCTTGGTCACCTTCCAAGATTCAGCTGTGAGAGTTACTATACAACCCTCATCCCCTAACTTTCTTGTAGAAATCAAATTCCTCTTCAAGCTGGGAACATGCATGACGTCTCTCAACACCCATGTGTTGCCATTCTACATTTTTAGCTGCACTTTTCCTTTGCCAATAATTTTACAAGGCTCATCATCCCCTAAATACACTATTCCAAAATCTCCATGGACATAGTCACTAAAATATTCTCTATTAGGGGTAGCATGAAAAGATGCACCAGAATCTAAAACCCAAGATTCTATATTATTATGCAAAGAGAATATTAAAGCATCTTGTGCAATACCTGCAACCTTTGCTTCTTCTTTTCTTTCGTGTTGATTGTCCTCCTTAGGCTTTGACCAGCAATCTCTGCTTATGTGCCCTATCTTTCCACAATTCTAGCATTGTGGCTTCTTGCCATTTTTGGATTTAGATCTGCCTCTCACCTTTGACTTATACCTTGATCTCCCTTTCTTTCTCTTCTCTTTCTGCCTTCCCCTGCTCTCAAAACTTAATTGATTTACAATTCCATGGAAATCATTTCGATGATTAGACACAGATCCACCTTCCTGCATATGCAAATTAAATAACTGCTTCATACGATATACCTTATTAGAAGTTGAGGGTTTTTCATACAAATTTGCTAAAATAGTCATTAACTCTACCGTAGACTTTGCCTGTGATAAATTAGATATCACAGTAGATGCCAGACTCAGTCTTATAGACCCCAGAGCCTTTCTATCAAGAACTTCCCATTCTTCATCATCCATGTCTGTGGGCTTCTTTGCAATCCCACCTAACGGTAAGTATAGATCTTTTTGATACAGATAATCCTCTATCTGCATTCTCCAATGTTGATAATTTTTGCCATTAAAATTCTCCATTCTCAGTTTACTTTCTTCTGCCATTGCTTCTCCCACTCAAACAAAAATCCCTGCAGAAACCCCTATGAGTAACATGTAATCAATACACACTACACAGATCTGAACCACCTATTAGTGAACCTGAGCTCTGATACCACTTATTGGGGATCAACCAACAATATTGACTACAATATGAAAGCAATTAAATGCAGAATTAACCAGAAAGATAAGTAACTAGAATGATAAATAGCAAAGAATAAGAGATACAAGAAACCACCTTGAAAACTTGTATTAAACTCTTTACAGAAGGAATACAATTGAAGAAACTTCTTTTCTTCCACACCTCTCTCAGATGTACAGATCTCTCTCTAGATCTCTTTTCCTCAAGAGCTCTCTCTCTCAATTACAATCAACTCCAACAACTTGGAATGATTCACATGTACAATTCTATACTGTTCAACACTACTCATACCATAAGCTAAGAAGAATTATCCTATTATATAATAATTAAGAAACATGAGCATACAACTACAGCCATTAGATGCACCTCTTAATTAAGGGCTCTAAACAGTCTTACTAATAATAGAGATGCAGACTTAAGACTATCACTTAATCCTAACATGCAAACACTCTGTTCTGTCCATGAAAATATCTTTCTGGATGCACAAGTAACCGACGTCAGTTCCTACCTATTTGCCTGTGACCGATGTCGGCTGATCCCTGTCGATGCCGGCATCTCCTGGTCTACTCTTGACCGATGTCAATTGCTCCTGATCGACGTCGATGACTGTGTGATCCTGCAACTTTGCAAAATGCTCCTTTGGTGAAGCTTTTAGCTCCACACCTTAACATTAGGCCCATCATTATCTTTGGTAATTCCTTTGGCTTTTATGGAATGAACCTTCCTGAAGGGAAGGTGTCCCTTTGGAAAACTAGAAAGGATCCCTTTTTGGTCGTTAAGAGTCCCTTGCAAGGGCACTTGCCCTTCAGGCTCCTTTGACTTCTCAATTCCTTCAGACAAAATGTTTGAAGGAATTCCTTCAGACATTTTTCCTGAAGGAAAAAACTTGCCTTCATGTCTTGGCCCTTTCTTTCGGTATTTTCTTTTGATAAATTCCTTTGGACAAAATGTCTGGAGGAATTCCTTTGGGCACTTTGTCTAAAGGAATTCACCCTTTGATTCTTCCTTGGATTTCCTTTAGACAAAAGTATGAAGGAATCCCTTGTCTTTTTCTTTGGATTTCCTTCAGATAGAAAATCTGAAAGAAATCCTTTTCCTTTTGCCTTGTTCTTTCTTTCGAAGGAGAAACCCTTCGACCTTCTCTTTGATCTCTCTCAAATTTTTTCCCTACCTTTCGTAAGGGCACCTTAGGTCAAAAATGTCCTTTGGAGCTTACTTGAATGGCCCCATTTTCCACCTGTCTACCCTCTGTAAGGGCTCTTGACCTTCAAAGTCTTTTTAAAGACTTGCATTCCTTTGAAATGGCCCATTTCTTTGTTGAAAGGCTTGTGTAAACTATCTGCCCAAAGTGAAATAAGCCTCCGGATCAGCGCAAAACATCTACAAGGCCTGAGTCACTTGGATATTTATAGAAATAGGTCAATTACAAAGGGGAAAAGGCATAATTATAGTAAGGTGAATACATCAAAGACGGACTGTTTAGGACAGCAAGCAAGGAAGGGAGATCAATTTTTTAGCCTGCAGGACCAAAAATGGTCAACAGATCCAATTTTTTATTCTCCTTTGGATAACACTTGCTTTTTTATTTCTACCACTCTTCCATCATCTTCTAACACTAATGATACTCAAATTTATACTAACATTTCTTCTACCAATTCTCAAAATTAACTTGAACTAGCTACTTCATCATCACAACATAATTTGCAACCTTGTTCTAAACCTTCTTCTTCTTATAAAAAAAAATTCTAATGTACTTCATCTCCTCCTTCCAAGGACCTCCTTAATCATTATTCACCTATATCTAAAAGCCTTCTTATGGGTTATGATGAGTGGGATCCCATCTTGGAACTCACTAATCTCCCATCCCAGATTCTATTCCTTGAGATTATGAGGACTTTTCCACATCATATAACCCATCTTATGCAATTATTATTTAAGATGAATGTCCCTCATCCTCCCCTAGTAGGATGGGAGGAAACCTTATCTACATTTGAGGATAGTATATTACAATAATATAAATATATATCTATCAATTTTGATGAAACTATGGACACTTCTCTTTCCTTAAAGTTTCCTTTAGCTTCTATGATTCTCAATGAGATTCTACTTCATGCAGATGATCCTTCCTTATTTATTAATGTTCAAATAGGTGATATCCAAGTTAATCATGCATTGATTAATGAGGGTTTCAGCACCTATGTTGCCTCTCTTAACTTTATTAAGACCCTTGGATATTTAGAATGCAATCTCAAGTCTACACATAGTACCTGCCAAGGATATGATAGAAGGAAAATGCCTCCTCTAGGTTGTGTGTGGCTTCTCATTACTATCTCACCTATCACTATTTTCATGAAGGTGATGATCTTTAAATTTCCCCTTTCTTATAACATCTTACTTGGTAGGTCATGGACTCACCATATGAGAGCCATTACTTCTTCCACCTACCAATGCGTTAAATTCCCTCATAATGGAGCCATTTATAGGATTCAGGGTGACATTAACCCTTGGAATTTTGAACAATTTCAAAACTATGGTGTCTTCAATATTTCTACTCTTGAACCTTTGCCTAATGTTCTACTTTATGAGTCTTAGCATCTTAATTTTCCCATTAATTCAAACTGAGGTTACAATGGACATCCCAAACTCATTGGGAACATTCCTCCTAACCTCTTAGATTCCAATGATGATGAGCTTGATAAAGTTAATCTAAAGATTAAAACTTCTAATCTCTCACCTCATCTCATCTTGTAGCTTCTTATTTCCTTGTAGCCTCCTTATGATGATATTCCCATAGTCTTGACCAAGACTCAGCATTCTATTCACCACACTTCCTAAGATGATAAGGTCATCCCTACTTGTGTCATTGATCTTCACACCCCATATTATGATGATGTTTATTCCTTAGATGATCCATTTTTAGGTAGTATTGTATATCCCCATGATGTTGAGATTATTTGTTATCGTTCTTTTTTACTTGAGCCTTTCATGTATCTTATCATCTTCCTTCATTTATAATTCCTAATTTTAGTATTTTTCCTCTTTATCATAGGGTAGATATGGTACCAACACCTCTATTTTCTAAGGATACTTGTAGGATTATGCTCATGGATTGTGTTATGACCAAGCCTTGCCATTTTTCTAGATTCCCTGATCACCATAGTTGGTTTAATCCTGAGATTAGTGAAACCCTCCTTAGACCTTCTATTTATCCCACTCCTCCCTCAGTAGATCCCATAGTTGAGCTCATTCTTGTTCTTTCTAGAGATGAGTTTGTTTCTACTCCTGATGTTTCTAAGCCTATCCCTATTTCTCATCCCATTGCTCCTTCCATTGAGCCTAATTTCATTCCTCCTCAATCATCACCTTCCCTTGGTATTGGTTTTATTCCCTTGCCTAATATGGCTTCATTTCCCACCAAATATGTTGATGAGTCTTCTCTATCTTCTTCCACTCCTATTATACCTCCTTCTATAAGTGCTTCTCCTAAGAACACTCACAAGTGTATCTATTGCTTTCATGGGATAGATACTAATTCTTCTACACATTGTCACAATTTATGATAGTATATTGATACTTTGCATCCTTCCTCTCTTTCCTCAGACAAATCCATACCTCCCCCAAAGGCTCTACTTAAATATATACCTAAGTATGGTGAGGTATATTATCTATGGCACCAATGTGGCACCCATCACACTGATCATTATCACATCCTTCAACAACACCTTAAAGACCACCTTATATCTATTATTGGACCTTCTTTCATTCCTCCCGCAAGTCATTCCCACAAGAAGGCTCCTCCTTTTTCACCCATGGTTCCACTTCCAGTGGTTCCATCCCCTCATGTGGTCCTTTTGTCACTTTTTGTGCCTCCACTCATGATTCCTTCACCTATGGACCTTCCCTCACCTGTGGATCCTTCTCCACCTATGGATATTTTTATATCAATGATTCTTGTATCTCCTATAGATCCCACTCCCATGAATCTTCCCAAGCATCCCTTACCTAATTTTCCTTAGCATGATTCGTTTAGTATTCCTACTTTTTTAATTGAGGAGATCAGAAGAGAAGTCTTTTCTAAGTTTTCATTGAAGATTGATAAGACATTAGTAGCAATTTGTATCTAGGTTCATAGAGATTTATATGATGTCTTGGATAATGTGTATGGGCATATTTATTAGTACTTATGAGCACATGAATGGTGCCTTTAAATTTACATTTTTAATTAGATGTGTGCTCCAATTTAATTCTTATCTATCTGTTATATCATTTGACATTGTGTCAAATTCATATTTTTTTTATATAGTGATCTTACCTTTTGTACTATATCTTTATTATATTATCATTTATATTTGCATATGACTATCTTTTTTTATCATTGCTTTTTATTTGTTTCTTTAGTTTTTCTCAAAACTCTCTTCTTGTGGCTTCATGATTATTTACTTTCTTATCTCTATTTATCATAGATAATTGTCATTGTGACTTGGTTATAAAAACTTTACTCCCTTTGGTTCTTACCTCATTTTACTATGTGATCAGTTAGAAAATAATGTATCTCATTATTCTTTCCTTTTACTGATCCAATTTAGATCTCTTTTTTTCCCTTCTTCCTTTTTTGCAAACTAAGCATATACATGGTTGAGAATTGAGATCACATGTTAGTTCATTGATAAGGCTAAGTATCATAGTTAGTCTTTGTCTTTGGTTACTTAGCTTCCTTTAGCCTTACCCTAAAGTTACTTTGTGTGTATCACTACATCTCTCATGATTGGTCATTCTAAATCCATATGAAGGAGGAATATTTAGAATCCATTAAAATTTAAAAGCCAATTCATTTTACAAAAGGCAATGATATAAAAGGCAAAAAATTTCTTAAAAGTCAAATCACACTAAAAGACATGATTCAAAGCACATCTCCTTCTTCTAGTCAAAGCTCAAACTCCACATTTGGCCTCACAATAGAGTCGAGGTCCTTTGAGGTGTGGTAAGCCAGTAGATTAGAAGAGGATAATAAAAAAGTATTTTAGTGCTACCTACTTTCTCACGTAAGTACTCAATCTTCACAGTAAATCAATATCTCTATAAGGGTTCTTGAAGAATGGGGAACATGTCATGGGAAAGTAGGTCCATTTTTATTTTTTTGTACCAATCTACCTTCATGAGTTGTTCTTAGTAGCATGCTTATATTCCTACAAATCTTTGTGTCTATAGCGAATATCTTTCCTTTGTACATTGATGGTCACTAGTCACTTAGTTTATTCTCATGTCCTTAGTATGCCTCTTGCCTCCTACGGTGTTCTCATAAGATGCCTCAATCTTTCTTTTTACACTCCCTTTTTCATTCCCTATACCCTTCATATTTCCTCTTGAGAAATATTGTTTTGTCTGTTGATCACTCCCCTTGGGATTTCATTTGGGAGTTGCATTATAAGACCATGGATAGGACCCAACATTCCTCACAAATTACCACATTTTTCCTTCCTATTATCCACATCCTTTGTTACCTAATTTGTCCAATTTTTCCACCTTGATGGTGTTCTCTTTATGAGTTGCAGTGTAAGACTATGGATAGTACCTGGCATTCCTCACAAAATTTTCCAATAATACAAGTCACAAACAAAATTACATGTGTCAAATATGAGATAAGATGTGATTGATTATGGAGTCGCACATCATTAACATGCTTCCTAGCTTGATTTAGTATGTTTTATGCTTACTTCATTTTTATTTCATTTCTTTTATCTTCTTATTTTTTGAGTGCATGTAAGAATACAACCATTTATTTAATTTTTCATACTTCCTAGCTTGAATTAGTGTGATAAATTTAAGACCAATATTTTCCCAATTTTATTTTTCTCTTATACTTCCCAACGTGATATAGTATAATTTATTGACTTAATTAATTTGTTTCTATACCATTTATGCCCTTTTACATACCTTCCATTTTATTACATTGTTTTCATACTTTCCAATGTGATTTAGTATGATTTTACTTGTTTTAATTTGGTGTAAATACCTTTCAGTTTGGTTTAAAAACAAATTCCTTTTTTACCATCTTGTTTTACCACCCATTGGTTATTTATACTTAGTCATTTTCTGTTACTACACATTTCCCAACTTGAAATAGTGTGTAGTACATTTTTGATTAATTATATTTTACCAAGTCCTTTTTTCTTGTTTCTTTTTAACTATGCATGTGTTCTACATAATGCTAGAAAAGAAACCACATCTCATATATTTCCTATAGCACATATAACAAAATTTAAATACATGTGCTAGAAATAAATATATCCAAAGCATCCACAACAATAACCATGATAACAATAACATACACAATCAACATCAATATGCCAAAATGATACATCATATATATACATCTCATGAGTTTTGATATAACAAGTACAACTATATATGATGTTCTAGCTCTATGGCTAGGCTCCATCCTATCTATCTTGTGGACTAGCCATATTTCCAACTAAGGCCTCAGTCTAACTCATCTGAATGGTATACTATAAAGAGGTCATTGGATATCTCAGTCCCTCTACCTGTCCCTATAGGTTCACTATCTACACTTGTGCTTGTGCCAACTAAGTCTAGGTCACTGTATGTGCCTATGCCAACAAGGTCTACATCATCATATATGCCTATGTCATTTACATCACTAATCCAAATGTGCATCTCTCTCCTCTACCAAGTCCTACCATGATCATATCTTTCCTACACCCATTTTTTAGTGGATGCATCCTCTCCCTCTATGCTCATATCTACCTCGTTACCTCTCCAACTAATCTGAACTAGCTCACCTGAGTTAGGACAGATGGTACACTAGGGTCCTCCAATGTGGTAGGGGCATATGGATATATAGTCTCATCTAAGAAGTCATGGAGTGTTCCCCTTAAAAGAGACCCCCATCTCTCCTCATCCTCAGCTACACCTATAAAATCACACCCAAATAGATATTAGATCACTATCATATCTTACAATATCTATCCAACTCTAGTCTCTATTTCAAAATAAAAACTTAAGCAATAATTTAATCATATTTATTACATATCTATGTTTTGACCATTATGGTCTCACCATATACATAACCACCTAACATAATCTCTCCATCTACATGACCTCCTAGTACCTCCTCTATAGTTCACCTCCTCAGCTCAAATATAGCTATCATGGCTCACATCCACCTTAGCATGTACTTGAATGGCCTCTTTATCATCCAAATCTCCTCTAGGTCACCTGTTGGGTCATTTGGAATGGTGATAGTCTCCACTCTCTCCTACTCCTCTTGCCTTCATTGATGTCATACCCTTAGTGGTTATATCTCTTGTTATAGATCTAGAGGTGGTATCTCTAGTGCCACTACTTCTACAACCCTCTCCTCCTGCTCTGCTCCCCCAGTCTATGGTCACTCACAATGTGGTATGAGCATCAACCTCATCACTAGTGGCCCTAGTCCCCTCCTCCCCCATAGCTCTCTCACATGTCGATCCCACTACTCAGGCATCAATATCAATGTTGCTAGATGATGTAAGCCCATTTATCCTGGCACTTGTGCCATCAGATGTGGCTCTCTCCACCAAGTATAGTGTCTAATCACCTTTGTCCTCACTCCACCTAGTGTAACTATATACCAGATCAACCATGTAGTCATTATGTGCCCATATGGCTGACACACTATGTCTATGCATCTCACCATACATAGTGCTAACACATGGGGCATGACCCATGCTACCTAATCCTATCTCCATATTTACACTCAAGGTGACCTATCATTGACCACATGAGGCAACCCAAGAAATTGATATATGGGAAACCTCTCATAGATCCAAGCCATCAATAATATGATTATTCCTATCAACTTCTAACCTCTAACCAATACCTCATATAAATCATGTACAAGCTAGACCTAGATGATAAAGCCAAGATCATATAGTACACCCTCCTCTAGAATCATCCTACTCAAGACTACCATGAATAGTGGTACCTTAGCATCCAACTTGTGACATAGCACTCACTATGTCACAAGTCTTATCATAGCCTTTAAAATATCCAAAATCTATGATGCATATACATCAAACATACTAACTCACCTACCTACTAATATCATATCCGAACCTGTATCCCACATGGTTAAGGCTTTCCTCTCCTTCAAGCTATTTGGTATACCTATAGTTATCAATGTTCTTGATACCAATAGCCCTAGGATGGCATACACATCCTCCAAAGTGATAGTTACCTCTACCACATCCCCATCCACCTCCCATCTAAAGGTACTAGTCAATTATTCCCAACATCCAAGGAACATGATTAATAGATCCATGCTCAAATAAATCCTATACATGTCAGCTATCCCTCCTAGGCCTACATCTACTAGCCTAGCTCTATCACTTATGGTTAGATGCTCTAATAGATCTATTAGCCAAGAAATGTCTACCAATATCCAAAACCTAGGTTATCCCTATAGCCAAGAAACAACAAAATATTTATTAGATCCTCCATTTCATGTATAGTCAAAATACATTATTTTTACAATTTTAATCAAAAATAAGCCTAAACTAATTTACTTCATTCATTGTTAGCTATTTTTAACCTACTTGGTCCTTTTTCCCTTAATTGGTCATTTCAGGCCATTCTAGCCTTATTTCAGCCTTTTACACATATTTCCCTATAATTATGGTTCTTTGGTCAAACTATTTTGACCAAAATTTTCTTATTTTTATCTTGGTTGACTTAAAAATCTAAGTCAACCCTCTTATTTTCCCCTCCCTAGTATTATGTTATCATTATGGACTTTTCATATCAGTTGGTAAACTATACTAGGTCAGTAGTCTACAAAATGTATAGGGTCAACACACACCTGCTAGGTCAATAGTGTGGATTTTGCCTATTTTAAGCCTATTGGGTTGACTGGGTCAACC
This sequence comes from Torreya grandis, assembly GCA_037957365.1. Classification (NCBI taxonomy): domain Eukaryota; kingdom Viridiplantae; phylum Streptophyta; class Pinopsida; order Cupressales; family Taxaceae; genus Torreya; species Torreya grandis. The sequence continues at coordinate 1,786,738 of JARHVA010001081.1, forward strand.
CAGTTGTTTTTAGTTGTTGACCCCTTACATTTTCCTTAAAAAGTGGCTTATTACAGTTTTCTTTCTAATTCTTTCAAACCCATTTGTCTAATAGAATTTTCCTTCATTATGACATCTAAAAATGCTAAAATTAAATTTTTATAAAAATACACTTAATTCATTAAATTACTCAAATATTGACTTAAGATTCATAGTTGCATACCTGCAGTGCACCTATTACCGCTCTTAGAGCCCCTCCTCATCTAGTCTGTTGTCTCCTCACCATCCTAGCTCATTTGGTCTCCAAACCTCTTTTTTTTCTCTTTCATAATTTAGAATAACCAAATGAATTATCTTTCCCCTATTTAAAAACACCTTTTCAAAATTCAAATTCTTTAATTATTTTCTTGTAGATTCCTTCTTTTGCCTATATCTTTGTTTCTATTCATCCATTTTTTAAATCATAAAATGCATTGGATTTTTAATGACATAGGGAATATTTTCCACTATCATATGCCTATCTTTCAAAAATTTCAATTTTTGGCTATTTTTTGCACTAACTTCTACAGGTTTGCCTGGTTTTCTTCATATTGGACACCTTCACATCTCTTGCAGTCTACTTCTTCATCTACAACACTAAGGTAAGTAAAGGTATGTGTTTTTCAATTATGTCCTTTCTTTTATCTTATTTTATACTTATTGTACTTTACTTAGCATCAATGTTGTGTGTTATCATGTTCTATTTCCCAAATCACCATCTCGTGTTACACTTACATGACACATGATGAGCTTCAAGTGGGGCATATGTGTCATGTCCCCTTTTTCGTGGACATTGACAGACTTGATGATTAGCCTATTATGTGACCTTCGTAGGCTAATAGGATGGATAGAGGGTCATGATGGAGATTGGCTTGGATTTGATTTGCAAAATTCCTATAGTTGGCTTTCATTCAGGTTATTTCAGACACATTTGGCCTGAGCTCCTATTATTTAGGGATATTGGACATGCAGTGGAGTGCCTTTATTTTGGTATGGTCATGTGTAGATTCACTATCTGATTTACCAGCTTCAATCGGTTCGAGGATCGGACATATATTGAGGGAGATATTAATATTTGATTGATTTAATCAAATATTAATTATTTAGCCTATTTTTAATTAGAAACCCTAATTCTAATTTAAGAAACCCTAATTAGGACAAGCATATCTTTTTGAGGGTATAAAGGTTTCTCATGGAGGCCATTATTGATTATGCATTGATTATTGATTATTGATTTTGAAGAATTCTTCTGTGAAGACTGAGCCAAGGGTTCCAGGATTCCATTACAGTGGAGAACGTTCCCTCTTCATTGTGTGTGATTTAGAGGCTATGAGATATCAGCTAATTTATTGACAAATTGAGAGATAGCTTCACACAAAAGTTATCACAGAGGTTTATAGATTTGAGAGATAACTTCACATAGAAGTTATCACAATATTTCAGGTATTTCTTTATTTAGTTTTTGATCCAATAAGTTATATAGATATAGATCTTCTGTATTAGAATCGTATATTCTTGAGATCAGGTTGTTCAGCTATCAGGGGTTGAAAACAGATAAGTTATACTTAATTGGTGACCGTACTAAGTCCGTACAGGTCCGTATAGATCCGCTTAGACACTGACCTCGGCAGACAGCGATTCCCAGTGACCGACATCGGCCGACTGAAGACCGACGTCGGTAGAGAAGGACCTACAGAGACCGGCATCAGCAGTATATCGACTGACATCGGTGACTGTGTGTTCGACACAGTAGGCCGAGATGAGATAGAATTCAGGTTTCATTCCCAGATTTGCAAAAGCCCAAGGTTTTAAGACAGCATATTTCATATTATTTTATTTGTATGACAGAGACTCAATTGTGTAATCGTCTAGAAGAACAAGTGATGAGATATTTGATTTGCTATTGAGAGATTATATTGTGATTTATTTATTCATATTTGAATTTATTCTGCAAGATTGTATCTTTGTTTAGCTTTGTTCAGAGCTTTATGTGTTTATATATTCCCTATTGAAAGGGGATATTACAGTGGTATCAGAGCTTTTGCTTGGAAAAAGGATCCCCTAAGTAAGGGAAATCACAGTGGTATCAGAGCCAAATTCCTACCATCTTATTAGGTAGATCGGAGCCGATGTCCTACCATCCTGTTGGGTAGTTTGGTTATTAGTATGGCTTTAACAGGTGACCAAGATTTGGAAGAAAGAATGCACAATGCAAAGAAGAAATTAGATAATCCATTTCAGCAAGCAGATGACATTCTAAAAACTTTGGAGGAGTTAGAAACTTATTTAGGCAAGGTTGAGCAATCAAATTCTTATGATATGCAAACAACGTTATCTCCAGCATTTAATTCGTTGGTGAAGCCCCGATTATTGAGACATCATGATGAGGTGTTAAGACTTGCAACTCTCTCTTGCATTAGTGAAATCATGAGGATAATAGCTGACTTTAATTTTTATGATGATCGGATTATGAGAGAGGTACTTCATGCCATGGTAAAAAGCTTTGAAAAGTTGGATGACATTAGAGACCCTCATTTCTCAAAGAGGGCAAGATTACTTGAAACATTTGCAAGGTATGGATTTGAAAACATTATGATGTTAGTAGGTTGTATTGGTGACATTCGCAGGATGTTTAAAATATTTTGGAATATTTTAGATGAGTTTCATTCCAGTAATGTATTAGCATCAATGCACTCTATCATGTTCACAATCTTGTTTGAGGAGGAGGATAAAATTTATAAACTTTTGGCAAAAGATTTTTGGTATGTCTGGACAAAAGAGAAAAATGTCTCACCTAGAGCTGGTATGTGGTTAAATAGTTTAACTGATAGGCCTAAGGATCATAGTACTTTCCCTATGACATGCATAAACTTGAATGATGAATTTGACAGACATGCTGATCCAGTACAGGGAGACATTAACACATCTTTAGGTAATGATTTATCTGCATTATCTTCACAGGTAGGAGCAGTTGAGGATGTTGTGGATGAGCTTTGTCTTAAGGTGAGTTCAGCTCAAGTTTTAGACAGTGAGGCTGAGTCTGATGCTTGCATTCAGAGTGTGGAGGTATACTCAGAGGTTAGTACATTAAGTATTGGTGATGAGTATGTTTTTGTAGCTACTGATGAGGAGCATGTTGTTGTGGCTGACACACATATTCAAGATTTGGTAGTTCCTGATTTTGATGAGTTTGGCATACCAATAGAGTCGAGTCTCCAAATTGATTCTTCTCACACAGATGATAGTGTGGTATAGTTGGTTGTGCCACTTTTATAGAGGGATCAGTTATGGGATGGATTGGCACCATCTCCTGCAGATGGAATTGGCAGTTTGAGTTGTCCATTCTACTTGGGTTATGATGCTTCAAGAGTTTGGTTCTCATGTGTTCTTGACTATGGTAGTTGTGCTCTTAGAGTTTGGTTGAGTTGCATCTGCCAATTTGATTGTGGATTCTTCTTTGTTCTACTTCTGATGATATTTTAGGTACTTGCATTGATTTACAACAGTGTAGAGCATAACTACATTTGGGATCCAAGTGGACCGAGTGGTTCATTGTTTCGAGATTGCTTGGGGACAAGCAATTTTTGGAGGGGCAAATTTTCATGTCCCCTTTTTCATGGACATTGATAGACTTGATGATTAGCCTATTATGTGACCTTTTTAGGCTAATAGGATGGATAGAGGGTCATGATGGAGATTGGCTTGGCTTCGATTTACAGAATTCCTACAGTTGGCTTTTATTCAGGTTATTTCAAACACATTTGGCTTGAGCTCCTATTATTTAGGGATATTGGACATGCAGTGGAGTGCCTTTATTTTGGTATGGTCATGTGCAGATTCACTCCCTGATTCACCAGCGTTAATCGGTTCGAGGATCAGACATATATTGAGGGAGATATTAATATTTGATTGATTTAATCAAATATTAATTATTTAGCCTATTTTTAATTAGAAACCCTAATTCTAATTTAAGAAACCCTAATTAGGGCAAGCATATCTTTTTGAGGGTATAAGGGTTTCTCATGGAGGCCATTATTGATTATGCATTGATTATTGATTATTGATTTTGAAAAATTCTTCTGTGAAGACTGAGCCAAGGGTTCCAGGATTCCATTGCAGTGGAGAACGTTCCCTCTTCATTGTGTGTGATTTAGAGGCTATGAGATATTAGCTGATTTATTTCCAAATTGAGAGATAGCTTCACATAAAAGTTATCACAGAGGTTTACAGATTTGAGAGATAACTTCACATAGAAGTTATCACAGTATTTCAGGTATTTCTTTATTTAGTTTTTGATCCAATAAGTTATACAGATATAGATCTTCTGTATTAGAATCGTATATTCTTGAGATCAGGTTGTTCAGCTATCAGGGGTTGAAAATAGACAAGTTGTGCTTAATTGGTGGCCGTACTAAGTCCATACAGGTCCGTACAGATCCGCTCAGACACCGACCTCAACAGACAGTGATTCCCAGTGACCGACATCGGCTGACTGAAGACCGACGTTGGCAGAGAAGGACCTACAGAGACCGATGTCGGTAGTATATCGACCGATGTCGATGACTGTGTGTTCGACACAGTAGGCCGAGATGAGACAGAATTCAGGTTTCATTCCCAGATTTGCAAAAGCCCAAGGTTTTAAGACAGCATATTTCATATTATTTTATTTGTATGACAGAGACTCAATTGTGTAATCATCTAGAAGAACAAGTGATGAGATCTTTGATTTGCTATTGAGAGATTATATTGTGATTTATTTATTCATATTTGAATTTATTCTGCAAGATTGTATCTTTGTTTAGCTTTGTTCAGAGCTTTATGTGTTTATATATTCCCTATTGAAAGGGGATATTACAGTGGTATCAGAGTTTTTGCTTGGAAAAAGGAGCCCCTAAGTAAGGGATATCACAGTGGTATCAGAGCCAAATTCCTACCATCCTGTTAGGTAGATCGGAGCTGATGTCCTGCCATCCTGTTGGGTAGTTTGGTTATCAGTATGGATTTAAAAGGTGACCAAGATTTGGAAGAAAGAATGCACAATGCAAAGAAGAAATTAGATAATCCATTTCAGCAAGCAGATGACATTCTAAAAACTTTGGAGTTAGAAACTTATTTAGGCAAGGTTGAGCAATCAAATTCTTATGATATGCAAACAGCGTTATCTCTAGCATTTAATTCGTTGGTGAAGCCCCGATTATTGAGACATCATGATGAGGTGGTAAGACTTGCAACTCTCTCTTGCATTAGTGAAATCATGAGGATAATAGCTGGCTTTAATTTTTATGATGATCGGATTATGAGAGAGGTACTTCACGCCATGGTAAAAAGCTTTGAAAAGTTGGATGACATTAGAGACCCTCATTTCTCAAAGAGGGCAAGATTACTTGAAACATTTGCAAGGTATGGATTTGAAAACATTATGATGTTAGTAGGTTGTATTGGTGACATTCGTAGGATGTTTAAAATATTTTGGAATATTTTAGATGAGTTTCATTCTAGTAATGTATTAGCATCAATGCACTCTATCATGTTCACAATCTTGTTTGAGGAGGAGGATAAAATTTCTAAACTTTTGGCAAAAGATTTTTGGTATGTCTGGACAAAAGAGAAAAATGTCTCACCTAGAGCTGGTATGTGGTTAAAGAGTTTAATTGATAGGCCTAAGGATCGTAGTACTTTTCCTATGACATGCATAAACTTGAATGATGAATTTGATATACATGTTGATCCAGTACAGGGAGACATTAACACATCTTTAGGTAATGATTTATCTACATTATCTTCACAGGTAGGAGCAGTTGAGGATGTCATGGACGAGCTTTGTCTTAAGGTGATTTCAGCTCAGGTTTTAGACAGTGAGGTTGAGAGTCTAATGCTTGCATTCAGAGTGTGGAGGTATACTCAGAGGTTAGTACATTGAGTATTGGTGATGAGTATGTTTTTGTAGCTGCTAATGAGGAGCATGTTGTTGTGGCTAACACACATATTTAGGATTTGGGACTTCCTGATTCTGATGAGTTTGGCATACCAGTGGATTTGAGTCTCTAGATTGATTCTTCTCACACAGATGATAGTGTGGTACAGTTGGTTGTGCCACTTTTACAGAGGGATCAATTATGGGATGGATTGGCACCATCTCTTGCAGATGGAATTGGTAGTTTGATTTGTCCATTCTACTTGGGTTATGATGCTTCGAGAGTTTGGTTCTCATGTGTTCTTGACTATGGCAGTTGTGCTCTTAGAGTTTGGTTGAGTTACATCTGCCAATTTGATTGTGAATTCTTCTTTGTTCTACTTCTGATGATATTGCAGGTACTTGCATTGATTTATAGTAGTGTAGAGCATAACTACATTTGGGATCCAGGTGGACCGAGTGGTTCATTGTTCTGAGATTGCTTGGGGACAAGCAATTTCTGGAGGGGCAGATTGTCATGTCCCCTTTTTCGTGGACATTGACAGACTTGATGATTAGCCTATTATGTGACCTTTGTAGGCTAATAGGATGGATAGAGGGTCATGATGGAGATTGGCTTGGCTTCAATTTGCAAAATTCCTATAGTTAGCTTTCATTCAAGTTATTTTAAACACATTTGGCCTGAGCTCCTATTATTTAGGGATATTGGACATGCAGTGGAGTGCCTTTATTTTGGTATGGTTATGTGCAGATTCACTCCTCGATTCACCAGCTTCAATCGGTTCGAGGATCAGACATATATTGAGGGAGATATTAATATTTGATTGATTTAATCAAATATTAATTATTTAGCCTATTTTTAATTAGAAACCCTAATTCTAATTTAAGAAACCCTAATTAGGGCAAGCATATATTTTTGAGGGTATAAGGGTTTCTCATGGAGGCCATTATTGATTATGCATTGATTATTGATTATTGATTTTGAAGAATTCTTCTGTGAAGACTGAGCCAAGGGTTCTAGGATTCCATTGCAGTGGAGAATGTTCCCTCTTCATTGTGTGCGATTTAGAGGCTGTGAGATATCAGCTGATTTATTGCCAAATTGAGAGATAGCTTCACACAGAAGTTATCACAGAGGTTTACAGATTTGAGAGATAACTTCACACAAAAGTTATCACAGTATTTTAGGTATTTCTTTATTTAGTTTTTGATCCAATAAGTTATACAGATATAGATCTTCTATATTAGAATTATATATTCTTGAGATCAGGTTGTTCAGCTATCAGGGGTTGAAAATAGATAGGTTGTGCTTAATTGGTGGCCGTACTAAGTCTATACAGGTCTATATAGATCCGCTCAGACACCGACCTCGATGGACAGCAATTCCCAGTGATCGACATCAGTCGACTGAAGACCGACGTCAACAGAGAAGGACCTACAGAGACCGACGTCGGCAGTATATCGACTGACACCGGCGACTGTGTGTTCGACACAGCAGGCTGAGACAAGACAGAATTTAGGTTTCATTCCCATATTTGCAAAAGCCCAGGGTTTTAAGATAGCATATTTCATATTATTTTATTTGTATGACAGAGACTCAATTGTGTAATCATCTAGAAGAACAAGTGATGAGATCTTTGATTTGCTATTGAGAGATTATATTGTGATTTATTTATTCATATTTGAATTTACTCTACAAGATTGTATCTTTGTTCAGCTTTGTTCAGAGCTTTATGTGTTTATATATTCCCTATTAAAAGGGGATATTACAGTGGTATCAGAGCTTTTGCTTGGAAAAAGGAGCCCCTAAGTAAGGGACATCACAATATGTATATGCATAATATTTTTAAACTTTTTATTGATTACTAACTCTTTGTATCTTGTAGGAACTTGTCAAGTCTCAATCTCTCTAAGTGCATGCCTTAAGGGGTGCATCAAGAAAGGGGTAGGCAGACCATTGGTTTTATGTAAGATTATTATCCCTTTTTCCACTTACCATATACACACTCATCTCCTATAACTATTTACCCTAAGCTTATTCTTCTTATTCTTACCTATTATAGTCATTTATCATGTTTTATCCTCCTTATTCTTACCTTGACCCCCTTTCACTAGTTGACTATACTAGGTCGACTAGGTCAACCTTGTACAATTTTTAGCCTTTGATTACTATACAAGGTCGACTAGGTCAGGTATTTTTCATTGGGAGCTTTATTATCCATTCAATCGACCTAGCTCAGGACCTAGTGAATTATCTCCCAAAAATATATAGGGTCAATTAGGTCGACCTTGTACAATCAACATATTTATAAATATTTAGGGTAAGATCTACCTATATATACAAGTTAATTTAAAACCTTTAGTAATAAGAGAAGTGAAGAAGAATAAGTACAAATGAATGTTTTCTTATTGACCATTCTACTTGAGGAATAAAGCTTAGGGTTCCATACTTTCTTCGGAGATATGGATCTTGTCTTGTGGAGAAGTCTTTTAGATGTATATATAAGTTGTATAGCCTAGAGCTTATTTGTCTTTGTTATCCTCACATACCACAATAATCTCTTGTGAAGCACCTTGGCCAAGGGAGAGATTGAGGCTCAGTAGGTTCATCTTAAAGGTAAGTATTCCTAACTTTATTTCTCCTTTGTAAGAGTAGATAGATAATGTATTTGTGCTTCTATCCCATCCATTAGGATTCTATATACATTGACATGAGTATATGTCTTCTATGCATGTTTATTTTAGTTTGTTTTGTTTCTAACCCCCACTTTATTCCACAAGCTTTGGTGAGCACTAGATTAGATTTATTTTCTTGTTTATTAGAATAGATTGAATATTAAACCTAGGAGTCGTTTAGGGTTATTATGTGATTGTGTTAGACTGTAAGCTTTATAACCCTTCTTAGCATGGTGAATTATGAAAAGTGATCCCATAATTGGGTCTAGAAGATCCGCATATTGGTCATGCCCCTACTTAACAAATATATTCCCAATTAGAAGTGTAGGTGTGCTCTATCTTCTCTGAACTAGGATTGATTTATAGACATGATGCATTTTTTATTACATATAAAAGTTATTCATGTTGTCTAGGATAGAAGGATAGGGGATGAGTTCCATATATAACTCTTATAGCTAAGTGTCATCTATAGGGGTTAGGTTTATCATCATTGATACTAGTTAGTCTGCTACCTAGTTTTCCTCCTGGGGAATAAGGATGATATTAAATGTGTGGAAATTTTTAATTAGATCCCAAGTTCTATGTTTATACCTTTTGAATTATGATATTTTGCATTGAAAATTAGTTTTGATCTGGTTAAACACTATTTTTGAGTTTTTGTAATGAACCAATACACTAAAACCTCGAGGTGTTAGTGAAGTCCGCCCACTAGGACCATAACATCCCACCACGCTTCTGAAGCCTAGACTCTGGGCTAGATTTGCACCCATATCACCAAGATTCCCTACATGTACAAGCCTTGGATGAACACTGCCATGCCAGTGTAGCCACCCGCTCTGTGACTTGAACTCGGGTGGAGGCTCTAATACCACATGTAATGAACCATTACACCAAAACCTTGAGGCATTAGTGAAGTCTGCCTACCAGGACCATAACAGTTTTTGAATACTCTTAGCTGATTTGCCTCATGTCTTAATGCAAATTGTAATCCCAAGATTATAGCTTCATAATATTTTTTAGTAATGGAATTATAGCCTATAGTATGATAGATGTTTCTTCCTTAAGGGATATATAAGCAAAAAACTAGCCCCAATTGCCTAGGTCTGAGTAAACTAGGATTATCTTCTCATTAATAACATTATATTTGATGATCATATATTTCATGTCTAGTTCCTAATACTCATATTTTTTTGGCTAATCCTCTCCATGACAACCACATATTGGATAAATCTATGGTCATATATCCATTCAGGGCTTTGGACCAATGTCTATTGAGGAGCATGCCATAAGCTTTTGGGATATCAACCACTTGAATGTCTATAAATTTTTGAATTCTAAGATCTAATTCCAACTATATGTGGATGTTTATAATATCACCTATCACTTTCAACTTTGATTTGTCTAATTAGACCACTACCTTGTCTAATTTTATGGTGCTAAGACCAAGTTTCTCACATGCTTATTGTCATCACATTAGTCAAAGCTCTAGAATCTACTGAGTGGTTATGAAAATTATTTCCAACTAACCAAATGGTTAAAAGGAATGAGGGAACCTCCATCTTATTCTTATCACATTGGTGTATGATGATCTCAATTTTGGCTAGGCCTATGGGATTGATTTTGAGTCAAAGACTTCAATAGGAGATCTTGTTATTTTATGATTTGGGTGAGCTCATGAAGGGCAATGTTATCCTTTATTTCCTTCATATCCTCAACTATGTTGTAGCCCCCTTTACTTTAGACTGGTGGGGTTTCCATAGGTGTCTTAAGCTCTTGAGCTCTTGGTGGTGGAGGATCATTCTTAGCATTTTGGTCCAGTGGGGTTACACCATTATTTAGGGGTATTGAGGTATTAAGGGGATGTTAATGCCTACTCTTAAGGGCGTAGTTACTCATTTAGAACTACTAAAATTTATGCACCTCACTAATACCTTCCTTTGGATCATTTTCTTCTTGGCTAAGGAAGTCTATAGTTTTTAATACCATATTAATACTAGGGGATTTACCCAAGTTAGGGGATTCTAGATGATTGGGGACTACCTTGTATTCTTCTATTTCCTTTTGGAAGATCATGTAATCATAGACAAACTTTGTGTAGTCTATCTCCCCATGTGTTGTTGTGTTATTCACTCAATACCAATTGGGTAAGGCTATCTCAAAGATATTGATCTCAGGGAACCTATTGGGTGAAGGTTTTGGGGGGTTGTGAGGGAAATTATAGCTCCTTTTTAGCCTTTGATATATGAAATTCTCATTGGATCTTTATGCATTAGAATTTTTCATCTATCTTTACAACCCTAGGAAGACATTGATGAGATTTTGTACTATTTGTTAAATGGCATCTAGCTTAATTTTAGTGGAATCTTGAGGCATGGTCTAGGTGTTGTTATCCAAAACTAGAATCACTTGATGTTGGGTTCAGGGAATCAGATATAGACCCCTTATATTTAGGAAACCTAGTTATTAGTTTGAAGTGGGATAACCTAATGGGATTTTATGTGTTATAGGGAGTGAATGACGCATAAGTGCATTTTGGTTAATACCAAGTAAGAAGTTCAACGTAGGTATCTATGGTAGCATGCCAAGAGTGGGGGTCATGGTGTGACCCCAGGTTTCAATTGCCTATCAACTTTGATGGCCCTTTCATATGCTAAGGATAGGTTTATTATAGTGTCATCCTTTTTTAAGAACATGGTCATCCAAGGGTCCAACACATTCTTATACATTTTGAGTGCTAGTTGAGGATTGGGTTAGTAAAGCATGGTTACTAGACTATACATCTTTTAGAACCTAACATTGAAATTTATAATTGGGTTATTGGAATCTATTTTGATACAAGAAAACTATTGGTATAGGACACTAGGGTCTATTACTTTGCCAAATTAGGTGAAGAAAGTAGAATTAAAATGGTCCCAACTCGATATAGTCTTCAAAAAGGTTTAGGAACCAATCATAGGTAGAGTATATCAAGGTAAAATTGAATAGGCTACATGCCACATCCTCATGTTCTATATTCAAGAGTCTTAGGGCAGTATTATAAGAGGTTATGTGTTCCTCTATGGTTCAACCCACACTAGGGGTAAAACAAGGAAGATATCTTTCAGGGTTCCTGGGTAGATCATGGATGACTCCTAAGATGTTAATGGCTAAGCCAACAAACCAAGCCATCTTGGGATGCACATTTGGGAGAGGTTGTAGATATGAACTGACAAGACTCATGTTAGTTCTGGGTTGATTGGACCTAGTTTTCTATGAAAATTTAGGGGAGAAATTATAAACCTACCTCGATAGGATATAGCCCTAGTAATAGGTGAACTAGTCTCTAGGATGCTTCACAATCAAATAATAGTTAGCACATTGTTACCAATAAACCAAACTAAACATATTCATAAAATGAACTAAAATCAAAACAAGCATAAAATATCTTGAGGCCCTCTTTTTAGTGTCATCTGTTAGTTGCTGCAATTTACTCCTTGTCACAAGATGCCCATGAGATTGGGCATTCCTTGAAAAAGGGGAAGGTGGAGACAACTATAGACTTTTGTCCTTTATTTTAGGACTAATATGGCACCAACCCAAGGCATGAATATAGGTATTGGACTTCATAAGTGTATTTTGTGTGAATAGTCTCCAAGAGATGCACTATCACCATTGAAAGTTCAATACATTTTACTTCACATAGGTTAAGGATAGTTATGAATACTTGAATTTTGAGCTTATTCTTTCCAAACAAAGTGGAAAGGGGTATTTTAATTCCACTAAACAAACATAAAAAAGGGAAGGGTAAGGTAGAGAAGGGAATCCTCCAAGTCTAAAATGAGATCAATGTAATGGTCACTTAACCAAGTGACTCTGCAATAGTTAAACCACTATATACCAAGTTTCACTAGAGTTATACCTCAAAGAACATACATTGGGGTGAGTTTAAGGGAACCAAGAGTGTGCCTTAAATGTGAATTTATACTAAATATTAGTACTAAGGGTTTATTATCAAAAACACATAAACACCATATGAGAATTTACAACTAGGCACATAAATTATCAGCACTACCAAAAGAGAAATGAAAGAAATTGCACATAGATTATAATAACTAAGCACATCATAACCATGACATACATAAAGTGACAAAGCATTAATCCAATTAATCTAGCACTGTAGATCATTCAAACATGAACAAGAAATAAAATTAAACACAAAAGAGACCTTTTTTTAGAAAATAAAGATTGTATTCATTAAAAGAGTGAAATGTTTCTACAATAATCAATCTAGGTCATTTTTACGATCTATAATGATGAAGGACATGTTGATGAAATCCTAAAAATAATCAAATATCACTTTCAAGAAATTTTTTATTGACCCTTAAAATACAATACAACTCTTATATAAATAGATAAGGATTAGAGCTCACCTCCAAAAAGCATGAGGATCCCATCTTGGGCCATGATGGCCACTCATTATAGTTATAACTATATTTCAAAATTTGAACTAAAATAAATCCATAAAAACCCATAATATATCTATGGGGGACCACTAGTTAACTCATAGAGGTGACTAAGAGGGACCAACTCCTAAATGCTTCAATTGGGTGCTCCTAGCTACCAATGTGGTTGCCACGAGGTTGAACTCCTTCTCAAACTTGGCCAAGTTCATTAGAGGCTCCTTGAATATCACCTTGCCCTAAACTATTAGTCTCCAAGAGATCTAGAAAGCTACTTATATTTAGTCTTAAACTCTAGAAACTAGTTGATGATTAGAGTGGACTAAGTTGATAGGTCCAGCACCACCTAGGATCCTTCTTGGTTTGCCTTGGCCACTTTCTCCCTCATAACCTAGTTGAATTGACCTAGGTGGACTTTGAATTCCCCTTGGTTGAGTAAAGTGCCATGTGGGTAGAATAACAAAGAGATATTGACCTCCTTGAAGTATGTTAATATCTTTTTCTCTCCCTCTTATAAGGGTTCTATTGTAGTATGGGATAAGACTAGTCACTCCTCCATTACCACTCTATGTTCCTAGCATAAGTTTTTTATAACCCCAAATTCAAGGTTGACATTAGTTTGAGCTCTAAGAACGTTCCTTTGTTGACCACTACCTGTAGCTTTTGGCACTTTTCATTGATTTTTGTGATCCTCCCCATGTAGGCCTACATCCGTTGTATAATTGCATTAGTCTCAACCTGAGTCCTCACTACTTTCCCAAGGATTGAGAAAAGTAGTAGGAGGGCATCCTCAACCTACCTAATTAGTCTGACTAAGAATGTACTCTTCACTTGGGCTTAGAGATTATAGACTTGGCTCTACATGTCCTTGAAGAGCTTCTTAAACATGTCATGGGTAGTTCAAAGGATGGATGACCAGTGGTTCTTTGGCCATCTTCTCCTCTCCCATAGTAGTATTCACCTCAGTGAGGGAAAATAGATCTTGATGGGTCTACCATATCATTGGGTTCCCCTCATATAAAAATCTATATGTGAGCATCATTTTCATACTCCTAAAGGCTCGACAAAAACTCCATTTCACATCCACATCACCCTAGACATCCATCTACAATGCTTGGAACCCTAGGATAATCTATTAGGTTGTAGGGGGGAATATGAGGTGTGGAAAAATGGTGGTGAAGGGTGGAGGATGAGGTGGATGTGAAATGGAGTAAGTGAAAGGAGTGAAATAGGAATAGAGTGTAGTTAGAGGGGGAAAGGGATTGAAAAGAGGGAGAATGAAAGGGGAGGCCCATGGGAACATCTAATCTTCAATTATTTCTAAGTGAGGTTCACCTAAGGTAGAATCATCCCTAAAAATGGGTCGTAGAACAATAGGGAAGAGATGGGTTGGTTGAAGGTGAGATCAGTGGGGCCTTGGGTAAGAGAAAGGGGGTCATAAAACTAAATGTCAAGATGTTGTTTCTAAGGACCAAGGATCAATTGATACCTAAGGAGGAGGTGGGATTGGAGCAAAAGACCTTTAGGCTATATCCATAGTTTGGGTCACCTTCTATTTCTTCTTTAGCCTCTTTCCCAAGTTAGCTCTAGGTGTTGCAGTGGATGGTCTAGCCAGAATGATAGGGGCCATAGGGGCTAATGGTTAAGGGCTTGGAGATATAGAGTGGGATGATAAGTTGAATGAAAATGGGATTTAGAGGGTCCTTATTATAAATTATAAGCTTTTAAAGGCTTTAGTCATGCCTATTATTAATGGCATGCCCAAGGAAGGCATAGGGAGGTTTCAAGTCTATGAGATGGGAGGAGTGAGAGGGAATGAGGAAGTGAGGATGCTTAGAAGGATCAATACCAAGTGTACTTGGGTGAAATATGGAGGGGAAATAATGGGAAATAGAGAGGTCAGAGCTAAACTAGTGGGTGTCAGAATATGAAAATGAATATAGTAGGAGTAAGGGGTGAAAAGGAAATGTGAGAAGATGGAGAAGTGAGTGGGGAATCTTGGATGGGTATCTACTGAGTGCCTTATTTTGGGATTGTTCTTGATCTATCAATCACATTAAATATTATAGGTTGTAGGTATAGCGGTTAAGTGGGATACACTTGAGTTACCTAACATCATGTGGTTCAGGGTTAGTACGGGCATGGCCTAGTCACTAATGCTACCAAAGGAGGTGGAGGTGGAGCATGAGGAGAAACTAGAGGAGGTAGAGATATAGCTAGATCTTAACTAATCAAAATTTATAGAAAAAGTGGAGATGGAGCTAGGGTTTGAGTAGGATAAGTTGGTGGGATTCCCTATAATATTCTTTAAGAGATGGCTAGAGATATTAGATTTGGGCCCTTTGTAGACTGGGTAGGAGCTAGAAGAGTTGCACAGGGGCCTACTTGATCCTTCTTCCCCTTCTTATTCATATTTTTTGCCATCTGGGATAGCACTTCTTAGTCATTGGTGGAATTTAAATAGAGTTCATTATCATCTTTTACTTGATGGTTATAGTCAATGTTGAGTTGATCTAAGTATTGTGATAAATGGGTTGAATTGCCCCTTTAGGGTCACACTACCAAATCTTGCACTTTTCTAGGTGAAGGATTCTTTCCTATCCACCATATTTTGTATTGAGGGGAAGTTAATGTATAAGTGGTTTCATATGGTGATTATGAGCTATAGGCATGCCTTATATTGTTACTATATGTAGAACCTAAAGATGGCTTTCACTAGTTGGTAGGTGATCTCTTATTCTACTAAGTGGTCAAGGACATAATATGGTCAGAGTAGGGGGTCTTGAAAGAATCCCATGACTTGGATCACTATGTAATATTTATATATCTAGTATTCCCTAATGTCTATGATATATTCTTGAATTACCTTTGAGATCTGGGGTATCGAAGCTTCATTAACCTTCTGGTACACCACTAGGTATAAGTGCTCATAGATGTCCTCGACATGTTCATAGAATTGGTCACCATACAACTTGTATAACACCACATGGATGCTCAAGCCACTAAGAACCCATGAAATAAAGGTTGAAGGATTGAATGAGAGAATCCCATAGATTACATCTATTAGGTAACTCATCATGTAGAAGTTGCCCCCAGCTCAGGCAAATGAAATGGCTTGGACCAACTTGAAGTTGATCAAGCCTCCTATATTTTGGATGTTTGAGTGAGTCAGGATCATGTGAAGAAGGGGCACCCATAACTTGTTAACATATTGGTAGTCTATGTCTCTGAATAATCATTGCAATAGGATCATGCCTACTCAAACCTCCTCCCAGAAGGTGTGAACTATTTAGGAATTGATCTTCTCCTTATTAACACACTTGGAGTCAAGGTTCTTAGCCCAGTCATAGAGGATGTCATATATCTAGTAAGTGTCCATCTAGGTCGACACTATCACTACATCATATGATAAAGTGAAGCTCAAAAGGGAGTAGTATGCCTTGAATACATTCCCAGATATATCATCAATCTGGTGTTGAGAGGTGGGTGAACATACCTAGTCATTGACAATGTCTTACACATGGATATCCTTATGGAGGATGTTTCTAAGTAGTTTAATGTAAGGAAATGCCTCTATTTTAGCTACAACTCTATGGATTTTTCACTTCTTATAATACCTAAGAGCATTCTCATATTCAACCATCTAGTCATCATCATCAACAAAATCCTTAGGGACCTTCTTAATTACCTTAAATATATCATTGTAGTTCGCGTACTTGATTAAACTAACAAGGAAGGTGGTGTCTTGGTACTCAGGTTTGGCCTTTGGTTTGAAGATGCATCATCCATTAGAGTATGATAGAGGGGTATTTTAAGGAGATTTAAGTGTTGAAGGCATGGGATACAGGGGCACTATGAAATTTAAAATGAAGGAGTTAGATATTTTTTATAGTCATTAATGGTAACCATTAATGGGCTTCTCTTAGGATTTATAAGTGTATGCATACATTCCCCTACATTAATGGTGTTTGGTGGCTCACTTGTGAATTTGAATTTGAGTTAGTGGGTGGATTTTCTCCCTTTATTTCTAACTCCAAAATTGAATTTAGATCCCATGATCCTCTACCACCATCCAAATATAGCAATGGCAATGGGATGTTTTTAAAATTTTCTAATTAGGTCTAGTTTCCCATTATGTTAATACCCAATTCATGGTAGGCACGTAGTCATATCTCTTAGAGTCCCCTTAACTAATTCCTAATTTTTGACATGTGTCATATATTTATTGGTCCTCTAATTAATGATTGATACCTAGGCATGGTTATGTAATCCATGTCATTCCCTAAGCTAGGTGATATGTCACCTGGGACATGTGGCACATCTTAATTGGTCTTTAAATCTCATTTGTACTTCATTATAAGCTTTTTAAGGTCATAGGTGGAAACTAGTTTATCTACGTACTAGGTGACATTGATCCTTCCCATTCATTAAAGCACTTCCAGGCTCTTACATCTCTAATAGGTTAGGGTGGTATCCTTTCTAACTTTAATATGACATGGCACCATCCTATTTGATCAGGCTTTCCTGGGCTCTAACATCTCTGATAGGTTTACAGGAATATTTATCTAGCTTAATATAATGTGGCACCTTCCTATTCAGTCAGGCTCTCCCATGAGCTGACATCTTTGATAAGTCCAAGGAGTGGTCATTTTGACTCAATATGACATGGTGCCTTCCCATTCAACCAGGCTTTCCCCAGCTCTAAAATTTTTGATAGGTATAGGGTACTAGCCACTCTTACTCAATATGACATGGTGCCTTCTTATTCAATTGAGCTCTTTCAAGATTTGACATCTCTAATAGGTCTAGGGGACTAGCCTTTCTAACCTCAATATGACATGGTACTTTCCCATTCAATTGAGTTCTCTTGGGTTCTAACATCTCTGACATGTTTGGGGGACTAGCCACTCTAAATCTATATGACATGACACTTTCCCATTCGATCAGGATCTCCCATGCTCTGACATATTTGACACATTTAGGGTATTGGTTGCTCTAACTTTGGATGATGTGGCAACTTCCCATTTAGTTGGGCTCTCCTGAGCTCTGGTAGGTCTAGGGACTATCCCTTCTGACCCCTAATGATGTACCAGCTCCCCATTTGGCTAGGTTCTATGAAATTCACAAAAATGACCAAGTAAAAAAGATAAAAGGAATGTGACGAATTGAAACTTGTTCGATATGGATTTCTCAATTTTTCATGGGGGATAATGGGTCTATTGTTTTAGGAAGACTCTAAGAGATTCTAACAAAAACAAACCTGCAATGTTAGTGCCATTATTTACAAGGAAAATAAACACTTATTAGTTCTAAAGAGAAATTGAAATAGGTTGGTTGTTTCTTGAATAAATCAAGTTGGTGCATATTTTGAAGGTTTGAATAGGCATCACCAACAAAAATAAAATAAATTACTCTAAAGCTTAGGGTCATGAAATTTTTAGATGGGTCCCCTAATTTGGAAGGAAAAGGGGGCATGTTGGCCACAACAATGCATTAGATAACATCATAAAATCATGATACAAATGTTATATCTACTCAAATCAAATTCAACATCAATAACATACACATGTAGATAACAATAAGGAAATAATCATCATACACATAAAATATTGCTACATCATAATATAAAACTATAAATATATCATAAATACAATCTCACATGTCACCTTCCTCCCTATCTAAGTGACGAGATACACCTTATTGTGACATAACATCTATATCCTCTCTAAGTTGTCAAGCTAAAAATTTCTATTTAGAACATAAACTTTGTGCATCCCCCTAGGCCATAGCCAATAACCTCTCTAGCTCTAAAATCCATGTTCCATCCACACACTCTCTAACTATTATAACAGTTGTGGTGGTAATATGCACTACTTGCTCCCTCATTAGGGCCTACTAGGCATTTATGACTCATTTCATCAATGCAACATCCCATCTTTTGAAAACTATGATATATGTATAATGACTTGGGTCCTATCCTCATCTCTATAAATCCAACAAAGCATCTGCTACAAGCCTAATGATCTAATCTAAACCCCAACTAATAATGCCTTTGGATATGACATCACAATAGTATCATATTATGGAAACACATCATCTAATATCTCATGGTGTGTGGCCTCAATTAATAAGCACCACCTTATTTTCATCTCTATAAAACTAATGAAAAAACTACACATTAGATATCTATATATAAAAATCTCTATCTACATCACAATTATAGTTTTTAGCATGACTATCTATAAGTTTAAGAAATGTAGAGATAAAAAAACAAGCTTATTTCTTGGACATGTTGGTTCATCATAGATGATCTCTTCATCTTGTCAGTATTCAAAGACTATATCATCCTTGTCATCCTCTATTTTTCATTCCCTAAGGCATGACTCCAATCTCCTTCTCAGCAATAACAATAGTGATGGTCTCAAACTCATAAAGTGGGCGTGTTTGTCTAAATATCTATCCAAAATATTTGTGATATGAAGTATCAAAGGTCATAAGTAGTGTCTTCCTGACCATCTCAACCTCCACTCTCTCCCCTAAAAATGGAGTCTCTACTCTCCTTGTCCCTACTTAGTTGGGTCAGTTGTTTATACCTTAAGGATGTTCTACCTCGAAATCCCTTCCAAAACTATTACTTGAACATATGTTTCTACATATACCTCCTCCCATTGCCACTACCTTACCTCCACTTGTCATCATTTCTTCCTCCTCCATTATTTAGGAGTGTGTTTAGGTCTCAGTATTAGGAATTTTTGTTATGGTCCATGTCTTCCTACTCTATGTGGCTACCTTACATGTTTTACCTCATAAAGGGGAAAATACGTAAGTGTCTTCAAGTATGGTATCCCAAATAAATTGAGTACCTGATCACATGAATGCACTTATATCCACCATGTGAAGTGGCATGTAAGCTCAATCCATCTTCAAGCTAGCATTATAGATGGCCAAGTTGGGCATACATTCACTAAACATGTATATGGATTCATTTTGATAGAATCCCTCCCCATGGTTTGTAGTCTTAGATATCCAATTAGAGATCTCATAAAAGGTCCTCAAATACATCATTTGACTTAAGGCAAGTGTTTTTAAATATGTAATGATGCACCTATTGCCCTATACATGGGAAACCTCTCATAGATCCATAATACAAAGAGTATAATTGGCATAATATCTCATGATCCCATTCTGGGATACTGTAAAAATTATCACTAGTTGTATCTAGATCCTAACCCCCAATATTTTAGATTGTGCCCTACTTCAGAGATGTACATCACATCATAATATAAAATAATGGTACTTATCCATTACACTTATGACATGATATACATGTCACTATGATCCCCAAAATGTTTTTTTGAATATCCAATTTTGGTGCTAAAAATACATCCTTCAATCACCCAGTGTAAGAATGAAGAGGGTATTTGTATGTCTCTATGTTCATTATATCACATAGCATAGGCATACCCTATATTGATAGGCCCAAAATAGTGTGACATCCTCTAAGGTAATCCCTACCTCGATGATGTCCCCATACACCATCCACTGGAATGTGTATGTTTGTCTCCCATATGTCCAAAACCATCAAAAATGGATCTACATCTATGGCAACCTAGTATATCTTCATCATCCCTTAAAATTTTAGACTAATTAACATGTACCTATCTACATTTGGTAATCTATCGAATAAATCAATTATCCAAGCAACATTTACAACCACCATATTTAGACTCATCTCTACTCATAAACATGACAAAAAACATAATCTAATCGATCTCACATCAAACAAAAATTAGATAAACTACAATAAATATATAAAAATTAAAATTGCATATAATTTTGTAACTACATCACCTAGTTAGATATTACATCATCAGTCATTTACAACATATCCTACTACATCGACATATATAATTAATGTCATCAACCATGTTTATTTTCACACTTGAATGGCTATCTCTTGGCATTATACATTCACCATTTCATAAAATCAACTACATTGACCATCTAACATAATTTCATCCACCATGCTACAAATTTTAGGTTATTAAATGTCATCATCTAGGCTGGTGATTTTATGCACATCCATGTCCCTAGTAAATGCTCTTAAAATTCACTCATTAGTTAATACGTCTTTCCAATAAAAACCCATTACCCATATTTTTATCCCCTACATTTTAATGCCCTTTTGGGAAATTTTATTGGATAGAGTGCCTCAATGATATTTTTTCATATTTTATCATATTTTCCCTTTCTGAAATTAAATTCAAGACCTAACATGATAATAGTCATTAATAGTCCAAGGAATCCACCCTTATGTCCTATGCATCCTCTTGCCATCACCTCTCTTAACACTAGAAATGGTTATCTAAGAGCTCCAAAATCTCCAAATAGAAATGAATAAAATGAAAGGCCTTTGCCCCTATTTATAGCCTCCAAACCAAAATTTCAAACTTTCAAAAATTCTCTCTCGTATTCCATAGATTGGCCATATATTTTTCCTATGGCTCCTATCGACAAACCAAAATAAGCACTAAAATATTTATGTTAGAAATAATTTTATGGTACTAATGAAATATTTTTGAAAAAAAATCAAAAATTCCTTGTTTTATAGGTCCACCAGACATGTCACAACACCACTTTGGCATCTTACACCATCATGTTATTCACTGGTCCACCAAATTTGTATTAGCACTACCTTGGCACTATATGTCATTTTTCTTCTTACAACCACTATTACAACCCCTCAAGTTGTACTTATAAAATGTATTAATTTTTTTTATTTAAGATAACTTACTTAACATTCATTCCATTAAATAAAATAGTACAATAAATTAGAATGACAACTAAGTACAACAGTAATCCTAATTCAATTTACCATATACAATATCGATCTTATACAATTCCAAGGAAAGTAAATATAAAAGGACACATCTACGGCTGGTCTCAAAATATAAAAACTATTATTCAAATATAAAAATACATAATATAATTACATTCCTTTAGGCATACAACCTAATACAATAATAAATACCAAGCTCTCTGAAGCTTGAATCATGTCAACTCATGTATCGTTGATAATCTCAAGGATCATCTCTAGGTAGTAATACAATGGGGATGGAGACCATCATCTGAGATCTTTTTCACACCAACCATGGACCAATGATCCCCTGCATAATCCCCTATCAGGAAATGGCCCTTCCTTCATGGATAGGTAGGTAGAATGATTTGAGAATCTAGAGAATAAGCTAGTACCCATGTGTGTATGATCCATAAGATATTTTTATATGTTCTCTAGTTTTATTCAAATAAGGCCCATTGTGTAGAGATCATCAAGATCTTTTTGGTAACTATTGAAATGTGAAAAAGGGACATCAAATGCTCCAGTTGTCATTGGTCAAAGTTTGCTCAATAAGTGGTAAAAGTTGGTAAAACTAGAAAAATTGATGGTCTTAGAATGTTTCTGAACTAGTTCCATGGCGTGGAACTCATAATAATATTTTCAATGCATTTTGAACAGACCAATTCTAAATCTATATGTAGAAGTTATGGCATGTCAAAGTCTTTAGGCAATAGGGAAAAAATGTGTAGGTACGGTGACTAGACATGCACGTGGTCCAATAGATTCTTGACACATGGACCAATTAAATCTTCACATTTGGAGTGTCCATGATATCTCTAAAATATTTTCCAATATTTTAGACAAATACCACTTCCTAAAGCTTGAAAAATGGGATTAACTCCATGAATATATTTTTCCCACAAATGTGGGATATTTCCCATAGAAATTGGGATATCTCCCATATAAATGCATGGGATTTTTATCCAAAGAGCAAGATATGAAGGGTGGTTTGACCCATTAAACCTTATCAACTTTCCATACCCCATTTTTGGAGATAAGGCTAAGAATATTAAAAAAAACTTGTACATGGGGATGGATAATGAAGAAATCCATACTTGGTGGGTTTTGAAAAACTATATAAACCCATGAACCTCATTTTTAAACTCAATCCAAGAGAATTTGAAGAGAATTCCAAGATCACTCCAAGCTATCATTTCAAGTATTTGAGAAGTAAGCTCTCGCTTGTATTGCATTCTTAGACTATGGAAGCTTCGATTCTCTATTATTTACAGGGTGTTATTAAGTTGAGTATTGTAATAATAGCTTTATTAGAGGAGTTAGCACTATTTGGAGGCCATAGAGGAGGATCATTTTAGAGAGCTAATTAACAATTCCTATTTTAACTTAGCTCTATGTAGAAGCTCTTAGAGGTTGTGTAGCAGAGGAGAAGTCAATAAAAAGGTGTGAAGCAGGAAGCTCATGCTAGAATATTATGCAAGATTTCCAAGGCTAGTCTGGGTCTTTATAGGACCAGTTGGCACTTGAGTTCATGAAGGATTCATTATAGTTTTTTAAGTTTTAAATTTGTCCTTACAAACATATTTTTATAATGAATCGATTCATCATTTAGAGAACCTGAAGATGTAGGCATCTACTGAACTCCATTATTAACTTGTGTGCAATGTTCATTATTACTTGCATTATATTCTTTTCAGGTGATTATATTTATAGATTTGAATTTTGAAATTAAAACTAATATCCCTATAAGGATCCAATAAGTAAAATTTTCAAACTAGTAAATCTACTTATTTACAGATCATTTTGGTATCATATCAGCTTTAATGCAAGATTTACTTCAAATTACATAGCCTATTGATATCAATTTCAATTACATGTAGACATTTTTTACTTGTTTAATCTTCCAGTCTAGTGTGTATTTGTTGGAGATATAGGTTGTTTGTAGGATTAGGAAACCATGGGAAAATATTTTAAGCATGAAAGGCTTGAAGAGCTTGAAGTGTTCAATCAACATATCAAAGATGAGAATACTTTCCTGAAATCCAAGTTTCACTCCTTAGAAGAGGAGTTTGAATTCTTGAAAGTTGATTTTAAAACCAAGGATGAGCTCTTGGCATAGTTGTAGAGTCATGAATATAAGGACTTACCTTCCACCATAGATGTAGAGACCATGATGGATGATTTTACTATAATTTCACCATATAACACTTCTTCTCAGTCAATTTTTGATGTAGTTTTTGGTGATTTTGAGAAACATACCAGAGGTATTGGCTCAAAACTATTGTTTAAAATAGGTTTTTATGGAAGAGGTCTTGGTAAGAATATCCAAGGTATTATCAACCTAATACAAGTTAAGGATCATCTTCATTTTATAGTTTTGGATTATGCTAGTAATCAAATGGAAATTAGAGAGTTTTAAATCTGTTGAAGGAAGACAAGCTTTCAATAGCTAAGTACTTACACCACTAGTATAGTAGAATTCATTCATGTAGAGGGACAAGTCATCACAGTAGGATGATTAAAGGTGTAAACAAATGACTAGAAGAGGTAATGAAATTCCACCTCCTCATTCTTATACTCAGCATAGCATTAGACAAAATTATGTAAATTCTAAAAAACTTAATCCTCTCTTTCAATATAAAAATATGGATATGATATATAGAAAATATGGCATGCTTTTCCTTGCACTTTTTTCACGATAACCATTCTATTTCTAGTTTTTGGAAGAGAAGGTCATTACTAAATAAGTTAATGCCTTTCATCAAAAACAAGGTAGGTGCTAAAGACCATTCTCATTGTTCAGAGGAGAGAAATGGAAAATGTGATTCCTCATCCAAGAAGGAGGCCAAGAGGAACTTTTATGATCATTGTCATGTGAATGGGCATCAGGTTAAGTAGTGTTGAAGACTTCATCCATCTCAAAACAATAAGACAAATATGGAATACAGACATGTTACAAAGGTAAATGATGTTATTAATCCACCACCAGTTGATGAGTCAACCTAGGTATTTACTAAGGAAGTAAAACCACCTAAATAGGATGATCCATAAAATGGTTTGGTAAGAAGTTCCTTAGTTCTATGTTTGTATAGCTAGAATTGTAGATTAACATGCAAATTTTTTAAAGCATCTTTGAGATTTTTGATGATTAATGAAAGGAAAATTAGCCAATATTTTAGTAATTGAATATTTTTGGAGTAACCAGAGGAGGAAAATTTTGTGATAGGTTTATCATGCTTGGTTTTTATCACATTTTAATTAAATCCATTATTAATTTGATAGTAGTATGCATGAGTTATTTGGGATATGTTCAGTGTACCTACTTAATACTTATAATTACATTATTTGTTGTTATGAAATTGCATCTAATGATAGAATGTGTAGGATACAGTTCAAGACCCATACATGGGTAGCATTTTGTCTACAATTGTACTCAATGATATTTTACAGTTAAAAGTAGTTCATGATTTTGGGAATGTAACCAATGATAGAAAATTATGCTATTTTTATTTTATATAGGATAGCCTATTCACTAGCAGATCACTAAATCAATTAGACACTTATCTCTTTGACATTGAAATGTCTTTTTCAAACTGATAATTTTATGTGATGTTGTGCTTACAATGAATTGATGTTTTTATATAGGAAAGGAATGGTGTAGCCTACCTATCTCATAATAGCCATTTTAGAGGCCACATATTCTATTATAGAGATCTTGATGAGGCATTGCAAAGAACCAAATCTAGTACTAATAAAATGAATGTTTTAGATTTTGGTTGAACAAAAGCCTTCTCAGTGGGGAGGTATGATCTAGAGGATATTTTTAGATGTTCCCTAGTTTTTTTTAAATGTGTTCCATTGTGTAGAGATCATCAAGAGATTTTTGGTAACTATTGGAATGCGAAAAAGGGACATCATATGTCCCAGTTATCCTTGGTCAAAGTTTGGTCAACAAGTAATAAAAGCTAGTCAAAATGGAAACATTGATGATCTTTTAATGTTTATGAAGCAATTCCATGGTGTAGAACTCCTCAAAATATTTTTGATGCATTTTAAATGGACCAATTTTGAGTCCATATGTAGAAGTTATAGCCTGTTGAAGTTTTTAGGCAACAAAAAAAATGTACAGGTATGGTGACTAGTCATGCACATGGTCCAATAGATTATTGACACATGGACTAATTAAATCCTCACATTTGGAGTATTCACAATTATCCAAAATATTCTCTAAAATTTTAGACAGATTATGCTTTCTAAGGCTTGAGAAATGGGATTAACTTCATGAATATCTCTTTCTCCACAAATGTGGGATATTTCCCATAAAAATTGGGATATCCCCCATAGAAATGCATGGGAGGTTTACCCAAAGAGAAATATATGAAGGGTGGTTCAACCCATTGACCCTCATCAACTTACCACACCCCATTTTAGGAGATAAGGCTAAGAATCTTTAAAAAATGCTTGTACATGGGGATGGCTAATGAAGAAATCCATAATTGGTGGGTTTTGAAAAACTATATAAACCCATGAAACTCATTTGTAAACTCAATCCAAGATAATTATAAGATAATTCTAATAGCACTCCAATCTCTCATTTCAAGTATTTGAGAAGCAAGATCTCAATTGCATTGCATTCTTGGACTACAGAAGCTCTGATTCTCTATTATTTATAGGGTGTTATTAAGTCAAGTATTGTAATAATAGGTCTATTAGAGAAGTTATCACTACTTAGAGGCCATGGAGTAGGATCATTTTATGAATCTGACAATTGATGCCTATTCTAATTTAGCTTTGTGTAATTGGATTCCATGTAATAGAGGAAAAATCAATAGGAAGATGTGAAGTAAGGAGGTCATGTTGGAACATTGTGCAAGCCTTCCAAAACTAGTCTAGTCTCTACAAGACCAATTGGTACTTAAGTTTGTGATGGATTAATTATACTTATGTAAGTTTTAAATTTTTACTTATAAATGGAATTTTATAATGAATCATTTTATCGTTTATAGAACCCGAAGATGTAGGCATCTACTGAAATCCATTATCAACTTGTGTGTATTATTCATTATTAATTACACTGCATTATTTTTAGTTGATTATATTTTTGGAGTTTAATTTTGGAATTAAAACTAATCCACCTATAAGAATCCAATAATTAAAAATTTTAGTGTAGGAAATCTACTTATTTACAGATCAGTGTATGATAATACTAAACATGTAATATATCATAAAAGCTTATTATATTACAATATATCACACTGACATATAAATCATACATACCAAAGATAATATCTCACTATAAACTATTTAACCACAAGATTCATACTAAGCACATTCTCCAAGTGATCATTCATACCACATGCTAAACATAGGAGTAGGCAAAGTATACATTTAGTCCAACCATGCATGAATGAATCATACATTATTATTTAACTCATATAGGAAATAAAGCCTACAATTCATACCACCCAAGTATGTGACATATTCATAATAAACTATAGTTTTCCAACTACTACTCTAAGATCTAAACAACTAAACCCCATGATATCCCATATTATCATAGTCTAGTGTTCCAAGATACAACTACTAGTTTTCCCACATTTAGTCATACTAAGTAATCATAGATACATGGAAGTATGTGCTTTTAATCAAGCTAATATATAACAAGGTAAGTCATGCAATGCATATAATTATATCTCAACAATCATTTGCACTTTTAATATTGTATGTACGCATAAATGATATCCTATCAAATGTTACAACACATACTATTCAAGTAACAACCAACACATATATATTAATGTAAGTGTGGGTCTAGATATAACAAATATAGTATATATCATATGTGTACCTTTCATACTATATAACTCTATGACATCCCATATTGCCATAGATCATTGTGCTTTAGCACCCTATTCCTACACAAACAAACAATCATACTATGTGATTATTAAATAAGTGTAGGGTTATACCACTTGGGTATACCCTAGATAATACTACATAATAATAATTAGATGAAAACATAATATCTAGGCACATAACACGATGCATTGGTTCTAAAAATATCTATTCACTTGCACATATTAATATTCTCACAAAATATATATTACATCCAAGTTTTCATCTTACAAGGTGCTACAAACTTGACCCTATCAACATGTTTACATAACACTATTGTACTACATATATATACTATTTTCTTCTACTAGCATCCTAATAAAATTTATAGATTTAGATCATATGATTATATCAACCTGAGATATAATATTAATTAAAAAAGAGTATATTTACATTATCATTATAATGTCTAAACTTACTATAGTTTATGATATTCGTACACCATATAACTCTAAGAAGTGCCATCAATGTAATAACCACATCTATCATTTTACTATTTCTTACCAAATTAAGAATGTAAAACACATAAATATAGAATTCCAAACAAGATAAGAGTTAAAAATAAACCATTTAATATCCATTCGGGTATATTTTCTCATTTTCTAACCTTATGAGGACCTTATGTCAATCATGTTCATTAATTACAATATAACTCGAACTGGTAATGCAATTCATAAATCCAAAGCAAATTAAAGTTACATCAAACATTTTGATATTGCATTAAATAAAAACATATTTTTCTTTATTAAAGACTTATCATAATCATCTAAAAGACTTAGTAGTTTTTAATATACATCCCAAAAGTTATATATATATATATATATATATATATATATATATATATATATATAAGTATTAATTATTTAAACTCAATGTTATAATAAATATTTAACTTGGCATCAGAATAAATAACTTAATGTTATTATATTTTACTAAGTGTTGCATTTTTTTATCAACTCAACATATCAATTTCTAGCCATCATATATTTATACTCTAGTTACAATTTTAACCTCAACGCTTTATAATAAACTATGTACTCTATGATAAGATGCAGTTCTTTTTTTAATTTCCATGCAGACTTTTATAATATAGCATTTTTCTTTAAATACTCTGCATTATCCAATATATACTACATTCCAACTTTATAGGCTCAGCATTTAAATATAGAGTCTCAACCAATTATTTCAATTAAATAGCATGGCATTCTCATTTAAAGTCTTTGCATTAATTATTTAAAATATACAACAATTTGAATTAAGTGATTAGTGTTTAAATAAGGGACTCAGCTCTTCCTTTTTAAATTGGCATTTCTAATTATACTTCTACATTTTCATTTAGACTTTGGCATTACAAAATTTAGATCTGGCTTTTAGTAACATGCCTCAGCATTTATAATTTTTATATGGGCAATTCAAATAAAGAGGCTCAGTGATTTTTGTTTGACTTAATGGCATTTTATCTTAATAGCAAGGCATTCCAATTTAATAGTAAGGCATTTATTTTAATATCAAGGCATTTTATTTATATTATGTATTCAAACTATAACTCAATAAATAAATTATTATTCATTGGTGTTATTATTAAATTCATCTATTAACACATAGTTAACTTCAGTGATTTAGATAGACACCAGTGATTTATTAAACTCATTGTTTCTTGGTATTTTTATTAAAGATTTCAGATTTTTAATATAAACACAGTTTATTATTTTTTAAGAAAATGCAGTAGTATGAAAAATAAGCATTAATATTTAAAACACAATCTTTCATTATTATGACTTGGTATAATTTATGTATACAGTGATTAGCATCTAACTCAGCATTTATAAGCTTGGTGTATAAAATTAGACACTCAGCTAATTTATCCAAGGCTGGGTGTTTGGTATTAGGGTTGGGAAATTTGTATTAATGGCTCATCTCTTTTAATAAATACCAATCAATATGAATAAATATAATCAATCTTTGTTGATACTCAGCAACTTAACTTAAAACACATCTAATTCCATTACACTTTGCAAATTATCCATTTCCAAATAACAAAATCAAGAAACCCATCGGGTTATTCTATCAAACAAACATGTAAGCAACCAAATTCCAATAATTTTAGAGAAAAAATTCCATGGCTTGAAATATAAACACAATTGTAAGACCCTAAAGTGTCTCTAAGAATTAACAACAATTTTTTTCATAACTTTTACATTCAATACCATAGTTGTGAAGAATATAGTGGATGAGATCTCTAATACACTACACCCTATCATACTTTGCATTTGCTACAAGTTATTATATTTCTTAACTACTTTAATATCTCTTCCATGATATAGACACTTCATATATAGCCAATGTTTGAATAAAAATATTACTAAGTCTAGGTTGCAATGCATGTGTGATATTAAGATAAATGGAAGGGTATATGTCAGGTATGCACTAAAGACCAAGCAGTAACAAAAAAAATTAAAGAAGTATTACTAAAACTATATTATTCTTGCAGCTATTAACATCTTATGCAAAGCATTATGAATTTACCTTTTGATTCTTCCATTTGTTAATGTATTTCATGAAAATGTAGTATAATTGATTATTTATTTTAGAATACTCTATTAGAAAATCAAATTAACTCAATGTCTTAAAATATATAACTCAATGTTGCAATTTTTATGACCTGGCTTTCAAACAAGAGACTTGGCATGAATTTATGATGCAAGTCAAATATTTATCTATGTAACATAAACTAGATCTATTTACATATAGAAATTTAAATACAGAACCTACCTCTAAAACCCTTTCAAATATGAGTAGCTAGACCTGGTATCCTTTCTCTTTTACTTTATTTTTCATCTTCCCTTCTTTCCATGTCTCCCCTACGTGTTCATTTCCATAAAACTCCTTTCTAATTAATAAAACTATCTACTCACTCCAGCCCCATCTCTTGCATGTTTTTCATGTTCTAGTTTTTCTTCCATGCATAAATATATGTTTAGTTTCCATAAAAAAAAATAGTAATAATTCACTTGAGATTTTATTTTTTTTAATTTTTCATGATAAAATTATATTTTTAAAGCCTAGTTAATAATTCACTTGAGCTTTTATTTTTTTAAATTTTGCATGATAAAAATCTATGTTTAAAGCCTAGTTAACTACTAGCTTAAAAAATGCCTAAGTTTATTGCTGACAAATTGGAGCAAATCCAAATAAAATTCTTATGGACTGGGGTGGAAGACAAGCAGAGAATGTCCTTGATTAGTTGGGAGAAAGTTTATCTTCCCAAATCCCATGGAAGTCTTAATATTAGATCTACCAGGAATATGAAAAAAGATCTCCTATCAAAAATAAACTGGAATTTGATCCATAACCATAAAGAGTGGGGAGACATTATGAAAGCCAAGTATCTTCATGGAAGTGACCACTTTAGTTTTCTCCATCAAGAAGGGCTTCTCAAGGGGTCTGTTATCTGGAATAAAATGCTAAAGTTTAAAAGTATTCTCAAGCATGGGCTTAGATGGAAACTGGGGAATGGTAATTCTATTAACTTCTGGGAAGACATCGGTTGAATGATAGGCACTGGTTACTCAGGGTGATTATGGAGGCATTATTGGCATTGCTACAAAATTTTTTAGAAATAAAGTTTGTCATTATATTCATAATAACAATGGTATTAGGAGTTGGGAAAATATTTTGGAGTGTTGTACCCATCATCCTGATATCTATCCTAGGATGTGATCTATCCAAAAATTGTTGTTGGGGGTCAGCATCCCTCTTTTTCTTAGGGAAGATGAGTTATATTGGTGGCCAGATAAGAAAGGTAGTTTTTCTCTGATATGCCTAACAATGAGATTTAGAGAAAAGTTTGGAATCATAAATTTATCCCTAAAATTAATATGTTTTGGTGGGTTGTTGTTCATAACAAAATCCTAACTCAAAATAACTTACAGAGGGGATTCACCTTGGTCAATAGGTGCTTTATGTGCTTTGAGAAGGAAGAAAATGTCTCTCATTTAATTCTCCACTATGATTTTGCCAGGGAAATTTGGATTACTATTTTAAGGAAATTTGAAATTCAATGGGTTTGTAATTCTGATCTTAGGGAAGTTGTTGCTAACTAGTGTCCTTCTTTCTCTCATCCTTGGTTGGTTAAGCTTTGGAACCAAACTCTACCCTGTCTTGCTTGGACTGTTTGGAAAGAGTGTAATAATAAGATTTTTAGGGATATTTTTAGGGATACTTATCAGGATCTACATTCCTTTTATAATAACCTCATGGAAAGTGTGACCAATTCTCACATCAAAAATATGGAAAAACCTCTTTCTCAAGAAGAGGAGCAGATTATGACTAACTAGAGAATTCTAAACCAAATTCTGGCTCATAACAATTTCAAATAGTTGCAAAGATTGAATACTATAAGGATCCCCCCGAAGTCTAATTGGCTCAAACTAAATTTTTATGGAGCATCTAAGGCAGACGGCAAGGCTAGTGGTGGTGGGATTATCAAGGATAACAAGGGGTGCATGGTTGTTGTCTATGTTGGTGGGATAGGCCTTCAAAGCAATAACTATGTTGAAGCCTCTGCTCTTCTATGGGGGGTGAAATTGGCTATTCCACTTAATATTAGGCAATTTTACATTCAAGGAAACTCCAAACTTATTATTGATGTTGTTACTAACGTGTTGAATTGTGGCTGGAAACTAAAGGACATTATAGTGGACATATAGATCCTTATGCAGTGGATCCCCAAAATTGAATTCTCTCATATATAGACAGAGGCAATAGGGTTGTAGAATCTCTTGCCGACTTGGGTTAGTAATTTTCTAATTGGTGTTGTTGGCACCAAATTAATAACATCCCTTTAAATATAAGGGACTTGATCTGAAAAGAGATGATGTGTCGATGATGACTACTCATCTTTGGAAAGATATTTTATTCTACCAAATTTGTTGGAAGATACTGACATGTATCTTGAAATGCGTGCTTTTTATACTTCACTTGCTCAATGTAATCTTTATTTTATTACTCCCTTGTGTTAAGGTGAGGTGTTTATCTACTAATTATAGAGATCCCCTTGTAATCATGTTCAAGCATGGGAAGAGTAGGCTTCAATTCATCCTTTGAAAGGCAGCTCTTATTAATGATATTACATGTAGATTTCTTATCATAATGGATAATCTTTACTATAATAATAACTTTGTGAATCTCTAGTTTTGGGGGTCTGTGTCTTTATTTGGAAGGCTATAATAGGTGGAGATAAGATTTGAATGGATCCAATTTATTATTGTGAGTTTAAGGATAATGTTGTGGTCTGGCATTACTGTAAGGAAGGTGGCATCAGCCCTTTTTTAGAATGGCTTAATGGGTATGATGAAAATCTATCTAAGTAATTTGCTTAGACTTGGCATAACCATAGAGTCACTGTTGTGAAAATTGGGTTTGAGGTATCAGAGAAAGTGATTGTCATTAAAACTGGCCTATCATCTAAGGGGACCAAGTTACAGAGGAAAGCAAAAGTGGTAGACCATTCTAACTATAACTTATTCCTTGGAGAAGGTGAAGAACTGGTCCCTTATCAGGGAGGATTCGAATGGGCCAAGCTACCATAGCCATGGGATGATATGTGTTTTCTCCTTATGAAATACTTCACTCTAGAGGGGAGGTTTACCAGATTCTAAAATTATCATCTTCCTTTACTGAATCATTTTAGATGCAATGCTCATATTAGTTTCTTGTTTTATTTTCTTCCTTCCCTTGAGCATTCAGTTTTTAGAGTTAAAGTTCAGTCAGCCAAGAAACCCTCCAAGAAACCCATTCCCCTACACCAGGGTCTTATTCTCTACCTATATAATTTCCACCTTGATCTGGAGCCACTTAGGCCTATCTAGTCCCATAGCGGTGAAATTGCTAGCAAACATGATGATACCATTATTTCTAATGAGCCTTGCACTTCCCCTACTTCCCATAAGATGAAAGGGGGTGTCATGTCCCCTTTTTAGTTGACATGTTATGATTTCATGGTTAGCCTATTATGCAACCCTCATAGGCTGATACGATGGTTAGAGGGTCTTGATGGAGATTGGCTTGGCTTCGTTTAGCAGAATTTTTCTAGTTGGTTTTCGTTTAGGCTCTTTAGGACATGAATTAAGGGAGATATTAATATTTGATTGATTTAATCAAATATTAATTATTTGGTTTAATTTTAATTAATTATTAATTATTAATTATTAATTATTAATTATTTGGTCTAATTTTAAGACCCTAATTCTAATTTAAGAATTGGTCTAATTTTAAGACCCTAGCTCTAATTTAAGAAGCCCTAAGTCTAATTTAAGGAAATCTAATTTTAGCAAGCACACCTTTGGAGGGTATAAGGGTTTCTCATGGGAGAGAGT
This sequence comes from Torreya grandis, assembly GCA_037957365.1. Classification (NCBI taxonomy): domain Eukaryota; kingdom Viridiplantae; phylum Streptophyta; class Pinopsida; order Cupressales; family Taxaceae; genus Torreya; species Torreya grandis. Next base: position 1,820,914 of record JARHVA010001081.1, read on the forward strand.
TTGTATTATGATTGATTATTGATATTGATTCTTGTTAAGAAATTCTTCTGTGAAGACTGAGACAAGGGTTCCAAGATTCCATTTGCATTGAAGAATGTCAACTCTTCATTGTGTGCGATTTAGAGGTTGTGAGAGATCAGTCGATCTATTGCCAAATTGAGAGATAACTTCATATAGAAGTTATCACAGGGGTTTACAATTTTGAGAGATAACTTCACATAGAAGCTATCACAAGGGTTTATAGGTATTTCTTTTTTTTGGGTTTTGATTCAAGAATTATCCAGATATAGATCTTTTGTATTAGCCCATAGTTCTACATATCAGGATCAAGCATAGAAGGTGTGCTATATTAGCAGCCATAAAAAGTCCATATAGATCTGTGAAAATCCATACACATCAATAGACAGATCAGATACTGACATCGACGGGCAGAGACCTACAGAGACTGACATCGATCGACATATCACCGGCGTCGGTAGGTTAACGACTCTAGTCGACTGACGATGGCAGTATAACCGACGTCGATGACTGTGTTTTTTACACAGTAGGCCGAGACGTACCAATTCCAGATTTATTTCCCAATTTGCAGAATACTCAAGCTATTAAGGCCATATTTTCAATATTCATTATATACCTGATAGAGGTCCTCTATTGTAAGCATATGAGCAAATAAATAAGAGATTATACTATGATTTATTTATCTATTTGAAGATATTTTGTAGAAATATAGAGAAGCAATTTAGAGCTTTTGTTTTGGTATCTGAAGGGATAGTACAGTGGTATCAGAGCTAAATCCTACCATCCTAAGGGTTTATAGATCTTATGCAGCCACAAGAGTTGGGACCACACAGGTATAACACATGCAGTAAAGCTTTGCTTGAAGGCACTCAAGTTTTAGGACAGCAGTTGAAAGACATGGGTGACGATATTGACAGGCCCCGTATTCCTCACTATCCTAGAGATCAGGATGATGCAGAGGTTTTACTTACTCTTAGAGAACTACGAGAAGGGCAAAGGCAAAATAATAAAGTATTATAGCAATTGGCAGTAGCACTACCAAGATTGGGTACTCCGAGGAGACATTCACCACATTGTGATGATGTTAGGAGTGATGCAGGATCATAGAGAGCCCTTAGGATTGCTTCTCATATAGCTAACAGGCCTAATAGGCCTACCTTTGTGAGACAAGAGGTAGAGGAGGTGATAGCAGGTGAGGAGCATGAGGAGGCATTTACAGACACACTTATGGCAGCAACTAAAAAGTGGGAGTCATTACCACATGTGGTCAGGGAGATGATTACTTTTGACCAATTCCTCACACAAAGGAAATAACATAACAGAGGTCGACAGAATGGGAGACCAAGACCCCATAACAATGATTTGAAGCATGCTATGAGCAAGTTCACACTGGTGATGTTTGACGATAATGGTAAGGTGACAGCACAGGCCTAGGTTAGTAAGCTTGATACATTTCTCACATTATGACTGATGGCTGAGGAAGATGCTATCAGATATGTGACACTACATCTTGAGGGAGTAGCTCACGATTGGTGGCACCACGGGATGGTGACACTCCATCATGATCGGATCACATCTTACCAAGAGTTTGTGGATAGGCTGGTAGAGCATTTTGATAGGAGGGATCTGGAGTCCTATTTCTGAGAGTTGGCACAGTTGTGCCAAAGTGGCAATCTAGAGTCTTACATTGGTGACTTTCAGAGGTTATCAGTCATGGTTCCTGACATTTCATAGAGGTGACTTATAGTGATCTTCATGGAGGGATTGACAAAACCATTGAGAGGTTGGATCAAAGGCTTTGATCCTCCTTCATTACAGGTAGCTATGAAGAAGGCACGTAGCATGGAGATGGCAGCCCCATCTAGTAAATTTAACTCCAGAGGTACTTCTTCATCCAGGGACCATAAGTGCTCCAATGGAGATAGAGAGGGATTAGATTTTAACATAGATAAATTAGGTGTTAAAAATGATTCAAAGGCTAACCCAGCAGCACCACCATTGGATAGAGAGGCTCTTAATGATCTACATAGGAAGAAGCTTTGCTTATACTACAAAGGTCCATATGATATTAATCACGATTGCCCTTTGAGGCCTAAGGGCAAAGCAAATCATGTGATGTGGACGTATTATGAGGATGCAAAATTAGAAGATTATGAATAGCAGGATAGTTCTGAGGAGGCAGAGGCTTCAGAGCCTAAGGCAAAGGTAGATTTAGAGCTTCATATATAGGAGGCATGCCTATCCAGCATTCAGTCAGATGAGTCATTTAGACTCTGTGGAGTTTTGGCAGGACAGAAGGTCATCACCCTTCTTGATACAAGAGCCACACATAATTTTGTAGATGCTAGATTTGTGGAGAAGCGTGGACTTACTACTAAAGATTTTGAGGGCATTAGAGTTAAGGTAGCTGATGGTCACACTCTTAGGTGTGAGCATATGATTAGAGACCTCCCATTGTGCTTGAACAACTATGAGTTCAAGGCTGATTATTATGTGGTGAACATGGGAGATATAGATTTAGTCTTGGGTATGAAGTGGCTTCATTCATTTGAGGAAGTTACTCTTCATCTCAAGGACATGGAGGTTCACTTTGATGTTGATGGGAAGACACATATTCTTAAGGCAATACGGGGCAGCAGCTTCAAACATATGTTTTTTCATCGGATGGAGATGCCTATATGACATGACATGATAGAGTGCTCTGCCAAATGCACATTAGCACCAACACAGGAGAGATATGAGGACGTGCTTTGTCTAGAGGTGAGTTTAGTTCTGGAGTTATCACATGTGGTAGGGACTCAACTTTTTGTTGCAGTCGGGTCACAGGTAGATGATGATATGACTATTTCTAGCCTTCACGATCTAGATCTAGATATTATTCAGGTAAGGAGTTTACTTGAGTGGCCTGTTGATTCTCATTTATGGATTGGATGTTGGGGTGCTTATCTTAGTACTACGGATGATGTGATGCCATTAGATGAGATTTGGGATGGACATGGCATAGAGTTTGCATTGATTGATAGCAGGGTAGACCATGACTACATTTGGGATCCAAGTGGATTGATGGGTGTTTCATTCAGTGATTGCTTGAGGGCAAGCAATTTCAGGAGGGGCGGATTGTCATGTCCCCTTTTTAGTTGACATGTTTTGAGTTCATGGTTAGCCTATTATGTGACCCTCGTAGGCTAATAGGATGGTTAGAGGGTCTTGATGGAGATTGGCTTGGCTTCATTTAGCAAAAATTTTCTAGTTGGTTTTCATTCGGGCTCTTTCGGACATGAATTAAGGGAGATATTAATATTTGATTGATTTAATCAAATATTAATTATTTGGTCTAATTTTAATTAATTATTAATTATTTGGTCTAATTTTAAGACCCTAATTCTAATTTAAGAATTGGTCTAATTTTAAGACCCTAGCTCTAATTTAAGAAGCCCTAAGTCTAATTTAAGGAAATCTAATTTTAGCAAGCACACCTTTGGAGGGTATAAGGGTTTCTCATGGGAGAGAGTTTGTATTATGATTGATTATTGATATTGATTCTTGTTAAGAAATTCTTCTATGAAGACTGAGCCAAGGGTTCTAGGATTCCATTTGCATTGAAGAACGTCAACTCTTCATTGTGTGCGATTCAGAGGTTGTGAGAGATCAGTCGATCTATTGCCAAATTGAGAGATAACTTCATATAAAATTTATCACAGGGGTTTACAAGTTTGAGAGATAACTTCACACAAAAGCTATCACAAGGGTTTACAGGTATTTCTTTATTTTGGGTTTTGATTCAAGAATTATCCAGATATAGATCTTTTGTATTAGCCCATAGTTCTACAGATCAGGATCAAGCATACAGGATGTGCTATATCGATGACCGTATGAAGTCCGTACAGATTCGTGAAAATCTATATGCATCAATAAATAGATCAGATACCGACATCGGCGGGCAGAGACCTACAAAGACCGACATCAGTCGACATATCACCAGCATCGGCAGGTTAACGACTCTAGTCGACCGATGATGGCAGTATAACCGATGTCAGCGACTGTGTTTTTTACACAGCAGGCTAAGACGTACCAATTCTAGATTTATTTCCTAGTTTGCGGAATACTCAAGCTATTAATGCCGTATTTTCAATATTCATTGTATACCTGACAGAGGTCCTCTATTGTAATCATATGAGCAAATAAATAAGAGATTATACTGTGATTTATTTATCTATTTGAAGATATTTTGCAAAAATATAGATAAGCAATTTAGAGCTTTTGTTTTAGTATCCGAAGGGATATTACAGGGGGTTACCTTTCTCTGTCTAATGAGGAGACTCACATGGGGACCGCTACCCACACTTTAGTCCTTAAAATTAGTGTGAAGAGTAGGAAAAGGAAACTTAGGGAGAGGGAAGAGGAAAATGTGCAGGGTGATGTGGGGACCCCTAAAAATCTTAGTAGTACTCATGTGGGACCGGGCAGTAAAACCATTTTGTCTGCTAAGGATAAGGAGGGTTTGTCCTCTATTGTTAGAAGTTCAAGGAGGATTGTTGCAAAACCTGTACTAAAAACCAAACTTATTAATTATTCAGAGAGTGCTTCTGAATAATCCACCCAGGGGGATAAGGGAAAGGTTGTTGAAATTCAGGAGATAACTGAGGATGTAGAGGGTAAGGATGGGAACAAACAAATGGATGCATTTGGTGATGTTGTGGGTGATTCTGAGGTTAATGTTGATGAAGGGAGAATGATGTTTATGGAGGAAGTTATAGATGAGATGGAGGAAGGAGCTGATTATAGGAATGACATTGCTGCCTTAAGGAGTCATGTTAAGAAACTAGAACACTTAGTTTCCACTATGCTCAGGTGTAATGTGTTACTGAATCTTTTTGTGTTGCAGGATCTTGGGTCTACAACTGTAGAGGATGGAGAAGAGAATTTCAAAAATATGAATGAATTTATGGAGTCTTTATCTAAAATATGGGAGAATCTTTCTCCTTAGATCTAGTTTCATTTATGTTGTTTTTTCTATGTTTCCTCATACATATTGTCTTTAGACTTGTTTTGTTGTCTATGTTGATTATGCTGGTGTAACAAATTTTGTTGTTTCTATTTTGAGGCATTTTGGTGTTATTGCCTCTGGTTTTTCTTTTTTTTGCTTTGTAAGGGTTCGGCCCCTAGTTTGCCACCTTATATTATCAAAAACTACTAGCTTAATTTCACTTAAATCCATTTATCTTAAATGATAATTTTTAAACCTTCTCAAGGAAATCCATGCATTTTAAGATTATTTAAATTTTCTTAATTTAAATATTATTGATAATTATATCTTTAAATATAAATCTAATCAATTATAAATTCACTTATGACATAATAACTTTTTAATTAATTACCATTTGAGTCATAAACAAAAAAAATCAAATATCTTAAGTATCTTACGTGTTTATTGAAAAATTCTTATATGAAAAGACACCAAAATAACATAATGACATTATCTAAATCTTATTCAGACCTATAATTGTGTTAGGCAACCTAATTCATGTTAGATCAACTCCATGATCATATAACATCACTATATGCATAAAATAATATGCTTTATTTACACATAAAATCACACATCAGATCATCATAAGCATTAGTCAAAACACATCCACAAAAAAATAAATGAGTACTTAAAACAACTAACTAACTAGATCAACAAAGTGTCAAGTAAGTTATTATATTGTGATGTGTGTGTTGGGTTATTATCAATTCCTCTGATATTCTCCCAATCATCCCATCTAGCCCATCCTCTCTGATGATGCTCTCTCTCTCATCAAGCTTTGAGGGTAGGATCTATCTTAGATCCACCTCACAATAAGTAGGTAGTTAGTCTGATTCATCATCTAATCAACCAATAATGAAAAACTAATAAATATACATATCCATATTATACAAAATAATAAAATAAAAATGCTACATCATGTATTCTAATTGATAATATCACTATCCCATTTCAGTATATGTCAAAATGCTCAAATTAAGGTAATAATATTCAGATAATAACCATACTAATCAATGGATTAAAGGTTTATAAGTTAGAGGGTGAAATTAGGATATGACATCCTCCCCCCTAAAATTGGTCATCACCCCGATGACTCTTATTCATATAAAAAAAATTATTAATAAATAGATTTTAATAGCATAAAAACATAGTATCTAGTATCAGTCATGCTAAAAAATACAAAACTTTACTTGAAGAGCTTATACTAGTTCTCCTAATTAGCACTATTATTTAGAGTATTGTTCCCACAAGACCCTACTCAATGATATTTCTTATTATGCAAACAAGTTTTGTTAATGTCACTTATGCTATTTGGTTCTATCATGACCACCTTGGGGTCCAGAACTACAAGACAAATATAATAATATCTCAGTAAAAATCTTACTAACTTTCCAAAAACAAATGAGATCATTACAAAATTCAAAACAAATGACTAGGGAGAGTTCCACAAAACCTTCCATCTCCTCTGCACATCTCTCTAACCTAGAGAATGTATTTATCATTCTAGAAAAAAGTATTTAGGGAACTTATCAAGGATGATGTGTATATGTTAATACTATCACTATACCATGTAGTTTCAGATAAGTATAACATGTCAATACTATCTACTCAATCAAATCTCCAGATAAGTATGATGATGAATAGGAACTATAAATATATAGTATACAAAATCATGAAATACTCATCCACATGGAAAACCTATCCATACTATACATGCATATGGCCATACGACTGAATTTGACAGGTTTCACTTGTTAAATCCAAGATTTGACAATTCCATCTATTAAATCAACTCAAATCTAATCCAAATCAATGTGAGGCTAATTAGGATACCATCTTATCACTTGGTAACTCATGTTTCTAATTCACCACTCTTCCCTCAGGTCTCCATGACTTGTTGATCTCCAAAAAGTGCACAAGGTTTTATGAAACACAAATTTGTACTAATAGATCATAAAAATCAATACTATATGCTAAATTATTTTAAATGTAATAACATACATATAAGAAAAATCATAATTAACATAACATACAGAGGCTAAGGATCATGTCATCCCTATAACCTTATAAGCAAAATAATGTCTCCTTGCTTGCACAACTAGCACACAATAGTTAAAAAGTTTATCTTGATCCTTTTAGACTATTAAGATGTTATGCACATCTCATACCCTACTTACTCCTAAATAAAGGTACTTATATAACTATTCAAAATAATATGCTTCAATAAGAGAATGATATCACTCTAAACAAAGATATTCAATAACATAATAATTATTAACTATAATTAATATAAATTCAATGTTAGCCACTCCTCGTGGTTAAGTACACAAGTTTAGATAAAATAGTAACTCTAAAAATTCATAAAGTGAAAAGTAGAGAACTTAACATCTCATAAAAAAAAAATCCACATACCCTCACATGGTAAAAGAAAACATTTCAACCCAAGTTGTCAAATCACTATCACTAACCAAACTTGTAAGGGTAGTATCATAATCTCCCTCCACAATCAAAAGGAAAATACAAATCTTAAAGATGCAGCCATCCATCCAATCCTACAAATTTTCTCAACAAGAAGTAGTAAACAATATTCCATGGGATCAAGGAAATAAGGTCAAAATAACAATTTAAAAACAAGTTTTTCACTTCAAGAAACTCTAAATCAACATCCTAAAAATATGAATCTTCTCAGTAGCTTAAAGTGATGTAAGAGGAGAGTGAGAACATAACAACTCACCTCTAAGATAACTAATAGATATGACACTTGCTTATCATGTCTATAAAAATATAAGGATGTTAATCCACAAATCATACTCCTAACACAAAGGAATTCTTAACCATGACATCTTCATTCAACTACAAGAAAATTTCCACTGCACTAGGGGGTACCAAACTAGAATGGAATTTATAAGATTCCCACTTCTAGGATTTGTGTAAATAAGACACAAAACTAAGCATAATTACTTAAGTGAGAATCACTCCATTCTTTTAAAACACTCACATCAGAAAACACTAATGGTGAAGGTGATTCAAGAAATACATAATCACATTCAAGGTGTTCAATCTAAGATTGAAAATATGGTAGGAAACTCTTGTTCACAACTCAAGAACTAGGCTATGCAATCTCCTACCCATACACATATAAAACCATTACCAATGAGACACTCAATCAATCAACCCTTTAACAAATCTAAAGGGGTATGAATTCTCAAAGGTACACACTCAATGTACTATACATACTTTCTCATTCTCCTTTCTACTAAATAAAAAGATATGAAAATGCTAATGGACTCATTAGGTCCTATAGTTTGAGCCACACCTCTAATACCACATGTTACAACCCCTCAAGTTATACTTAGAAAATGCAGTAATTTTTTTTTTCTTTAATACAACTTACTTAACATTCATTCCATAGAATAAAATAGTACAATAAATCAAAACCACAACTAAGTATAATAGTACTCCTAATTCAATTTACCACATAAAATATCAATCTTATATAATTCTAAGAAAATTAAATATAATAAAACACAATTATGGTTGGTCTCACAATATAGCAATTGTTGTTCAAATATACAAATAAATTATACAATTACATTCTTTCAAGCATACAACCTAATACAATAATATATGTCAAGCTCTCTAGAGCTTGAGTCATGCCAATTCATGTATCACTGATGATATCAAGTGTCATTTCTAGGTAGTATTGTAGTGAGAAGGGAGAGCATCATCTGAGCACTTTACCACACTAACCACGGACCAATGATTCCTTGCATAATCTTCTATCAAGAAATGGCCCTCCCTTCACAGATAAGTAGATAGAATGGTGTGATAATCGAGAGAACAAGCTAATACCTAAGTGTGTATGATAATACTAAACATGCATTGTATCATAGAAAGCCTATTATATTACAATATATCACACTGACATGTAAAACATACATACTAAAGATAATGTCTCACTATCCACAAGATTCATACTAAGCACATTCTCCTAATGATCATATCATACCACATGCTAAACATAAGAGTAAGCAAAATATACATTTAGTCCAATCATGCATGAATGAATCATACATTATTATTTAACTCATATAGGAAATAAAGCCTATAGTTCATATCACCCGAGTATGTTTCATATTCATAATAAACTACAATTTTCTAACCACTACAATAAGATCTAAACAACTAAACCCCATGATATCTCATATTATCATAGCTAGTGTTCCAAGGTGAAACTAATGGTTTTTACATATTTAGTCATACTAAGTAGTCATAGATACATGAAATCATATGATTTTAATTAAGCTAATATATAACAAGGTAAGTCATACAATGCATATAATTCTATCTCAACATTTGTTTACACTTTTAATATTGTATGTACACATAAATGATATCCTATCAAATTTTATAACACATACTATTCAAATAACAACTAACACATATATATTTATGTAAGTGTGGGTCTAGATATAACAAATATAGTGTGTACCATTCGAGTACCTTTTGTACTTTAGAACTCTATGACATACCATACTGCCATAGATCATTATGCTTTATCACCATATTCATAAACAAACAATCATACTCTATGATTATTAAATAAGCAAGTATAGGATTATACCACTCAGTTATACCCTAGATAATACTACACAATAATAATTAGATGAAAACATAATCTCTAGGCACATAACATGATGTGTTGGTTCTAAAAATGTCTATTCACTTGCACATATTAATATTCTCTCAAAAAATATACTGCATCTAAGTTTTCATCCTAAAAGGTGCTACAAACTTGACTCTATCAACATGTTTACATGACACTATTATACTACATATATATACTATTTGCTTCTACTAGCATCATAAGAAAAGCTATATATTTAGATCATATGATTACATCAACCTAAGATATAATATTAATCAAACAAGAGTATATTTACATTATCATTATAATGTCTAAACTTGTTATAGTTTAAGATAATATTAAAACCATATAACTCTAAGAACTACCATCAATTTAATAACCACATCTATCATTTTACTATTTTTTACCAAATTGAGAATGTGAAACACTCATATATTGATTTTTGAATAAGATAAGAGTTAAAAATAAACCATTTAATATCCATCTAGACATATTTTCTCATTTTTTAACCTTATGAGGACCCTATGTCAATCATGTTGATTAATTAGAATGCAACTCAAACTGGAAATGCAATTCAAAAATTTGAGGCAAATTAAAGTTCTACCAAACATTTTGATCTTGCATTAAATAAAAACCTATTTTTATTTATTAAAGACTCAGCGTAATCATCTAAAAGGCTCAGCAGTTTTTAATATACATCACAAAGGTTTTCAATATAAATCTCAGCATTAATTATTTAAACTAAATGTTATAATAAATATTTGGTTTGGCATCAAAATAAATAACTTAACATTATTATATTTGACTAGGTGTTGCATTTGTTTTTATTAACTCAACATATCAATTTCCAACCATCATATATTTATACTCTAGTTACAAATTTAACCTCAGCACATTATAATAAACTCCACGCTCTATAATAAGATGCAGTTCTTTTTTTAACTTACATGCAGACTTCTCTAATATAGAATTTTTCTTTAAATACTCTGCATTATCCAATATATACTATGTTCCAACTTTATAGGCTCATCATTTAAATATAAATAATCAGCCAATCATTTCAATTAAATAGCATGGCATTCTCATTTAAAGTCTCTGCATTAATTATTTTAAATATACAATGATTTGAATTAAGTGATTAGCATTTAAACAAGGGACTCGGCTCTTCCTTTTTAAATTAGCATTTCTAATTATACTTCTACGTTTTCATTTAGACTTTGGCATTACAAAATTCAGATCTGGCTTTTAATAACATGACTCATCTTTTATAATTTTTATACAGGGGATTCAAATAAAGAGGCTTAGTGGTTTTTGTTTGACTTAATGGCGTTTCATCTTAATATCAAGGCATTCTAATTTAATAGTAAGGCATTTATTTTAATAGCAAGGCATTTTATTTATATGTTGTATTCAAACTATAACTCAGCAAATAACTTTTTATTCACTGACACTATTATTAAATTCCAATATTAACACATAGTTGACTTCAGTGATTTAGATAGACACCAGTGATATATTAAACTCGTCATTTAATTAAACACTTGGTATTTTTATTAAAGATTTTAGCTTTTCAATATAAACACAGCCCATTATTATTTTATAAAATATAGCAGTATGAAAAACAAGCATTAATATTTAAAACACAATATTTCATTATTATGATTCTACATAATTTCTATATACAACTATCAGTGCCTAGCTTAGCCTTTATAAGTTTGGTATCTAAAATTAGACACTCGGATAATTTATCTAAGGCTGGGCATTTGGTATTAGGGTTAGGCAATTTGTATTAATGGCTTAGCTCCTTTAATAATACCAAGCAATATGAATAAATACAACCATTTATTTCTAATACTTAGTGACTTAACTTCAAACATAGCTAATTCCATTACACTTTGCAGATTATCCATTTCCAAATAAAAAAAGCAAGAAACCCATCGGGTCATTTTGTCATAAAAACATGCAAGAAACCAAATTCCAATAATTTTAGAGCAAAAATTCCATGGATCAAAATACAAACACCATTGTAATACCTAAAGTGTCTCTGAGAATGAACCACATTTTTTAATAACTTTTACATTCAATACCATAGTTACGAAGAACATGCACTTACTATTATTTTCTAATAGTACGACAGATGAGATATCTAATACACTACACCCTATCATACTTCACATTTTCTAAAAGTTATTATACTAACTACCTTAATAGCTATTTCATGATATAGACACTTCATATATAGACAATGTTTGAATAAAAAGATTACTAAGTCTAGGTTGCAATGCATGTGTGATATTGAGATAAATGGAAGGGTATTTATCAGGGATGTACTAAAGAATAAGTAGTCACAAATAAATGTAAGGCATTATTACTAAAATTATATTATTCTTACATCTATTAACAAATTATACAAAGGTTTACAAATTTACCTTTTACTTCTTTCATTTGGTAATGTATTTCATGAAAATGTAGTCTAATTGATTATTTATTTTAGAATACTCCATTTCAAAATCAAATTAACTCAGTGTCTTAAAATATATAACTTGGCATTACAATTTTTATGACCTGCCTTTCAAACAAGAGACTTGTCATGAATTTATGATGTAGGTCAAATATTTATCTTTGTAATATAAACCAGATTTATTTAAATACAAAACCTACCTCTAAAACCCTTTCAAATCTGAGTAGCTAAAACTGGTACCTCTCTCTTTTTCTTTCTTTTCCATCTTTCCTTCTTTCTTTATCTCCATTGTGTGTTCATTTCCCCAAAACTCCTTTCTAATTTATAAAACTATCTAATCACTCTAGCCCCATCTCTTGCATGCTTTTCATGTTCTAGTTTTTCTTCAATGCATAAATCTATGTTTATTTTCCATAACAAATAGTAATAATTCACTTGAGCTTTTATTTTTTTAAATTTTGCATGATAAAATTATGTGTTTAAAGCCTAGTTAACTACTGGCTTAATCCCACTTAAGTATTTTTATCTTAAATGATAATTTTTAAACCTTCTTAAGGAAATCCATGCATTTTAGGATTATTTAAATTTTCTTAATTTGAATATTATTGATAATTATATTTTTAAAAATAAATCTAATCAATTTAAATTCACTTATAACTAAATAATTTTTTAATAAATTACCATTTGAGTCATAACCAAAACAACTCAAATATCTCAAGTTTCTTATGTGTTTGTTAAAAAACTCTTATACAAAAAGACAATAAAATAACACAATGACATTCTTTGAATCTCATTCAGACCTATAACTATGTTAGGCAACCTAATTCATGTCAGCATCAAATCTGTGATCATATAATAACACTATATGCATAAAATAATGCACTTTATTTACACATAAAATCACACATAAGATCATCATAAGCATTAATCAAAACACATCCATAATAGAATATATGACTACTCAAAACAACTAACCAACTATATCAATAGAGTGTCAAGAAAATTATTAAGTTATGATGTGTGTGTTAGGTTACTAGCAATTCCTCTGATATTCTCCCAATCATCCCATCTAGCCCATCCTCTTTGATGATGATCTCCCTCGTCAAGCTCTGAGGGTAGGATCTATCCTGTATCCACCTCACAATAAGTAGGTAGTTAGTCTGAGTCATCATCTAATCAACCAATAATGAAAAACTATTAAATATACATATCAACAACGTACAAAATAATAAAATACAATTGTTACATCATGTATACTAATTGATAATATCATTTTCTTATTTTACTATATGTCAAAATACTCAAATTAAGGCAATAATAATTAGATAATAACCATACTAATCAATTGATTAAAGGTTTATAAGTCAGAGGGTGAAATCAGGATGTGACAACCATGCAGGTAAGTGAAGATACATATATCTATTTATTTAATTTTATCTATCTTAGATTTACTATTATTTATTATAACTATTGTTTATTATACTGTGGTACCATGATATTTTCCCAAAGCACCATCCCATGTTACTTTATTATGACACGTGATGAGCTTTGGGTGGGTCATATATGTGTACACCTTAATTTCACTTATTAATGTTTGGTGTTCACAGGGTTCATTAGCACATTGATTGACTTGAGTGTACATCCTAAGGAGTATACTTGGATCAAGGTGCGCCAACTCATGGAGCTTTGTGATATTTTTTCATCATGATCATTTTTTATTAGTTCCTCCTTATTCTACCATGAAATCAGATTGTTTGTCCTTTGATGGTTTATGTTTCCCCTTTCTACTCCTCTTCCTATGTGAGCACCTCTTCCCAATGTCATCTACCTAATCAGTGACATCTTGTAATTCCCATAATTGGTCAACATCATCGACTGGGAAAATAATGTAGTATATATAATGGAAACATTTTCTATTTCATCTTATATATACTTGTTGAGTACTCACCAAAAATATGCCTTATAAGTATACTCTAATTATACTCATAATTTTTTTATAGATTTGGTGAGTATTTTGATAGTGATTGCCATGAGTACTTGAAAGTATTTGATGATTACTATCAAAATAATCACCAACATGTTTAAAAGGTATAAAAAATATGGAAAAAACATAGATTTCTATCTTGTTTAAGAATGCATGCCCTCACATTTTCATTGCATAACATATGAGGCCATAATATATCTATAAAATAAACATTTAAATATAAGTTTACATTTAGATAATTTAAGTTATATTATATATATATATATATATATATATATATATATATATATACGTTTAGGATGTTTGAGAGTGGTTTCAAACCTCTAGGAGCTATAATATAAATTTTAGGTTTTGGAGGATCCTATCATATTTCAGACTTGGTCAGATTTCAAAGTTTTAGGATTTCAGACTTAGCCATATTTTAGGGTTTTAAGATTTCAAGGAGACATCATAAGATATATGAAGGTTGCATGAAGGGATGTAGGTATGATAGATACCTTACATTCAAGAAACAACTAAAGTATTTCCTTGTATATTAGCAAAGGCAAGAGAGATTGGATTAGATGATATCCTTATAGATGTTATCAAACATGAGGTAGAGAAGGAGTCTGTCATGTCTACTTTCTTGAATTAAACCAATTAGAATAATTGTATCTTAATCCTTATTTCCTATAGGCTAAGGGATAAATTTAGGAAAATAATTTAATAATAATATTTTAAAGTCATCCTAAAGTTACTTTATTTTATAACATGGTAAAAAACACCTATGTAGTATTATTATAAAGGGGGCCAAAAAATAATATTCATTAAGTTGGCCAAAAATTAATATATATGTAAATGTGTTTTAAAAAAAATTAGGGTTATGACAACTAGAAAAAAGAAATTATAAAAGAAGAATTGGGCTCAAAAGGATTATTATTCAATATTATTGAAAACAAGACCCTGTTCTAGAGTTCAATCTTTCATTTTTAATTTATCAATATGAGGAAAAAAAACCCTCTAATTTATAGGATATAAGGATGAAAACCCTCCTATCCTTCATGATGATTCCATCCAGGGATCATAACTATGTTGATAGATTGAGGTTAATTCCAGTTTCCAATTTTATTGGAGGTCATTATCAGTTTCTAATTTTATGAAGGGTTGGAATTCCCTAGTTCAATTGTTATAGTATAATGAATCATCATTGTCATGTCCCCCTTTTAATCATAGAGCCATTGAAGACCCTTAGCCTTGATTTGTTTCCTAAGGGCTAAGGTAAAAATAAAGAAAAAGGGAAACACTTTAGGTTTCTTAAGAACATTTGTAAAAGCACTTTATTATTATAAAATTCACTTAATTTGTGGTCTTTTAAGGGTCATGGGTGCCCAAGCCACTTAAGTGGATTATAACGAGTGTTATTTTTATAATTTGAAAAAGGTCTTCCCTCAAATTGGGATGCACCCCTTTGGGGGAGAATATAAAGGCAAGTGAGGGATTGTATGAAAGGGTTATGCAATTGATTATATTCAAATTTTATGGGCTAAGCACAAAATTCTTAAACAAGGACTTAAATACGAAACTCTTCAAGGCCAAAGAAGGATTGGGGATGAAAATCCTTATTCCTCATTTGAGGGTAGCATCATCTAGATATCTCCATTTAGCATAATATTAAAAAAAAATACAAAAATAAGTGTTGAATATTGGTGACTTGATTTTTGAGTTGTTAGTTACCCTAGGAATTTGGTGACTAGGGTTGGAGGCTCTAAAATACTATTTTTCATGTTAAAGACCCATACTTGTAGGGTTGTATTAGATTTAGGGCTAGAAATATTTAATTCCAACATTAGACTATTTGATTGGACATTATTTGTAAGGGTTTCACATGGTATTTCAAGCCTTAATTTTATTATAAATTTTATATAATTATTTTTACATGTATTCCTAATTTTGAGAGGATTTTAAAGGTCATCATAGACTTCAAATATGTTCATAAATTATAATGATTTTTTTTTGTGATTATTTAGTAATGTTTTGGCATTTCTCAGCATCATATTTCTAGGTGAAAGACATATATTGCATCCAATAATATTCTATAATTTCTTGGAAATTTTATAAATACAAATTGGATGGCTTTGAGAATAAGTACATCAACAAGAAGGGCTATTAATTTTTAGACTTGGGATACATAGGGTTTGAAGGGTAATTTCCATTTTGAATGAGTTGATCTTGCTTGTAGGGTTTTTTACTTGGTTCAAAGGGTTTGGCATATTTTTATGCAAATTTTGAGGGGTTTGTTATAGCTAAGGTTTATTGTATAATAATTAAAAAAATCAACATTTGGTTAGGGTTTTATAAGAATAATAGAATTCAGGTTTTTATCCTATTTTGGGATATTTTAGTGGTATTAGAGCCAACATCTTGGTTAACAGTAGGGGTTTTAAGTTTGATACATGTCCAAGAGTGACAAAGAGATAAAGTATTACCTTAGAAGTAAGAATAAAGTTTCTGAAAATTTGGATGAAAAATTAGAACAACAAATGGATAACTTAGAACAACCAAGGAATGAAAGGGAAGATAGATAAGAGGATAAGCTTAATTGGTACACTTAATCCCAAAAATAAATGATAATAGTTATGGTAGAATTTGTCTGAACCATGAGAGAGATGAGGGGTGACAAGCCATCCAATGGGGATGGTAGTGATTTAGGATGTCACAAACTCACACATTAGACCATAAATGGGCATGAAGGATCCACACATAGGCCTAACCCACCTACTTTTTTACAAAGAGAAGAATACACTCTGGAAAGGGAGGAACAACCTACCTTATGAGATAGTTTGTTAGGGGATTATGATGAGTACATGACTTATCCTACTTCTTTCATGAAGCAAATAAATTTGTTCGAGTCCAAGTATTAGAAGTATGGATAGCAAAGAAGCAATGGGGATAACCAAAGACCTATGGGTAGCCAATAGGATCTCCAGCATGTCATGGGAAATATTTCACTTTCAAATGTTTATGGATCTTCTAAAATCTCACCTAGGGTTTGGATTTAGAAGTTAGATACCTCCCTTTCATTTAAACCTATGGTAGAAATGAGGCTATTTAGTTTTCCACCTTGCACTTAGAGAGAGCTGCCCATGAGTGGTGGTATCATGGGTTAATTGCCCAAGGACACCAACTCATCCAAACTTATGAAGATCCCAACAAATAGATGATTGAGAGCTTCCATAGGGATGATCTAAAACTTATTTCAGATAGTTATCTCAATTAAGGAAAAAGGGTACAGTGGAGGAATATGTGACATAATTTCATAGACTTTCTATCATTGTAATGGATGTTTTGGAGAGGAGATTGGTGGTTTTATTCACGAAAGGGTTGGTTGATTTCATTTGGGGTTTGGTTAAGTCTTTTGACCCACCTTATCTTCAAGGATCCATTTAAAAGGCCCTTGATCTTGAGTCTTAAACTCCCCAAGGTAAAATTATGTCATTTGTTCAGTAAAAAACTAATTATTTTATACCTTTTAGACAACAAAGAGGAAATATATGGGAGAAACAAAAGGATAACTCTTCTGATCCATAAAAACCAAATCTTTTGGGGTAGGTTGGTAGACCAAAGCCATAGGTTTTGGGGTAGTAAAAGGAGCTACCAAGATGTAACAATGAGACAAGAAACAAGTTAAGAATGAAAAAACATTGCTTCACTTGTAAAGATCCTTGGACACTAGGTCACCATTGTCATGTGAATGGGTAAGTGCACTACATTGAGTTACATTCAGATGGAGAAGAAGAGGAAGGAAATGAAGGGTCATCGACCTATGAGGAGGGGTCTTTGGATATCTTTGGAGTATCTAATGTCCCCAACTTAGGACAAATATGAAATTATGGATTTTTTAGCAAACCCTAGCAATATGAAATTATTTTTTGAATTTTCACATGAAACCCTTTTTTTAAATAACTTCATAAAATCATATAAAAATATCTCAAACCCTAAGAATAAGTTAGGAACCCTTTCAATCAAGATTAGGGCATACAAAATACAAATCTACCCTCAAACCCTAAGTGATTAGGTTTTTAAAATTATTGTAATTTATTGCATCTTTTTTACCTCAAAACCATCAATATTTCATGTTCAATAGTTCCCCAAAAAATATCATAATATTGCAACTGAAATAAATACCTTTTCCCAGACACTTGATGTCAATATTTATTGGATAATTTAAAATAAAATTATATAATAATTATGAAATTTTCAAAAATATATTTTAGTCAAGGAAATCCTTAGAAAAGGATAAAAAACTCTCCCAAATGAGTTTTCCCTATTCAAAAAATTTAGAAAGTGATCAAACTCTAATTTACATCCCTAATGTAGGGGTCTTTAACTCCTTGATTGTAACACAACCCTTCCAAAGGGGTATTCAACATTAGGTGGTAATTTTCCACCCTCAAATATTTAAAAACCCTAGGTGTTAGGTTTCCAACCAAGTAACCTAGCCTCATATACCAAGTCAACAACCTTGGAAATCAAGTCACCACCCTAAGAGAGCGTTGGACTCTTCAATTTATGATTTTAGTGCTCAATTGCAACACTTGAATTAGTGATACCCTAGTTGAGGAATAGGGTTATTTATCCCTAAACCTTCCTTGGATTAAAGGGCCTCATCTTCAAAGGGTTGGACTCTTCAATTTATGATTTTCATGCTCAATTGCAACACTTGAATTAGTGATACCCTAGTTGAGGAATAAGGGTTTTTATCCCTAAACCTTCCTTGGATTGAAGGGTTTCATCTTCAAGACCTAGGCAAAGTGTTGTCTTGCTTTAACTTCCAAGTCAAATCTCATAAAATCATAACCCTTCAACATAAATTTCAACATACTTTATATACCCTCCATTCCCAAAATGGGTGCCCCACTTGAGAGGAAGGGTTAAATGAATAAGAAAGGTCAAATTCCTTTTTTAATAACTTAAAGGCTATGAGAACCCTTTAAGTCTAAAGAGGCCTTTTTTAATGCAAAATTATAATAACTTAAGTGAAAACTCACTTTTTACCTTTATGGATGGAAAACTAATTCTTTCCTTTGCCCTTATTCCCTTAGCCTAGGGGAAAACACAAAAATAACTAGGTTGAGGGTCATGTCCAAGCTTAAGCCAAAAGGGGGGACATGACAATCTTCCTTGCTAAAAATTACTTATCCTCAAGTAATTTCAACATCCATGGAGCTATCCCAAACAATTTTATTTATGCAAATCCCTCATATAGCCTTTCCCATAGAAATAAAGGTCTATTCTAAAACCATTTGCTATTTTACTTGTAAGAATATGGCTTCCCCCATATTCTAGAAGCATTATTACAACCAAGTATTGTCATTTATCTCCCATACCAAAGGCTGCCCCAATTACACTCTTCATTCTTAAGCATAGAATATCTGTGAGTATTCCTAAAAATGGCCTTCAAGCTCACAAATATACACACCCCTTCGGTTGAAAACTCCTTCCATATAGCTTCAAACCATTCATTGGTCCCCAAGCTCACATATTCCCTCATCTTGGAGAGAGTTACTCCAAAAATAAATCTATACTTGAAGTTTTGAGGGTTGTGTTCCTCATTTTTAGCCTTCTAAATGCCCACCAAAGCCAATATTTCCACTCCCAACTTGCACCTTGATAACCCCTTCATGCATTCAACCTCAAGAGGATCCAATATCAATATATAACCCTCTTTATGTAAGCTATAACTATCATACTTATTATAATATAAATTGTATTATGGCTGCCCCTTATGGACATTCTTCCTTTCCCTACAATTGAATAACATTTGTAGCCACCTCACCCATTTTTATTTCACATCTCTGAGTCTTCCTTTTTATTACATGTTTTATCCAACATAATATAATATTTAATTTCAAACCTTGTTACCCTAAATTAAAATTATGGGCACTTACCATACCTGAAAAGAGTCCAAACTCCATACCTTGGAAGGGTTATTCCCACTTCACAAGTCCCAAATCTATGTCATATGTGAGGGGTCTAATTTCCCATTTGTTTCTAGAGTTTTATAAGGGTTTTACTTCCCCAAATGTTTCAAAATTTATTTTACCTTCCTTGGGCTGAACATTCAACATTTTTTTAGAATTTGTTCCCTTGCCATTTTAGGCATTTGTTAGGGGCTGAGTTTACTCAATAACTTCAAAACAAATTGTACCTTTTGTGGGCTGAGTTTTCAACCAATTTCCAAAATTTATCCTCTCAATTTTTATATATTTTTTGAGGTACAAAAGAATTTGATTTTGCATAAAAAACTCAAAATTTTAGGAGTATGTTATGGGCCTATTCCTTATGAAATTTTTTGAATTGCTTATACTATCTACAAGCTAAGTTTTTTCCCACTTAAAGAGTTGTCTTAAATATTCATTTTTCATAATTTTCAATGCTTCTAAAATAGGGAGTTGGATGGTTTTCAACATACCTCAATGGTTGCCTAAACTCAAGATTTGCCACTCTTTTAACCCCTTTTGATGAACAACAAATTTTAGAATTTGAATCACTTACCCAGCATGAAATGGGGTAGATCCTCATCCTATATGATGGCTGCCCCAACTCAAAATTTATAGCCTCTTCTCAAGGCCTAAAAGTTTCACCTAGATCCCACATGAAATCTAAACTACGATCTACCTCAACACCCATCTCAAAAAGTGGATTGTCCAAATATTGGAAGTCATTTATATCCTTTGTTCAAACTCTACATTTAAAACTTTTGATTTTTTTGGAAAACATCCCAAATCAAAGTCTTCTTAAAGTTTAATGATCTCATCAATTACTTGCTTGATTTCTCTTGCCCTTGATTCATTCTCTTGCTTCCTAAACCTCATTGTAACATCAATCTGATTTTTTGCATTTATAAGTGCTCTTTGACTATTTTATAATGAGTCCTTGGTTGATTTAAGCTCAAGGGTGATCTCATAAACCTTAAGATTCATTGTCTTATATGCATTTAGGGCCTCCTCTAAAAATTTGATGGCCACATCCTTGTCTTTAATTAAATGAATATATTTTGATTTTTTTAATTTAATTGTGTCCTTGATTGTATGTAAATTAATAAAGGTGAAAATTTTCTTCAAGTGTTCCCCTTTCACATTTTGCATTAATCCTTCAAGTAACCCCTTTGTGTTGTCCAACCTTGTTAGAACTTGTACTTCTCTCTGTACTATTACCAATAATTATTTTTTTCCAATTTCCCTCATGAAATTTAGAGTATTGCAATGAAAATGAACTATTGTTATAATCAATGCAAAAGTCCACATCCTCTTCTACAACATACCTTTCTATAGAGATGTCTCAAAATTTTTCTATTTCATAGAATTTGTGTTCTTTTTCAATTTTAGTTTCTTTAATAACTTCAAAGATTTCTTCTTGAGGTTCACTTGTTCCCTTCATACTCTCTTGAAGTTTCTTCCTTTGGTTATTTCCTTTCATTATCTACCATTTACAACTCTTTTTGATTCCCACAAGCTTGTTGTTAAACCTCTCATTGTTGCCCAAAAATATCTAATTTTTGATACTTAAAAAATATAGCACTTAGCTAGCCCAAAATGATTGGCTCTACCAAATTAATCTCTTAAAATTGTAGATTTCTTTGCTACCCCAAAAGGTTTGATTTTTGATGTTATGAAGTTGCATCCCTAGGCTGCCCCAAAGTGTTGACCCTTCGTTGCTCAATGGACTTCAAGGTACCAATTTCCTATTGCTCACTAACCTTTATCAAATCTAAATCCTCTAACCTCCTGATTCCTTCATGGGAATCATCATGAGTAGTTGTCCCTTCATCAGTTTATCCCAATTCTACCTGTAATTAAATATTCTTTCTTCTTCATGTTCTACTATCAAAAAATACCTCAATCTTTCTTCATTATTTTTTACAATGTTTTCAAATAGCACATGTGCAGCTGGAAAAATATTATTTTCTTGCTTCAAACCTTCCAATACGATAGATAATAATGGATAAGAAACATCATCACTTATATTTATAATCAAAGTTATAACTATATACATAGAAGTTATAACATTTTTTACATGGTTCATACTAGTAGTTGTAAGGAAATTTTGAAACATCTTAATAATAAGTTCATTACATTCCAAATTTAACATCAAAACACATGACCTAATTTTTGCCATAGTCTCTAGAATTATGACCCTCCTATCCAAATAAGGTCTTTTGTTATCCTTTAGACCTTGGAAACTCTCTAAAATTAGTTGAAATATCTCCCTCATGATTTTGTTGTTATAAGGAACCTTGGGAGTGGTTATTCTTGTAATTTCATTAAGAAAAATAGTAACCAAAAACCTTACCTTTTTATCTGTGTGCCTCAAGAGTTGGTGTTGGACGAAGAAAATATTTGAGGGTTGTACTACCCACTCCATTGTCACATAATGTGACTAATTTACCTTGGATAACCCCTTTTCTAGTTCTTCCAAGATGTTAATTAGGTCACCTATCGATTGACTTGGATGCTCTAGCTTCTTCCATGCTTTATAGAGCTTTTATTTCCCCAAACCGCATTAAGCTTTTGATCTAACCCATAAGATGGAAAGATCTAAGCTTTGATACTATTGTAATGTCCCCAAATTGGAAAAAAATATGAAATTATGGATTTTTATGGCAAACACTAGAAATCTAAAATTAAATTTTTAACTTTCATAGCAAACCCTAGGTGTAAACAACTTCATAAATCATATAAAAATCACCTCAAACCTTAGGAACAAGTTAGGAACCCTTCTAAGAAATATTAGGGCATCTAAAATGTAAATCATCCCTCAAACCCTAGGCATTTAGGTTCATAAAATTATTATAATTTATTATAGCCTTTTCACCTCAAAACCCTCAATATTTCATGATTAATAATTCCTCAAAAAATATCAAAATATTACAACTGAAATAAATACCTTTTTCCCAAAAAATTGATGCCAATATTTATTGGATAATTTCCAATAAAATTATAGAATAATTATGCAAATTTAAGAAATATTTCATAGGTAAGTAAATGCCTATAAAAGGGTAAAAACCTCTCCCAAATGAGGTCACCCTACTCAAAAAAATCATCAAGTGATCAAACTCCAATTTACAACCCTAGTGTAGGGGTATTCAACTCTTCGATTATAGCACAACCATTCTAAAGGAGTATTCAGTAGTAAATGGTAATTCACCACCATAAAATCCTTAAAAAACTTAGGAATTGGGTTCCCAACCAAGTTGCCTAGCCTCATGCACCAAGTCAACAACCTTGGCAATAAAATTGCCACCCTAGGAGAGGATTGGACTCTTCAATTTATGAATCTCATGCTAAATTTCAATACTTGAATTAGTGTTGCCTTAGTTTGGGAATAGGGATTTTTGTCCCTAAACCTTCTTTGGATTTAAGGTTTTTATATTTAATACCTAAGCCAAGCATTTTTGTGCTTTAACTACCAAATCAAATCTCATAAAAACATAACCCTTAAATATAAATTTCAACTTAATTTATGAACCCTCCTTTCCAAAAATGGGCACCCCAATTGAGAGGAAGGGTTAAATGAATAAGAAAAGTGGCTACCTTTTTTAATATATTAAAGCTTATGGGAGCCCTTTAATTCCAAGCAAGGCCTCCTTAATGCAAAATTAGAATAAGTTAAATGAAAACTCACTTTTTACCTTTAAAGAGGGGGAATTGGTGCTTCTCTTTGCCCTTCTTCCCTTAGCCTAGGTAAAAACACCAAAAGAACCAAGATAAGGGTCATGTCCAAGCTTAGGCCAAAATGGGGGGGCATGATAGAGGAGAGGACATGATTGGCACTTTTTCTTCATTATTAGGAGCTCCTAGATACTACCCCTTTTGTGTGAAGGGAGTATTGAAAGGTAAGAGTGTTACTATTCTCATTGATAGTGTAACCACCCACAATTTAATTGATATGAGTTTCATTGCTACATGTAGACTTTAACCTATCAAATTCAAAGGATTCCATGTGACTATGGTAGATGTATTCACTATCCCTTCTACACCAATGTTCCCAATATTATCATCATATTGGGAACACACCCCATTAAGGATGACTTTTATGAATTGGAATTAGAGAGACCAACCTTATCTTATGCATCCAATAGTTTCACTTTCTTGGAGAGTACACATAAAATTACCAAATTATGGAGCTCAAATTTGATTTAGATGGGAAAGATTTAATCTTGCATGGATTAAGTGATAAGGCACCCCTCGAAGGTGACCTCAGGTGTAAGGGATATTCCATGAGAGACCTTTGGTAGAGGCAACAAGGGTAGCAAGGAAGGTTGCATTTTTTGAGTTGGGACAACCACCTCTACGTGTAGAGCTTCATCATACACTTAGTTCAGTAAAGGGGTCAAAGTTTTTTAATTATTTTTCTTCAAAATAATTCAAAAAAGTGGACAAAATTGAGTATGGGCAACCACTAAGGTATGTGAAAGATCATTTTATGAACTTTATGAATTTTGAAAAATAAAAGTTCAAAATAAGTTTATGAAAAGATTGAATTTTAGTTTTTGGAAAAAATAAGGTCCAAAATTTGCATAGGGAAGAGGCCTAGGTTATACTTTAAAAATTCTAAATTTTTCATGAAAAATTATAATATCACATGCTCGATAAATTCTTAAAAAAATGATTCATTTCAGCTTTTATCAAATTCAGTAAAGGAAGGGGAAGATGGACCTTTGGTTTGCAAAAGAAAGTGGAAATTGGAAAGTTGGGATCAGCCTTTCTAAGGTAATATACCATGGCTCTTTGTGAACATGGTAGGTGATCTACATGGTGTTAATTCTATTTTTGGATAACAAGGGTTAAGTTGAATATACTAGGAAATTTGAAAGGGCACACTAGGAGGAAGAACATTTTATTTGTAGATTGGCAGAGTGTTTGGGAAACCACAACAACTTCCCCTCTCAAGGGCATGGTGAAAAGAAGGCAGAGGCAAGAGACATGTATGGTAGAATCATGGAAATATTGGTCATGCTTTTTTGAAGGTATGATTTACAAATTCACTAAAATTGGTTGTTACATAAAAGAGAGAAAAATGTGTTTTTTATTCATGAAGGGGATTTTAGAGTCCATTAAAGGTCTTAAGGTGCACATATGGAGTAGAATGGACATGAAGGACAACCATGGTACTCCTTTTCACCATGATTTTCATGATAGTTCTAGCCCACTTTTTGTGAGATTAAAGACCCTTAGATATATGGAAGTTTTTTATTGCAAGGTAACACCCCAAAAGGGTGAGTTGTGGTTGACCAAGTTCCTATGGAGGGGTCATAAGAGGTCTAATTTTTACATACACATCCAACCAATCATAATTGAAGTGACTAATTTCACCATTGCTTTGGGTTTTGATAACACTTGTTGGTTGTCTAAAGGAAAATGGTGGGGTTCAATCATTGTGATGGAGTTTCTATCTCTCTTAGATGGAAAAATTTTGAGTCTAGAAGTAGTTTTTTTAGGGTGTTAACAGCATGGGCAGCCCTCATATGCCCTCTAAGGCATCCACACACATGTTTCTAGCCACTCCACATTTGGAAAACTTGGTCAAGTATGAAAGCATGGGAAGATAAGGGAGCCACCCCCGTATGGAATAAGAAGGAAAAAGGTCCTCCTTTTTGACTAACATGTTTATGTTTTATGTAGGTATTGACTAGTAGACAATCAAGGCCCAGTTTTCCAGCAAACATCTTGTTGAAACAAACTTTTCTATCCACTATAATGCTTACATTTTTTATAAATTCCCTATACTCCTAATCTTTGTGGTATATCCAAGGTACAAGACCTCAATAGGAATGGAAAGGAAAGATAAGACCTATTGTTGTATCATTTACAGATTGCATAAGTATTCAAAAGCCTTTAAGTACATCATTAAAGGGATTCATCAAGATGTCTTTATTTCATGGGAATAATTGAGGATTGAGTTTTGCATGAGACCTATGGTTAGGATAGCCCATTAGTTATTAAAATTACTTAAGGATAAGAAATTTTTGGGCATGGAGGATTGTTAAGTCCCCCTTTTGATCATGGATCCATTGAAGACCCTTAGCCTTGATTTGTTTCACAAGGGCTAATCGAAAATAAAGAAGAAGGGAAACACTTTGGGTTTATTAAAAAAAAATTAAAAGTACTTTATTATTATAAAATCACTTAAGTTGTAGTCTTTCAAGGGTCAGGGATGCCCGATCCACTTAAGTGGATTTTAAGGAGTGTTATTTTTATAATTTTAAAAAGATCTTCCCTCAAATTGGGATGCACCCTTTTAGGGGAGAGTGTAAGGGAAAGTGAGGGATCATGTGAAAGGGTTATGAAATTGATTATATTCAAATTTTATGGTCTAAGCACAAAATGCTTAACCAAAGACTTAAATATGAAACCCTTCAAGTCCAAGGAAGGGGACAAAAACCCCCATTCCTAATTTAAGGGTAGCATCATCTAGAGGTTACCATTGAGCATAATATTCAAAAAAAATATAAAAATAAGTGTTGAGTATTGGCAACTTACTTTTGGGAGTTGTTAGTTGCCCTAGGAGGTTAGTGACTAGGGTTGGAGGCCCTAAAATTCTTTTTTTCATGTTGAAGACCCTTAATTTTAGGGATGCATTAGATATAGGGCTATAAACATTTAATTCCAACATTGGGTGATTTGATTAGACATTGTTTATAAGTGTTTGATAGGATATTTTAATCTTAAACATTATTTTAAATTTTCTATAATTATTTCTATATTTATTCATGATTTTAAGAGGGTTTTGAAGGTCATTTTGGACATCAAATAAGTTCATAAATTATAATAATATTATTGTGATTATTCAATAATATTTTAGAACTTCTCAACATCATATTTCTAGGTGAAAGGAATTTATTATAGCCAATAATATCATGTAATTTATTGGTAATTTTATGAATAAAAATTGGATGGTTTTGAGCATAACTACATCAGCAAGAAGGTCTATTAATTTTTAGACTTAGGATGTCTAGGGTTTGAAGGATAATTTTCATTTTGAAGGGGTTAATCTTGCTTGTAGGGTTTCCTACTTGGTTCATAGGGTTTGGCATGTTTGTATGCTAATTTTTAGGGGTTTGTTACACCTAGGGTTTACTATATAAAAATTATAAAAATCAATATTTGGTTAGGGTTTTACAATAATTCTAGAATTTAGGGTTTTATCCTATTTTGGGATATTTTAGGGCTATCTGTTCCATATAGATATGTTATTATTACAAGTTTTATGCCCATCATACCATAATAATTCTAAGTCATACCATCAATTAGATCATTGTTCATCATTGTTGATCATTGTTCT
The DNA here is from genome assembly GCA_037957365.1 of Torreya grandis. Classification (NCBI taxonomy): domain Eukaryota; kingdom Viridiplantae; phylum Streptophyta; class Pinopsida; order Cupressales; family Taxaceae; genus Torreya; species Torreya grandis. Next base: position 1,848,377 of record JARHVA010001081.1, read on the forward strand.
CATTTAGTGTTGCCATACTAATCAGAGATTGAATATTGAGGGTTTTGGTTACAGTTGTGCATTGATTATTATGGTAGATTGATTTGCATGTTGCATCACATCTTTAAATAGCAGATTGACATTATTTATTACTATTGTGATACATCTACATACTATATTAAGACATTAATAGTCAATCATTCCATTTTAGAACATCAATGATACTTTTGGGACATCAAATGTTGCTTTATGAGTACTTTGCTACTGTAATTTTGCCAAATATAGAATGCAACCCTTTGATAAATATTGCATTGTTGGACATCATTAATACTATTAAGGGTTTTGTTATATTCAATTATTGTTCAATTTATATCTCCACTAGTTTGTATGTGCCTTCAACTTATTGCAATAAAGAATTCAATTGGGTTTTCAATATTCAGTATTATATGTGTTATTTTAGTATTTTATTTATGTCTAGTATTGGAAATGAATCATAGGAAATTTTAAAGTTAGTGAAAAACATAGAAAGGGTTATTTTAGAGTCACTACCATTTAGTACCGGGGTGGAGCCTTAGGGGTAACATTCTAGGTAGAGTGAAGAGGCACAACAGAGTGTGAGGACTAGACTCTCTTGGTCTCCCATATTTTTCACTAGAACAAGGAAGAAGAAACAATATATTATTGTAATTAAATTGAATATATATGTAATTTATGATAATGATTTTCAATGACAATCATCGTAAATTTATAAGTATCAGTTTGTTGTTGTATTTGCATTATTATATAATTTTATACTCTATTTGTATTCAAATCTAATAAAAAAACTTCCCCAACATTTTATAGACTCATTTAATACATTTTATAACTATAATTTATGTTTTTTAAGAAATTTAAATATTTTTAAATTTGTCTAGTATTTTCCAAGTCATTTTTTTGTTTGCTGAGTATTTGTCGAGTATGAGTATGCAAACTATGTTCTACGTCATTGGCTAGGCTGATGACATCGACTAAGTTTGAGATTTGAATTTTACAATTTTGTATCTATATTTATAAGGTCCCTATTTTCTTTCTCAAAGGTAACACATCCAAACCACTCTGCTTGCACATGCAAATCCACCTTAGTAAGAAGAAGAGGAATTAGGGCTCAAGGTTAAAGAGATTAAACTTGAAAAAGATTATTTAGCACAAGGACTTAAAGATTAAAAAAAGTGATGTTGAACCAAAAAGGTACACTTGGAGTCCCCAATTAATTTCACTCAGGTCTTCTTCTTTCCATCTTAACTTGACCTACAACCATCTCTCACAAAGTGCTACCTAAGCTAAGGGGGAGATTAATGTGTCAACAATCCACCCAAGTTAAATATCCTATATTTATGCTCTTACTTTTATACTTTGGTAGTTATATAAGATTGGAATGTTTATGTATTTAATGATTATATTATAAAAAACTTATTAGTACATATTTTATCTTTGCATTCTTTATCTTTTTAATTACATCTCATGGTTACCATCTAATGACACCTTTACTTTTCTTAGTTTAGATGCCTCATGGTTAGCACTTAATGGTATTGTACTTATTTTGATTACATTTTACACCTCTTGGTTATCGTCTAGTGACACCTTGGATCCAGTTATGCTTACACTTACTAATATATGTGCAGTTTCCTCTATTAGATCCATTACAACCTCATTTGATTATGACCCTTATCTATAGCCCCAAACCAATTTATGTGCATTTTATTATATGTGTCTTAAATATAGTATGGTCTTATACCTTTATCTATATTAGAGGATCCTTATATTGTTGACCATTCTTAGCATACATATATTTTAGTGAACTCAAATTGAAACTTACCCACCATTGTTTTGGATCATTTTCATATTTGCCTATAGCTTCTTAGCATTAGCAATTTGTCAAACATACATTGCTAGAAAAAATTATTTTCCTTTTATTCCTTTAGCAACCCTAAAGTTTATATTATCATTCCCATAATAGATTATATTAATAAAACTTAATATAATACCTCTCAAGGTCTCTTTCTCCTAAGGATTCCCTCTTAAGAAATATTATGTTATTGTTACATCATGATTCTTCACTAAGCTAATTATTTGACTATTTATAGATGGATATGATAGATACACATGATATTAACTATATTTGTTGATTAAGAATGAGATTATGCTATTTTGGGATATTAGTATGTTTATTAATTGGATGATAATTCATGATTGCTTATAGCATGAGCTGGTATATATATGCACTTTCATTTTTAAGCATATTAATGAATTATTATTGATTGTTGATTTTGAGTATCATGTGATACAGCCTAACTACCTGTATGTGTGTGAGGTGGATGTAGGTGAATTCTTCTCTCAAACACATTGGAGGGAGAGTGTCATCAGAGAGGATGATGTAGATGGAGACATCGTTGGTTGACAGAGAGCTAGTGAAACCCTGCACACACCATGATACTTAGTCATGTTAGAATGCATTTAAAAATGATTGTTTAAATTGCTTATTTCTATGGTTGTTTAAGTATGTATGCAATAGGAATAAGAGTCCCTTGTGTGGTTATCCTAATAAGTCATTATTATTTTGGATGCAAAGTAAAATTTAAATTTAGATTATTATTTATTATTTATTATTTATTATTTTATTATTTTTCCTTTAAATTACCAAAATATGATTTAATGCTAAAATGGCTAAATATGAAAATAGAATTTCATAATTAAAATAAAAACAGAATTGCTTTTCTTTAAAAACATTAAAAATAGAAAAATAAATTAAAAATAAGAAAAGAATTAAAAGAGATTAAAAATAAACAAAATAAAAAGAAAAACTAAAAATTGGAAGAGAAAATTGGTATCTTTTGCTCTATTTAAGAAATGACATGAAAGAGGTTTGAGATAGCTTGGGCATTGGAAAAGAGAGAAGGAGGAACAAGTGTGGAGAGAGGCACATAGGATCAATCAATGAATTCAATGGTAAGAGGTGTACTTAAAATTCATTATTTGATAACATGAGTGGATTCATGTTATTGGAAAGTGGATATTAACATAGAAATTATTTTAAAATGGGTTGGTCAAATAATTATAGGAAATACCCTCTAAATTAGCATCACCCAATCCTTTTAGAAAGCTTTGTATAATTATTTGATGGGAATATATGGAGCTTAATCTTTGTAGTTTGAAATTAGTAGTAGACCCCAGTTGGGAAAGAAGTAATAAATTCTTGATTGAAACATTATAATGAAAGTCTGACTTTGAGTTTAAATATTAATTCTTTTGCTTTGAATTTTTGTATGTTGGTTTGAGCTCAGGATGTCAGACCACTTAACAAAAAAACTTAGTTAAAAATAGGGCTAATATATTAATAATGTTGAGCAATAAACATGGGTTCTATTATAAAGTAGAGTACCTGTCAAAAATTTGGTGTATGGCATCAAGCTAAATTATGGGTATAAACATCTTGATCAAACATTAACTAATTGTTGTCTATCTATATTTTGCTTAATCAGCCAAATAAGTATAGCTGGCCTTCGATCTAATGGGAAAATCTCTGAAATTCATAGAAATAAAACTTGTTTTAATTATTTTGCCAATGGGTTGGGATGCCAAACTTAGATGACTCTTTTATTTATTTTAGAAACCAATTGAGAGTTTTGTGTAAAACAAAGGTGTCAGTTTATGTCTTATCTAATTCTATATTATATAAGTCAAACCTTGAAATCTATACAATATTTTATAGAATCGACTTAATAAGACCCTGTATATGATTTTTAAGGAACCAAATTATTAGAAATCTAAATATTCTATTTTAGGCATTGATTATTACCTTTTTCACCTTTATGCAATCCTTGTTATCACCACGTCTAGGATTTGAACCTCCCAAGGTGGTCATTTTTGTCCAACAGCATTAAATGTTGTTTCCATATGAAGTTATGTTCTTTACTTTTCTTTAACTCAACCCAAGAGCAACACTGTCACCATTCTTTTTATCTCAGCTATTTCAACTCAAGTGAATCGTAATCCATTTCAATCAAGGATTTCAACAGACTCAGAAAGCCCTTCTACACTTTCAACAAACTACAATTATTTGTTTATCTCTATGGCTGGAGATGACATATATATATATATATATATATATATATATATATATATATATATATATATATATATATATATATATATATATATATATATATATATTGTATATGTACTTTGGTCGTGGTTCCTTGTAGGAGTGTGAGTCACTTCATGTCTATTTCCTACTTTTAATAACTATATCATGAAAGTGACTTTGATTTTGTCATGAGTTTCATTTTACTTTGGCTGATGCATATTTGATTTTTTATTATTATGAATTGATGGGAAGGGTAGAGGGAGACCCATGATTTGGTTAAATTTTGGTTATGCAATATTATAATATAAAATCAGATATTTAATATTGTATGCAATATCAAAATGGTTTATAGAATAAAATAATTGGGTATATTACAATATACCAATAACCAATATAGACTTTATATAGGCAATTAACTTAGTTTAATTATTGGGTAAATACACACTAGTCTATATATATATAATTGTGAAAGGATATAAGTGGTGTTTATATATATATATATATATATATAGTATTGTGGGATATGTTATTAATATCTCATTATGTTATATATCTGTCAAGAATCTTATCAGATTTATCTTTTTGAGAAATAGATATATATTTGAGTTTCACATAAGTATATATATTATGAGTCTAGAAACATAGTAGTATGTATTCTAAGTGTGTTTACTTATACCCAATTGGATGAATAAAGGCTTGGGACTCTATGAATTGATTGGTTATAAGATCATTATAAAAATTGGAAGTTGATTAATAAAATAGTTTATTGTGAAAATAAAGAATAGATTAACCTTAGAGTTGAATGGTTGAACATTGAAGAGTTTTTAAATCTCTTACTTATTGGAAAACCGTCATATAAAGTTTGACAATATATCAAGTATATGTTTTAACTTTTAATATAGTTAAAAACTTGGAGAAGATTCATTTAAGTAATATTCTTAAGTAGATTATTAACTAAAACTAGCAGTATTACTCATGGATAACTTAGTGAAGGATTACTTAAAAAAACCCTAACAACCAGTCGATTATTATACTGGATTTCTTGAATTTGGGGAAAATGAAGTTTTGGGTGTTCTAGTTGTTGTATAGAATGTGTGGGTTCTATGTATTTTTTAACTACTTCATGAGTTGGCTACTATGCTTGGTAGTTTTGATTAAAACACTCAACTATGGTTTAGAAATTGCATAACATTAAAATATCTACATGTGGTGTGCATTAGGATGAGCCAGTATTATAGTTCTTTGAATAATTTATTGAGAATCATGATCTATAACCCTTGGAACAAGCTCCTAAAATCAATAAGTCATTAGGGTGCAAAGTCATAATGGGACTTATGAATTAGCTGACTCATAATTAATAATAAGAATGACTATTTGTCTTATGTATTCAGTAGGGGATATATGTATGCATCACATACTAAAGGTATGTTATTATAAATGTGTTGTTATACTTAAGTATAGTGGCATATTGTGATGCATGTTACTGGTATGCAGAATACCTGGGTGGTATAATTGTTTATTGAATGCTTGTTACTATGATTCGATTGAATCTTGTTAATCATAAGTTTGGATTATGTGTTATCATGTAGTTGAGAACCTATGATAGTATGAGATACCATAGGATACTATAGTATAGAAGTGTATTGTACCCAAATGATACTTACTAAAGTTATTATACCTAACTCATATTTGTTTATACCCTATATATATGCTATTATTTTCTATGGATAGTGTGTGGTTTTATAATTGGTAGAGTTGTGTATGCATGCATGCAAACTCTAAGAATTTAGTAAATATTGTGTTAGAATGTTATTGTGTTCTGTGGGAATGATGTTTTGCTTTATTATATGTGTAGTTATTTTTATAACACTTGTGTTTCCATGTATTTGAGACTACTTCATATGATTGATTGTGGAAATCTAATACTTAAGTCATAGAACACTAGACTGTGGTAGTATGGGATGCCATAGGATGTAGATAACTAGAAACCAATTATATTGTTGAACTATATAGTTAAATTGTATGTTTACCTAGGTGGTATATTTTTAATCATTATTTTTAGTATGGGATAAAATATAATGAAATATTCATGCATACATTAGATGGACTTAATGTATGTTGTTATTACTCCTATGTATAGCATGTCGTGTGATGCATTTACTAATAGGATGTAAGTTGATGAATCTTGGGTTTGAATTTTATTTGACTAATCTGCATTCTTAATGTGGATTAAAGAGTGAGATGGACTTCACTGACTTATTGGCATTGCAATGTTAGATGAAGGTAGTTTGATCAAGTGGTGTGTATGGAATTGATTGATCTAGATCATTATCATTTATTATTTGTAAATATTTGGGCCAAAGTATGTTTAGTGATACATTATCATTATATGAGTATGGTTCACATGTTAGTGTGATATCTTTAAATATAATGGATTTCTATGATACACTGCATGTTTAGTTTAGAATCATATAGCACACAAGTACTTGTTAGTCTCTCTAAATTCTTGCACCATCACTATATACTCATTCATGAAGGGAGGGTCATTCCCTGATGCGATTAGTGTGGGGGATTATTAGTCCATGGTTGGTGTGGTAAAGTGATTGGATGATGCTCTCCCTCCCCATAATAGTACTACTATTGAGATGACACTTGAGATGGCCACAGATACTAGAGAGTCTTAGGAACTCATGCTCTGAGGAGCCAAGTATCTAAAGTATGTACATTGTATTATATTAAATATTATTAATGAGTATTTTCATAAATAATTATAATTACTTATTATTTTAAATTGATAGCAAAGATTACAGAGTTGCATCAGTCATGGTTGAGTTGTGTTATTACTTTCTATTTTCATTTTATGTAGCATCCTAATGACATTAGAGATCTGTTAATGTAAGATGTAATGTATACTTACTATTATCACTTGACTATAATGATCTTTGTTTAGATTCTTGGGTGTAATCTATAAATGGTATATATGTTTAATTTTAAAAATAAATCACGTAATTCTATGTCTAACCCAGTGGGGTTATTACAGTTATGACCATGGCCAATACCAATAAAAAACATGTATATTCCTACTAATTCAATGATCAAAAAAATATCTAGATCCAATTAATATAAACAACCAAAAATAAATTATTACCTCATGAAGAATATAAATTATAAGGTGAACAAGATGGTTATGTTGAGCTTACTCTCAAAATGCAAATATTCCTAGATGATAATCTTGAACACAAAGGAAAATCACAAGAATAAATCCATGCCCTTATGGTTTCAACTTTTCTCAAGACTCCTAGGTTTGGTCCCTCCCTAGGTTTTGGGGTAAGTCAATTCATGAGTTGCTTCATCCACAATTTCAAATATAACTACAAGCATTATTGGTGCTAACTTTACTATCCCTCAAAATAATGTTAATCAAGCTCTCAATGCCACTCAAGCATCTCAATCAAATTAGAATACTTTTATAAACTCCAATTAGATGACCTTGAAAGTCTTGGACCAAATGGCGGACATGAAAAAATCTAATACTACACAATTCATTCAAATGTGAAACTAACTTTTGAAAATGTCCAATCAACCTTAAAAAAAATTGTGGGTAATGCCAAATCAATGCCCCATCATTCCCCTCTTAAGGATCATCATGGTAACCCAATCTTACAACCACCCATTTAAATAAAGGTTCTTCAAAATCTACAAAATGAACCCTTAACACCTTATATTTCAGTTATGGACATTGGGGGAATCACCCCAACCATCACTTATAATGGATTTACCGATCCCACCTAGGACTTTGGCAACCTATGTGTAAATTGTCTCAAATCTAACACCTATGTAGCTACCAAAGTATTAGGAAAAATACTCATGGGTGATGCGTTAGAGTAGCACAGTCAGCTCAAGCTCAAATTTTTAGTAGAATTTAAAGGCTTGGTTAATGCATTGGTTCAATAATTATAATATCATGACTTATCTAAGGACAATGTCGATAACTTTATCGATTACAAACAATAGAACATGAGTCAACCCATGGTTTATCAAGTGATATAAGTATTTGGCTCATAAATCCAATCACAACATGACTTGAGGAAATTTTCTTCAAACTTTTCATAACTACCTTAGAACCCAAACTCTAGTACAAAGTTAGTTCCTTCTCTCCTAAGACATTAGAGGAAGCATTTGATCAATCCAAAGGATAGGACCATCTCATAAGACAATTTTAGATTCAACAACCCAAATAAAAAACATGAATACTTATTATTCCTAACAAAAAAACATGTTACATATGATGGTTTTCCCAACACCCATGATCATACTTATGACTCTAGAATAACTATTAATGCAATCATGCCCAGTGGTTCTAAAAAAGGATCCCTTTCCCAACTAATTTTTAGAATCCATTTTCAACCACCTTCTCCCTCAAATAATTATATTCATCCCTCTAAGCATTTAAGAGCTTAGAAATAAAATTCCTAGACTTCAACCAAAAATATCTTTATCCTTCACGACCAACAACTCTATGGTATGCTACATAAAAAATTTATTGTTTTCATGTTAATTGGGGTTAGTCACATGAGAATTTTCATTCCTTTCACACATTATCATATAAATTTCTCCTTTGAAATAGATTTGGCTATGATGCTATGGAAAGAGACTGATACAAAGACTTCCTCAAAGCCTTGAAACATCAATAAAATTGCATTAAGTGTGAAGAAATTCACTAATCAAACACCCATTTTGGTATCTATAACAATCCTTTACCAAATCATTCCAAGAACAACAAAACTACATCTATAATGTCCATTTTTGGATAATTTATGAACATTAAAGTTATATGTGATTCCTTTTAATATTAGATTTCAAAAAAATACTAAAACATCCCATGTGAAATATTGGTATTTAATACCTAATTGAAACTTCACTAAAACCCTTATTATAATGATATGAAAGTGTATAAAATTGAGATAGTGAAGTAAAATAAACCATAATAATAATTTATAATAAAATCCTTACATTTATTTTTCATCACAAAGCCAAAAGATAAAACTCTTACTTGAATAAACCTTCATAAAATAATTACATACAGTAATGAATAATAAATGAATCTTAGAGTAAGGTTACATCTGGAAGTTAAGGCCACAACAACCACTTTGATTTACACAAATTAGACTCATATGGTCATATAAACCCTAACTTAATAACTTCAACTATACATGAAACCCCAATTCAATAGTCTAAGGTAGCAGCAAGGACCAAAGTAATGAAATCCTAGTTCTCTTTTGAATGTTGTTATATTATTTTTGTACCTATTGGAAACTAAATCTGAAACCCTAATGCTTTGTTGAACTGATATTTGAAGATTTTGATGTAGCATACTTATAATTTATTGATGAAATTACCTCAAAGCTTTAGAGGTTTTTCATCCTCAAACCTAAATCCAAATGGAAAGTGTAATATCCATTTTGGGGGATATTTTGTATCAAAGTGTTTACTCACAAGCCAAAATTATTAATATGAAACCCTAGCCAATCAATCACAATATTCTAATTTTTCTTTGCAACCCTGAATAGCAAGCTTTCACACAATTTATAAATAAATTGTTCAAACCCTAGATGATACAAATATTTTTATAACTCTATAAATACTCCAAATTGGCATAAAAATAATTATTCAAAGCTCCATAAAATTATAAAAAATATTGTAATAATTTAACCCATAAATACCATCCAAAAACCTAAGTTTTTGCCAAGTTCGAGGGCTAAAAATTATTATAAAAATATCAAAAATGTTTATGGTTATTCCACACACATCCAAATCTAAGAGAGGCCCCAAAAAACCTTTTCCCAACCATAAAAATGGTTCTTTGGGGTCCAAGAGGAATCGTCAAGCTCCCAAGGGGGTTCGAGATCCTTCTTTATCCCTCTAAACACTTTGCCAAACCTCTCAACTAAATTGTTACACCTAAAAATGATAAAATGGTGTTCAAAACACCCTTAGAAGAATAATTGATCTCAATGGCAGCTCCTAGGTGAATTTACCTCAATAATAATGTGGGTTTTCATCCTCATTTCCATCACCTTGAAGGTTTTTGTCTTCAAAGTTAATAAGTAAAGTTTTTTGTGATCTAACTTAAAAATTCAATATCATAACATAGTCTAACCTCTCAATGAAATCTCCATCCCTTTTTATAATCTTCCCTTCAAGAGGGGCATTGTGCTTTTGGAGGGAAACTTAAATTTTAAAGAAAAGTTTAATTAAATTATAACCCTCACTTAAGGTCTTAGGTGCCCGTGACCCTCAAAAGACCATAACTTAAGTGAAAGCTAGACAATAAAGCAAATTTTTGAATTTTATAATTAGAACAACATGTTTCTTATTTTTCAACTTCCCTTAGCCCTTATAAATAAAGAAAAAATAGGTAAAGGGTCTTTAAAAGCTTCATGTCCAAAAGGGGGACATGATAATCCTCCTCACTCAAAATTCCTTATCCTCAAATAATAACAACATCCATGGGGTTGTCCCAACCATAGGCCTTATGCAAATCTCAATCCTTGATTCTTCCCATGGAAGAAAGACCCCTTGATGAGGTCCTTTACTATTATACTTGAATATTTATGGCTACTTATGGAATCTAAAAATGGTATAACAACATATCTTATCCTTCTCTTCCCTTCTCATTGAGGCCCTACACCTCGGATCTACCAAAAAGATGAAGAGAGAAAAGAATTTCCCAAAAATGGTAGCATTGAAGTGGTTGGAACAACTAGATTCAACAAGATGTCTTATAGAAAAATAGGCCTTGAAAGTCCTCTTATAAACACATACACAAAACATAAACATGTTAGTCAAAATGTATTACCCCCTTCCTTCATGTTCCATGTGGGGATGGCTCTCTTCTTTTCCCAAACTTACATACTTGATCAAATTTTCTAGATATTGAATGGCTAGAAATATGTGTAACACTACCTTAGAGGTTCTAGTAGGGTTTCTCATGCCATTCCTACACTCTAAATTTGTCCTTAAGATCATAATTTCCCCCTTATGAGGGATAGAAACTCCCCCAACATAATTTCAATCCATTCCTCCACCCATACACTCATGTGTAGAAGAATTTTCCAAAATAAATTATGTACTTGATGTTTATAGGACTATAATTAAATATTACAACCTTGTATTTGTCAAGAAAATTGTAGTTACTTACTCCCACATTATCCCTTGGGAGTTTTCTCATGCATCTCACCTTTAAGGAACAAGTAATGAGCCCACAACTCTATTTAGAGAGGCTAGAACCTTCACAAACATCATCACTAAAAATCATCTTATGGTTGCCCATCATGATCATATTGATTTTCATGTGCACCTTGGAGTGAGTGCTTCCTTATCAAGCATCCCAATACTCCTTAGAGCTCTTGATGTGGCTTAAATCTTCTTCTTTATGCAAAACATGTTGCTCAATGATTTGCATGAAAATAATAACTTTGGACAATATTGAAGACATACCTATTGATGTACATCTATATCAAGGATGTAATGCAAACTACAAAATAATATATCTTATTTTATTATGTAGGTCTTAAAAGACCTTAGGGATTAATTATTTTGTTGGAATGATTATATGATTACCACCTTAGTCTATAAGTAGACCCTATTGTAGGGACAGTAGTAACTTTATAGTGACACAATCTATTTGAAATTTATTCTTGTTATTATGGTGAAAATTGCTTTATATTTACCAACTTATTACCCAAACTTATACAAATAGATGAATATTTACAGTGAGCAGTAAGCTAAAGTGATTCATGTTAAGAAAATCAAAAGGTGAAGAAGGGTTGAGCAGAAAAGAATATTTGCTTTGGAATAACAAATATCAATAGATTTCCTTTAGTTCTTTTTGATAATAGTGTAAATAAAACTAACATTCATGAGATTCTAGTGTTAGACTCAAAATACCATAAATGTAGTGGTGATTCTAGGGTAAATAAAATGCATATATCTAAAAGTATGCTTTAAAATAGCTACCTACAATAAATTTCCTTGAGCACATTTATTTGTAGAGTAGAACAGAAGCAGAGCATACATAGATAAATTTCACTAGAATATCAGAAAGCATAAACTAACAAGATGCATTGGAAACACTACTATCAGATTTAGCCATTAGAAAAATGAAATAATCTATCATTTACAAAGCTTGAGAAACAAGAAAATAGGAAAGTAATGAAACATTGAACAAATTCCAAGAATTCTTCTTTCTATTTGCATTAATTTCATAAAATTTATGTTCTAAAATATAAATGAGGGGGAAACCCCCTATATATAGGCCTCTTTCAATGCCCAAGATAGTTACATTTTGTTACAAAAGAACTAAATATGTGACAGTTATCACTAGATAAAAATTCCTCATGTTAAAAAAATAAAAGAATATTCCCTATTCAAAGAGGGAATATTTATACAATTTCTAGTAAGAAATTGAACAATAAATTCATCAAAGAAAAGAAGCCAGACAAAATTCTATCTTGCTCCTGAGGTGCTAGGCTAGGATCCTAATGATGTCAATGAAGATGAAGCTCCCAATGTGGTAGACGATGAAAGTGAAACCATAGCAGCTGAAGGATTACTTCCCAGTGTAGCTAAAGAAGAATAAATCCCAAGAGGGGATGAAGAGGAAGAAGCTCCTATGGTGATCATCTGAGGTTTGCTACTTTCCCGCTTCTCAACTTCTATTTGCCCCCTGCATACCTCAGATCATTTCTTGTAATCATTGTCAATCAATTTCAAATCTATAATGGGTTCTTTTAGCAATTTGATGGTGAAATCTAACATGGCATCTTGCTTGTTTAAGAGAGGTCTTACAACCTTATTAATTATCATTGCCTTATTTATTCTCTGATTAGTTGATGTTGCCAAATCCACCATATCTTACCCAAAGGTTACTCCTTGATCTAGGGCCTATTCCTTGAAATTGATGATGAAATTTTGGAGTTGAGATCTGAAAGCATCCTTGCTAACAATGGTACCATCTCTATTATCAAGTTGTCTAATTTTAGCTTCTTTGAACAAAGTTATAACTCTATCACCTTGCTAGGTGGGAGACTATCCCAAGGATATCATGTCATCAACCCATTGGTTTAAGGCTATCCTTATTCTAATGTTATAGGATTGAGCAATTCTCAAATCCTCCAAGGGTATCAAGTTCAGGTCTTCAAAATTCTTTTTCCTAAGTTGATTAATTTGTTGTCATAAATCCCATAGGTGATCTCGGCCTTAAAAATCCTATTATAAACTTCATCTCATTTCACTTTGTATTGAGCTAAAGTATTCAAGGTATCAAACATAAAATTAAATTCCCATTCCACCTTGGCGATGGTCTATTTTGGAAATGTGGCTTTATTTTGTTATTCTAGCTCAGTTCTTTGTTGCATCCCTTTTACCAATTCTGTAGCTACATCACCATATGCCTTCAAATCTAAGAGGGGGTCCTATGTATATTATTATTATTGTCTCTGTTTAGCTTTCTTCTTCTTGGTTAATGTGAATAGGGTTTCTTTAGACACATACATAATCATTTGATCTTGATGAGTTACTTTCCTCTTGGTTAGCCTTTTCATTACTTCAAACTCCTTGTCAAACTTTAGTGAGACTTGTGAGGGCTCTACTATAACCAAATATTGTCTCTCTAATGTGGCCAATTACATTTATTTTATCCAATATTTATCTAAAGTACCATCCTGGGTCTGGGTGGATGGTGGTAATTGATGATATGGTGTCAATCCTTGTAAGGAAAAATTTTGATAAGTAACTATAAAGGTGACCAAGATGAAGGCATAACTAGGGTATGAGGTGGGAAGTGTCACTTCTGAGGATGATGTATTAGTTCTATCTAGAGCATTAATTGGGAACAAAATAACCTGGGGTATGAAAATAGTAGGCCCTTTCTTTGGCAATTAAGTACTAGGCCTAGGCAGAATTAGAGGTAAATTAGCCATTATCAAGACCTTGGAAGTGGATGATACAACAAAAGGATTGATAGTGGGTAAAGGGATAGTCATGGGCCTAATCATAGGTCTAATGAGGGACCTATAGGGTAGTAGGTTCATGTTATCTAGTGTTGGGGGCTCACAAAATATACCCAAGGGTTGGCTACTTAGAAACAAGGGAGGTAAATAAACACATTATTGATTAGTCATACTTGGTTCTTGCTTGATAGGAAGCATGTGAGGCAATTATAGTGCAGAACTTATTGGTGTTGTAGGGGTGGTGTTACTACATCCACCAAAGATGAATGATTTACCATTGATGGTTCTGTAGGTAGTGAGATAAAATTATGGACCTAGGATGGGGTCTTAGTTATGGATTCTAAAATAGAGACCTGCTTAATATGTTTTTTAGGCTTAGTTCTTCCCTTCCCCAAAGTGGGAGCTAATTCTTACAAGATCTTTTGACTAAGTTGAGGGTTAGTTGGTCTTTTTTCTTTAGCACCAACAAACTAAATTATGGATGTAGATGCTCCTACCTAAGCACCTTCAAGTTTGAAAACTTCATAAAAATTAGCATCATTCAATCTAACCTTAAAAAGTGGTACATTGGCATCCTTCAATCTTTGCTTCACCTCTTGATCATTAGTAGATTAATGTACAATATGTCCTCATCTTCAAGCTCATGGTTGTAGGTGATGCTTAAGGTTGACATGTGTTTGATGCAATTATTGAAATTAACATGTTATAGGTCCCATTGCCTATTGTCATCCCTTTCCAAATCAAAAGTAAGATTTTGCTTGGCTGTAATAATGATAGAGTTCCAATTTTCTATCCAAAACTGACCAATGTTGGATAGTTAAGGATGAACCAATCCTCTCTTTTTATTTTTTCATAATCCATCCACCCCTATGAGTAACTAAAAAGCAATTTCTTTCTCAACTAGCTTATTTGGAACTGTAATGTGCAACCTAATAAGGGTTGTTTTGATGCCAATTATCCTTATAACTGTGCAATTTGGGTAGTACTAGTAAGCTCCCAAGGTACTCAGGGTTGCTCAAATTTCCTCTAACATTTTGGAATGGGATTTTCATAGATTACCCTATATACTATAGGATATAAGTGTTCAACTATGGCCCTCATCTCTTGATTATAATTGTACACTCTAACCTTCAAAAAGGTATAAGGGATAGTCTATTTTAGCTTGGGGTCCCAATTGGTAAATTGAAGGAATTTTTGGGTGGCATAGATATCATCCACCAAGTAAGACATCATGTAAAAATGACCCCCATGGTTGACCATAACCTTTCTATTCTATGTTACCAAGTTATAGGATATAATTTATCCTAAAAAGGGAGTCTTTCCATCATCAATTATCATAGACAGAAGTGGGATCCATTTCTCATCCACATGACCTGTGTCTTTGGCCCTATACAACTGATTCATCATGGCCATTCCCATTTTTAATCCTTTTATAAATTGGGTGATGGGAATTTGGTTGATTTTGGTTTTCCATACAAACTTCCCCTTGTTCTCAGCCTAGTCTCTCAAAACTTGGATCCATCAAGTGATAGTTTCTTGATTGTATACAATCTCTGAATTGGGAAAATCATAGTAAGCCTGAAAGGCTAGCTCAGCTATCAAGGTAATGTCTTGGCTCAAATTCAAATATTTAAACATATTATTAATGCACCTAGACTGAAGAAACATATGGTAGACTAAGTCTACATAGGGGAATACATGTGAGTTAGATGTCATTTTGTGTAACCCTATAGATTTGAGCACCAAAATGTCTAATCTATCCTCTACCTCATTAGATCCTTATTCATCATCATTGTCTTGGTCCAAAGTCTTTTATATGTGGTATAATAAGTCATTATAATGTTTATTTTTGATATCCAATGCAACAGAGTTGAAATTGGTGTCCCGAATGATGATGTTTGTTCCATAAGAGTAGAGGAATGAGACTTGTTTTTGCTTGTTAGCTTCGAATGTTTTATCTTTAGCCATGGTTTCAAATTCTATGATTGATGAGCTTGTGTATTACTTTAATGGCATAGGCATGCATAGAAGTATTTAGAAAATTCACATAATGCTTCGAAACTCTTAGTAGATGACAACTAAAGGTGAACCTATTACTTTGAGATGGTAAGCTTTAACTTTGAAATTTAGAATCAAACTAAGTAACACGAGTCATAAATGGAAAGTGTTTTAATTTTCATTTATTTAAATTTGGGTTGGACCTTCATTTTTATTCCAATGGCTTCAAAACTTTATTTTGAGAAAATAGCCAATCACTATCTTCACTTTGTTCACATAGCCTATCATCATAGGCTTGACTTTTTCAATGAAGTGACTTGGCTTTATATCTATCGAAATGACCCTCATCAACATTTAATTTGAACTTATAATGGGTGCTTTGAAAATAGTTATGTGCCACCTCTATATTTCCTTATGACATGTACTCAACACATGGTTCCCTTTTAGGCACTTTAGCCTTTTATTTCAAATATTGAACCATCTGGGTGGATTATACAATAATTTGCCAATTATCACCTTCTAATTGGGTCACTTTTCTTTAATCATCACATGGATCAACCCTTTTGTTCATTTGGTTGATGCATCCTTGGAACCTATACAGGTTTTCCAAGTGATGATTTATTATTAGCTCATGATGTCATGTGGCTTTGTTGTATGAAACTTTTAATGGACCTAAATACCATGACACTTTTCCAAGTTTTGCATTTTGATTAGATCATTATTCTCTAATTGTTGCATGGATCAACCCTTTTAGTTCCTCATTTGACATGACATTGGAACCTCTACTAGTTTGTCAAGTGTCACATTCTGATTGGATTGCTCTATCGCATAGCTTTATTGTATGAAACTTCTACTAGACTCAAATGTCATGACCTTTTACCAAGTGTCACATTTTTATTTGGTTGCACAATCACTAGGTTTCACGTATTATTTGATGGTGTTATTGCCATGAGACATGTGTTCACATGTATTCATCCCATTTCTCTTAACTCTTGGGTGGTTTTAACATCGTATCTAGATATTCAAGATTATGTGGCCACCTATGAAGTGTCATCTTGTCATGCAATCATAATACTATGAAATTGAAACATTACACCATAATTGTGGGGGGTGTAAATTCATTCCAAGTGGTATGATGTGATAGGAATTCATTATTGTGATACTTTAAAAAGTAAGTGGAGGCCTTGGAAGGCCATGAATGGGATCCACATGGCATGTTATGATTGAGTCACAGGGTCATGAACTGTGTAACTTCTTTATGATCTTGGAACACCATGACTGAGTGGCAAGTGGTAGGCTCCCATTGGGTCATGGGGTCATGACCTTTTTCAAAGGTTAAAAAATGCATGATAAAGTTTTTAACTTTATGCATCTGAGTGACGAATACATGTGATAATACCATGTGTTAATTGAGGTTGAGTTGGCCTCAGGCTACTTGGATCTTTGAATGTAACCCCTCATAAGAATATTTATAAATAAGCCAAATAATTAAAAACCTTAGTAGATTAGACATTAATGAAATATTTAAAAAAAATACCTTCTCAATATTTGTTATTAATTATCATAACTTCTAAATCTTTCAAGTCATACGAAGGGAGTTTTTATTCATGTGGTACCAAGGGTAAGGTATATCATAAGGCGAATGATCCAAATTTTTCATGGGGTCCCTATTTTCCAAAATGGGGTGTGTTAATCTCAACAATACTTTGTGTGTGCATACCATGAAAAATTAAAGACCCTTGCCATAGTTCCCTCATGAGTGCCTCTTGTCTCTCTTTTTCACCCTTTTATAAACAAGCTTTCCACTTTCTACATAAGTTCATAGAGATTGAGGGTGTCCTTTCCTCAAAGATTTGACCCTTCTTTGTCTTCAACCCATATGGGTTGGAGACCTTAATAAATCCTCCTATTGTTCAACAACTTGTATTTTTGAATTTTCCCCCTTGTTGCAATCTCACACCAATTCATTTGAATACCTAATTGACTACCTTGCTACCCAAACACATATTTAATAATATTTGGAACATAAATTAGGCCTAAAAAGTGTTGAAATTTCATAATTTAGGAGAGTTATTCATCATTTTCACTTACCAACTTTTTGTTACAAGAAAAAGTCCCAAACTCCCCTACATTTTCATAATTTATAAGGGGTTGTAATATGCCAAAATTTTCAAAATTTATTGTGCATATGATCAGTTGAGTTTGATTATTTGTCCCTTTATTGTATCCCACACCTATTGTCCTATCATATTCAGACTTCATGGTATATGTACCTCGCTAAGTTAGCACACATTTCAATAATTGTTTTGCACATACAACCACCTAGGTAGGCATGAAAAAATTTAAAAATTTGAGTGTTTTATGGACCTATTCCTCTTGAAAAATTCAAACTTCCATAAGCCATTCACCAACTGAGTTTTTTCCCATTTAAGCAGTGGTCTTAACTTTTCATCTTTAAAAAATTTCATGCTTTTTTAAGAATGGGATTAGATGATTTTTACAATACCTTGGTGGCTACCCATACTCATAATTTGTCATTCCATCAACCTCTTTTGATGCACATAACTTTTCAACCTTTGATCTCCTTAAAAAACTAAGTGTGAAATGAATTTATACAAGTTGAAGTTGCTTCCATAATTCATAATTCTCTAAATTCCTTGCACTATAGTGAGCTGACTCCACTCAAGAAATTTGGAATTTTCTAAACATGGGTTGAGCCAAAAGCCAACAAAATTTTAGAATTTTATCCATTTGGAGTGGGCTAAGTTGTTACCAAAAACCCAGAATTTCTTATAGATGCAAAGAGCTAGAAAATTTTAGAACTTCATGTGTATAAATAAAGTTGGCTTCTCATTAAGATTTCAGATTTATTAGTATGTGCATAGTGTTGAATCTTCTCAAAAAAAATAGAACTTTTTATACAAATAAAAGACTGAGTTTTTGCCTATTGGTGGGGTTGTACCAAATAATCATTTCAAAATTTTATCATACCCTTCAATTATGTAATCATAGGAGTACTTACATGTTGTATTAGTTACTTAAACTTGGAATTTTTAGCCTCCTTCAGCCTCTTTAGCCACTCATCACACTTTCCTTGGGTCCTTGCTATAGGGGTAGATTTTTCTTCCTCTTCGATTGGAGTATTTTGCCCATTTTTCCTTGGCATGAAGGATGTTTCCATGAGTTTTTCACCTTCCTTCTTTAAATTTGAATCCTCGTGTTTTCTGGTTCCTTCATTGAAATCCTCATGAGGTTTGTCCCTCCCTCTTCTCCTTCTTTGTTTATGATTTCTTTTTTTCACAAGTGGTTGTCCCACTTGATTCTTCTTCCTTGGTGCAACTTAGAATTACCTCTCTTGGTTCAAACACCCCTTTATCTTCAAATTTTAACTCCTTTTATTGTTCACCAACTTGTTGGAAACCCTCATCTTGTTGCCCTAAAAGTTTTGATTTTTGTAACTCAAAATTTTCAAGACTTGGCTACCCCAAAGTTCTTGATTTTTTATCGAAGTAAGATTCTTGATCATCCTAATAAAACCTCATAATGATCCTCCTATTGAATTCCTCATAGTTGTCTATGAGGTGATGCCCTTGGGTTATCAACCCTAGTGCCACCAATCATGGGCAACCCCTTCTAAATGTGTTGTGATGAATCTTAGGGCCTCTTCTACCTCCATGGGATGAAGTGCAAGGTATGTACCTAATTTATCAATCTATGCCCTAGCCAAAATGTTTGTAGAACTATCAAATGTGGGAATAATAATATTCCTCAAAGCATCATGTAACTCCCATCTAATTTGAGTAATACCCCTACCTCTTTTCTATAATACAAAACCCTTGAGGTCCATCTCCTTCCTAAAAGGGGGTGGGTATGTTATATATTCCTTATAAATTTCCATCAAATCCATCTGAATGGAAGGTTTCTCCTTTCTTTCATGAGCATGAGAGGATTTCTCAAACCTCATATTGTCTATATCTCTCATGTCACTATTTGACATGAAATCCTTAAACCCCACAACTAGACAAGAAATTGGCTCTAATACCATTATAATATCCATTTTGGGGGATAGTTTGGAATAAATGGTTTACCAAAAAAAACCACTCAAAATAATCCAAAATTTTGAATATGAAACCCTAGTCAATCAATCACAAAATTCTAATTTTTCTTTACAACCCTGATTTGTAAGCTTTCACACAATTTATAAATATATTATTCAAACCCTAAATGTTGAAAATAATTTGAGAACTCTATAAATGCTCAGAATTGGCAAAAAATAAATTTTTCAAATTTCCAAAAAATTATATAAAATAGTCCAATAATTTAGCCAATAAATACCATCTAAAAATCTAATTTTTTACCAAGTTCAAGGGCTAAAAATTATTAAAAATATATCAAAAATGTTTATGATTATTCCACACACATACAAAGCTAATAGAGGCCCCAAAATACCTTTTCCCAATCCTAGGAAGGGTTTTCTAGGGTCTAAGAAGAATCACCAAGCTCCCAAAGGGGTTTGTCACCCTTATTTAGCCCTCAAAACACTTCGCTAACCTCCCAACTAAATCGTGACACCTAAAAATGACAAAATGGTGTTGAAAACACCCTTGGAAGAATAATTCAACTCAATGGCAGCTCCTAAGTTAAGTTACCTCAAGAATAATTAGGATTTTCATCCTCAATTCTAGCACATTGAAGGTTTTCAACTTCAAAGTGAACAAGCAAAGCTTTTCATGCTCTAACTTGAAATTTCAATATCATAACATAGTTTAACCTCTCAATGAAATCTCCATCCATTTTTATAATATTACTTCCAAGAGGGGCATTACACTTTTGGATGGAAACTCAACTTTTAAAGAAAAGGTTAATTAAATTATAACCCTCACTTAAGGTCTTGGCTGCCCATGACCCTCAAAAGACAATAACTTAAGTGAAATCTAGATAATAAAGCAACTTTTTAAATTTTACAACTAGAATAGCATGTTTATTATTTTTCAACTTCCCTTAGCCCTTAGAAACAAAGAATAAATATGTTAAGGGTCTTCAAAAGATTCATGTCCAAAAGGGGACATGATAGTGAGGGTTTTGGTCCTAAAAATTTATTCTAATTATAAGGGTTATCATCCTTATGTTGAAAACCAATGAACTAGAAGGCTCAATCAATTGATAAATATTAATAATAAAATTTAAATGATTTAAAATGAGGATGACTCTCAATATATAGACTTAATTATCACTTTTAGGGTTAGAGTTATACTTTTAGGTTTAGCATTTTACTTTTCACTTTTACCCTTTTCTTTTATTTCTACTTTTTCCTTTTCTCACCCTTTTCTTTTATTTCTAATAATAATAAAGTAATATTAAATTGTCAATTTTTTTAATAAAATTAAGTCACTTAGACAACTTAAAATATTAACTTTATTATTTTTTAATTCATTTGAGAAAAGGGACATGATAGTATACCCTTGCCAATATTGTTTGTCCTCAAGCAATGCCTAAACCATCCTATAAATACTAGGATCCCAAACTATCATTAGAATTTTGTTAGTCCAAACTAGGAAAGCACATTATAGTTTGCATGCAACATTTGTATGCTTCAAATAATTTTTTAACATTATTCTTCCTCTGATGACACATTGGATATTAATCAAAGCCTCCATACATAACTTTGACTACTTCCAACAATGATATCCCTGAAACCAACTTTGGATCATAATAGTAACTGCCTTATGTTTGTTTAAATACTTTCTAAGCAACCAACTCAAAAAATTATGAATCTTGATTACAACATATCTTAGTTGAAAAAATTTTGATCGAACTAGGGCTCTTTTCCATGAACATTAGATCTTTATAGTAGCCTTAATTTTATTTCTCTTATGCTTACAGGCCCTATAAATAGATTAAATTTTCATAATATTGGTGCCTATCAAATTATACCGAGACTGTTGGAACAATCCTCAGATATGACTTTGAATTATTATTATTGTAGCAACTTGGGCCTTCTGACTATTATTTTCCTTTTGTGTAGCTACAATCTGAACTCTTATATCTCACTTCAAAAGTAAATCAGTTGCTTTACAATTCAAAAATTGCCTTCTTTCAATTAGACCTCTATAATGATATTAAATGATAATTGAATTTATTTAATGCCTCAAGACATGGTTGTTCTCCTCTATACGCCTAGATACAAGACAATCTCTTATAACATGTTACAAATGTGAAACAAATACTTTCATCTTCATAAATTGTTGTCTTTGAATGAAACCTCTATAATTAGATTGGATAGTCATTGTAGTTTCACTTTTTTTGTTATTTCTTGGTTGAAATCCAAACCCTTATAAAATGTTGAGTAATTGAAGTAGCCATTCTAATCCTAATAATTTATATTCTCTTAATCAACACTCTCCACCAAGACTAAATTAGAATAGTTACCCTCTTTTGTTTGCTTTAGTTTAGCTTTGGTTTTGGATTTTACTCTTTCTTTAGGAATGTATTATTGGGTTATTTCTCCTTGATCTACTTCTTAGCAATCTTTTGAGGTTTTGGTTTTGGTTTCTCTTCTTCCTTATTTAAATTTATACATCTACCTTCTTCGTGTATCTTCAAGATTTATTCAAAGGTAAAGTCAAAATTTTCATCATATGTGGGAAGTTTGCTCAAATGATTTATATTGATCCTCCTTCCTCTTCTTCTTGGTCCATTCCTCCTTATTAAGTCACATAAATCTTGAAGGGTTATGTCAGCTAAGATTTTAGGTTTAGATTATAATATTATTTATAGTAGGCCTCATAATCAATATGAGTTATTGTTGTCATTCTTCTTCTTCTAACTCTATTTTGTCCAATTATATTTTTATTGATTCCATTAGATCTAGCATGGTATTTTGATACTTTTCCAAATGCTTGTATATTCAATATCTTACCCTACAGGATAGTAGGATCATATGCTCTAATACTACTATAATATCTCTTTCTAGATAATTAATCAACTCTAATATTGGATATGAATCAAATACTAAAACATCCCACATGCAATATTGATATTAAAAACCTAATTGAAACTTCATTGAAACCCTTATTGTAATGAGATGAAGGCATACAAAATTTAGATAATGAATAAAATTAAACCATAATAGAATGTTATAATGAAATCCTTACATTTATTTTGAATGACAAGGCCAAAAGACAAAACTCTTACTTGAATAAACCTTTGTAAAATAATTACATGAAATAATGAGCAATAAATGAAGCTTAAATTAAGGTTACAAATAGAATTAAAGGCCACAGTAACCACTTTGATTTTCATAAATTAGACTCAATTTGGTCACATAAATCCCAATTCAATAACCCTAGTTATACATGAAACCCCAACAAAATAGTTTAGGGCTATTTTCTATCTAGTATGGTAGCATCAGGTTTTAAAGCAATGAAACCCTAGTGTTCTTCTTTCTACTACAATCTTATTTCTACACTTGGTGGAAATTAAATATGAAACCCTTTTGCTCTATTGAATTGATATCTAAAGATTTAGATATGGCACACTTGTAATTTTTGTATGAAATTACCTTAAAGGTTTAAAGTATTTTTGTCATCAAACTTAAATCTGGATGGTGAGGGTTTTTGTCTTCACAGTTCATTCCAACTATAAAGGTTATCATCTTTATGCTGAAAATTAATGAATCAGAAGGCTCAATCAATTGATAAATATTAATAATAATAATTGAATGATTTATAATGAGGAGGACTCTCAATATATAGACTCAATTGTCACTTTTAGGGTTAGGGTTATACTTTTAGCTTTAGGGTTTTACTTTTCACTTTTACCCTTTTCTTTTATTTTCACTTTTCCCTTTTCTCACCATTTTATTTTATTTTTAATAATAATAAAATAATATAAAGTTTTCATTTTTTTTAAATAAAAATTTAGTCACTTAAACAACTTAAAATATTAACTTTTTTTGAAAAAGGGGACATGACAACATCTCAAGGTAGAACCAACCTACTGCCACCTCAAAACCCTTAAAATTCAGCTTTATCCACCAATACCATAGAAACTACAATTAACATTATTTCCTCAACCCACAAGGAAAACATAATTCACATGAATGGTATGAATCACATTATAGCATGCAATAACACTCAACATACTCCTCTAGCCACCTACATAATTGTTTAGATCTTAGAGGCTAGACTTTTATTACACCCCCCTTGGAGAGTCCAAAATCAAAAATCTTGAAAAATTATAATAGCATTAGATATGATGATGATGATGTTGAGAATTCAAAATTTCCCCTACTAACATCATTGGTCCAAGCCAATGGCATGGCATATATCTCTCTAACACCATCAATTAGGTTGATGATGTTGTCTATGAAATTTTTCTTTTAAAATAAATTAATATCCTATGCAATTTTTTGATTTATACACTTATGAACAACTCTTAGCTTTCACAATTAATCATTTACATATTACAAATAACTTCCAAAAATGAGCCATTCATTGGTAATTCTACAAACAATTGGCATACATAACCCACTATTGTTCTTACCACTAGATAATTTCACAAATAGTTGGAAAACATATAAGGCAGCAACATACAATATTGTTGTTCTAAACCCTATTTTATTCATATTAAGGAGTTTTATAACACTAATAACAATACCAAAATCTATTTGATTTCTTTTATTTCAATAAACTAAATATGCATATAAATTAATGAGACTATAAATAGAGTAACAATGGTGTGACAACAACCTCTTACTCATACAGCAATCAACAATCTCCCATGGTGGCTATGCCTAAAGTGTAGTAGGTTACCTTAAGATATAATGTATTATGATTGGATTGGAATATGAAACAATAATATCCAAGGGGTTTGATCTATTTTTGGGTGATGACTGCAGCATACACATGAGTCTCCACACTTCTCAAATCATAGTGGAATGCAATACATGCCACAGAAGTAATAGACAATGTTGTATGAGGATTCCCAATAATTTTATGATGGTGTACGATAGGCCCTTCAATTATGCACAATAGTGAATACTTTTAACCTTCAACTAATTCTAAAACTAATTTGAACCTTTGACCAATTAAAAGTATAAATGATCATAATATTTGGCATAAATATGATTATCAGATGGAATCACCTCACATGAACAAGAGGGTTTTCATCCTCCAATCTAAAAATGGAAACCAAGAGGATTTTCATCCTCCAATATAAAATTGGAAACCAAGAGGGTTTTCATCCTCCAAATCTCTAAACTCTAAGGGTTTTCATCCTGAGTGAAGAAATTGAATAAGAAATGCTCAAGCTCTGGAATAGGGTTTAAAAACAAATGATAAGGGATGGATAGTGAATAATCCTTTTGAGCCTAGTTATTCTTTTATAATTTCCCTTTTTCTAGTTGCACCAACCCTAAAAGAATTTAAAACACTTTAAGATAAATATTACTTTTTGGCCCACTTAATGAATATTATTTGTGTCCCCCTTTATAATAATAATACACAAGTGTCATTTTTCCATGTTATATAATAAAGTAACTTTAGGATGATTTAAAAATATTATTATTAAATTATTTTTGTAATTCAATACTTAGAAAAGGGGACATGATAGTTTTCCCTTACCAAAGTTTTTTGTCCTCGAGCAATTTCAAGCTCAACTTTTATGACTCTCCCCAAATAACATCCCTGTAATACCTAGATCCTAATTCATCCTTGGGAATTTTTAATTCCATGTTCTTAATTCCTCATGCAATGTAGTATGTTTCTTTGAATGCATAACTTTAGCTGAAATCTATTCATGTAGTTCCCTTGAAGCCTTTTCAATCTTTATGTGTGGTGCATATATTTTGCCTTTCTCATTCTCAAATTGCTTTACTTGTTGATCCACAAATTCTACACCAGAAGACATTTCTATAACTTGGAGCTCTAAATCTTCAAGAATATTTACCATGGAGTATAGTGCATCAAAAATACAAACTTGATATGTAATTATTAGCAAGCACACAAAATTCTCATTCATACCAAATCTTACAACTCTTATGCAGGTTATTCTCTCCTTATTAGATTTCTTGTTCCATGTCTTTGTTTGGCTCCTCTTTTCTTGAGTATCATAGATTATATTTGTTCCCACTTCTACTTCTTCAATATTAAATACATCTTTGACATAATTATTTAGAGGTGTCCTTACTCGGCATTGTAAATCTGCTACATGTTTATTTCTAAAATATGGGTAGAGATGTTGACATTCTATTCCATGTAATACCTTCAGGCATACAATCAAAATAAATTAGGAAATACATATTTGACCTTTTCAACATATTCTTTTTCTAACTTTTTCTAAAACTAATCAGTTATAGTAGCATTCTTGCTACTAATCCCATTATTGATGTGAAGTCTAGAAACTCTATTATATTCTCTAAGAAGTGTAAAAGTTACATAACTTCCACATTGCCCAATAGCATATATACTTCCTATAATTTTTTGATATGTGTTTTTAATAAAAAAATCAACTTTATTTATTGCAAGGATGTCTTCTATGAATTAATATGATAAATGGTACCTTTTATCAAACCTTTTCTAGCATATGTCTAGATATGCATATTTAGTCTTTTCCTAGGTGTGTGCAATGTTGTAATGAATGGCCTCCAGTTTATTACAATCAAAGAAGCCATGAGATACCCATTAATGTAATTTTTCAACTTCTATAAATTCTCCTTTATGTATCATGGGAGGGTGAACATGTTTGGAACTTGATTCCAAATGTGTGATGTGTTGATTTTATATGTCCTTCTACGATCCTAGGAGCAAATAACAAAACACCAAAATAAATTATTCAAAATAAATAAATATCAATATGATGTTTACCTTGCTCACAGAGTGAGAGGGTATGAATGCCCATCAATACCAAGTATCTAGTTTCTAGGACAATTTGTGTCTCATGAGAAATTTCCTTAATTATGATTATCTTTATTTTTATAGGCATCACAAACCATCCTTAAAATGTAAGGTTCAATGCAATATATTGAGGATATAGTGATAATATGTTCATGAAATCAAACCACTAAAATTCCACAACTTGGTTAGCATTCATAACATAATAATAATGATTCTAAACTTATCACAATTTTTATCTTAATTATCTCTAGAAATATCTCTTGGTTCCCATATTAGAATGTGTAGGCAACTGTGGGAAAAAATATCTGTGTGCTTGATTATATCAAAGTGTTTCCCATGATGGCCATATGCATGTGAAACATTATATGTTAATCTATTTAGTGAATTATCTTATTGACCTTTGACCACAAATGGTGGATCATGAGGAAGCAAACACAAGTTACCATTACCTTCTTCCCCCTTGAGGTTGTTAAGTAGTCATTTCCTTAACGTGATATTATTTACACATAAATACATCTCATTACATATAGAGGATATCATTGCAATATGAATGGTAAACTAGCAACTGAATCAAAGCCATCTTTAAAATGTAAGGTTTAACTCCATGGATTGAGGATCTAGTGATGATCTGTTCATGAAATGAAACCACTAAACTTACAAAACTTGGTTAGCATTCATAAGATACCCAAAACTAATGATTTTGAACTTATCACAATTTTTACCTTGCGTGTGTCTAAAAATATATCATGGTTCCCATATTAGAATGTGTAGGCAGCTTTGGGCAAAAATATCTATGTGCCTGCTTATATCAAAATGTTTCTCATGATGGCCATAAGCATGTGTAACGTTATGTGTTAATCTATTTAGTGAATTATCTTCTTGACCTTTGACCACAAATGGTAGATCTTGAGGATGTAAACACAAAAATTTACCATTACCTTTTTCCCCCTTGGGGTTGTTAAGCAATCCTTTTTTTAATATGAAATTATTTCCACACAAATATACCTCATTACATATGGAGGATATCATGCCAATGTTGAATGGTAAATTAGAAACTCAATCAAAACTAATATAAGAAGTGAAAACTATTGTTGCCTTATCTATCATACCATGGACCTTGTATAAATGATAGCCATTTGTCAATTTATTGCCAATCACCATGTCTATGTATTTTCCAATGCAATCATAGTTTGGATATTAAATCTGAGACCAACTAAAATGATGTGAATTTTTTTTTTAGGGTTCTAAATTATTCCATTAATGCTTGCCTTGAGAGCACTATCAGATGTGAGGTGGCATGCCTTGGTTCATTGCATTTGACCCATGTGCTCCAACCATTGACTCATGTTATCATTCATAATATTTTATTTATGATCATCTAAGGTCAATTTAGATTTTTTTCTTATCCATTTATATGGGATGATGAAATTATCATCAATAATGATATTGAAATTAGAAACTCTACCCTTTATAGATCTCAAAATATCACCTATATCCCACACCATTATGCATAAAAAAATTGAGCCAAAGGATCTACGTTCACTCTTTTACCCTTCTTAGGATGATGGAAAAACTTAAATAGATATGCGCTATCATTCCCATATCTTGAGTTGATATTATAAGAGTGCTTACCCTCTTTGATTAAAGTAGGAGGCTTTGGGAGATTTAATTCAAAATTAGAATCAACTAAAATATTTTATTTAATTGCATGTCTATCAACATGATTATTCTAGAATTTGATATTCTGTGGTAGTGACTCATTCTTTGGAATATTATTTTCAATTAAGGAAATTTTAAATTCAATGTTTAATATTTGTTTCTTCTTGAATTCATTAATACAAACATTTTGTTTATCAGAAGTCATACCTTTTTCAATTGGGAATCTTCACCTTCCACTTCCATAGTGGATTCTTTTTGTTTTGGATCACTAATCTTCTCACTTTCTTGTAGCTCTAGTCTTAGCTTTTCTTCTTCCTTTAGGGATGCATTATTGGGTTCTTGCTCCTTGATCTCCTTATTAGTAATCTTTTGAGGTTTTTGTTCTAGTTATTCTTCTTAATTTTTCAATTTTCTACTGGTATCTTCTTTTATCATCTTCAAGAATTATTCAAAGGTAAAGTCAGACTTTTCATCATATGTGGGAAGCTTGTTCAGACTATTTTGAGTGATCCTTCTTCCTCTTCTACTTGTCTCATGCCTCCTTATTAAGTCACAAAAATCTTGGAGGGTCATGTCAGCTTAAAATTTTGGGCTTAGATAATAATATTCTTCACAACAAGCCTCATGATCAATTATGAGTTGTTGTTGCCATTCTTATTTTGTTGACTCTTACTTCTTCAACTATTTTATGTAGAGATGTATTTTATTAATGCCACTAGATCTTGCATGATATTTTGATATTATTCTAAATGCTTGTCCATTCTATCTTTCCTTTGCTTTATCAAATCCATAAAATGATCTCTCTAGGTTTTCACCATAATTCACAAGCTAGCTAATCATTGCTCTATATCTTACCCTGTAAGCTGGTAGGATCATTGCTTTGATACTGTTGAAATGTCCCTTTTAAAATAAACCAATACCCTACATAATTTTTTGATTTATACACTTAGGAATAATTATAACTTTCACAAGTAATCATTGACATAATCACAAATAATTGGCAAACATGAACCATTCATTGGTAATTTTATAAATAGTTAGCATACAAAACCCACTGTTGTTATTACCATTAGACAATTTCATAAATAGTTGTAAAATATACTAGGTAGCAACATACAATATTGTTATTTTAAATCCTACTAAAATTATTCATATTAAGGAGTTGTATAAAATTGATAACAATACCAAAACCTAGCTGATTTCTTTTATTTCATTTCAATAAACTAAATACACATAATCTAATGAGATTATAAATGGAGTAACAATGGTATGACAACAACCTCTTACTCATTAAAAGCCTAGTCCATTAACCATGTATAGCAGGTATCAATCTCCCATGGTAGATTCATAGATGTGTATAAGGTCATGTAAGGCTATAATGTATTATGACTAGTTTGAAAGATGAAACAACAATATCTAAGGGTTTGATTCATTATTGGATGATGACTACAACATAAACGTGAGTCTCGACACTTCTCAGATCATGATGGAATGTAATAAATACCACAACAGTAATTAACAATGTCATATGAAGATTCATAATAGGGTTATGATGATGTATGATAGGCCCTTGAATGATGCATAGTAAAGAATACTTTGAACCTTCACACAACTCTAAAACTGATTCAAACCTTTAAATAATTGAAACTAAAAATGATCACAATATTTGGCACAAATGTAATTCCTAGATGGAATCACCTCACATGAACAAGAAATTTTTCATCCTCCAATCCAACAATGGAAACCAAGAGGGTTTTTATCTCCCAAATCACAACACTCTAAGGGGTTTTGTCCTAGGAGAAGAAATTGAACAAGAAATTCTCAAGCTCTAGAATATGGTTTGGTAAAATGATAAGGGATGAATAATGAATAATCCTTTTGAGCCTAGTTCTTCTTTTATAATTTCCTTTTTTTATTTTCCCTAACCCTAAAATCATTTTGAACACTGTTAGATAAATATTACTTTTTGGGCCCCTTTATAATAATAATACATAAGTGTCTTTTTTCCATTTTATAAAATAAAATAACTTGAGGATGACTTAAAATTATTATTATTAAATTATTTCTACAATTAAATATTTAGAAAAGGGGACATGACAATCTAGCTATGTTCTAATGCCATCGATGTTTCTGAAGTCTACCTATACCATCATCCGAGCCGATGACATCAAACATAATCAAAAAATAAAAGCTCAAATTCAACCCCCCCCCAAGGCCAAATTTGCTATCAATGAGAATTCTATCTCAATTACAGTCAGCTTCAACACAACCCAACTTTGAGGAATGGGATCACCTCAAGGAACTCTCTAATCTTCCAATAAAGATTCCCTTCCTTGAGCTCATGTGCACTTCATCTAAACACCATACCATACTAATGCAAACACTTTTTGCCTTAAATATCCTCAACCACCTATTTGCTTTGGGGAAATAAGATCCATTGCATGGTTTCTATGAGGGTATCATGCAACAATGCAAATATTCATTTATTCAAACCAATCAAAATATGATCAAGCTTTATCTCTCAAATTCCAAATCTAATCAATGATTCTCAACAAAATTTTATTTCATATGGATGATCCCATACTTTTCATTAGTGTATGAAATGGTGATGTACAAGTCAAGAGATCCCTCATTGACGAAGGTTCTGACACTTATGTTTCCTCTTTAGGATTTATCAAATATCTAGGATATTCAACAAGCAACCTTAAAACTACTCATAGCACATTCCAAGGATATGATGGAAGATGACAATATCCCATGGAGTGCATTTGTATTCTTATCACCGTACCTCTTAGAATGGTTAAAGTGAAGATTATGATATTAAACTTTTCTCTTTCCTATAACATATTTCTTGGCCACCCTTAGACTCGTTAATGAAGGCTTTAGATTCCTTGCTTGCAAATGTGTTGAATTTCCCTACTTAGGAACTATTTACAAGGTCCAAGGTGATTTCAACCCTTCGATTATAAATCAATTCAAACAATGTGTAATCTTAAAAAAAATCACCCTTAAAGAGATGCCAAGTGTTCCCTTCTATGATTATCAAATTTTAAATATCCCATCAATTCATTACGAGGTTGTAGTGGCCATCCCAAGCTTGTGGAGAAATTAATATCAAACCTCCTAAATTTCAATGATGATGAGCCTGATGAAAATAATCTAAAAATAAAAACATCCAACCTTCCAACCCATATCATCACTCAATTTCCTCCTAGATTGCGATGTCATCCTCCCAAGAGGATAATTGATAAAATTCTTACAATTGAAACTTTTGATAACAAATTCCCTACTAACACTTCTTCTCCTAGTAATATCATGGTTGAATCCCTCAATATTGATCTCACTAACCAGATTATGATGATGGTTGTGTGGTATATGTTCCCTATTTGTTTGGCTACACCCAAGCAAAGAATGCATAAACTATACTTTACCAACACTCCCTTCAAAACACACAAGTAAAAACCTCTTTCAACACTAGTATCAACATGATCATTCTTTATTAATTTAAAATTAATGTTTATGATTTAATCTATTTTTGTGACAATCATTTTTACATATCTAACATTATAAAATTGATTGCGTCCCTTATGTTAGGTTCCCCGCAATGTTGATTGTTGTTCTTAATCCCACGTTATCTATCACACCATGCTCTCCAACACTAAATCATTCAATGCAAGGTTTAGTATGTCATCACTCAACCTAGTATTGCACATGGAATAAGATTATGGGCATTTGGTTTAGAATTATTGAGTAGATAAGTGATATTTAGAGCAATAAGCCTCATAATCACAACACCCTACTGTGCAAAATCAATAATCATGCTCGCCCTCCCCACCTAGGAATTTTTATGAGTTTATTGGTACTAATACTCACTTTACTATATATTATCAAGATTATCAACAACATTTAGTGTCCCTCCATTCAAAATAGATCTATCCACTATTAATTTCTCATCGTTTGGATAGTAAGACTCCAAAGACAAACTTTGTGTACATCACCAAGCAAGGGGAATGTCATTGTCTTTGGCATGAGTGTTTTTTCCACTCCACTAATGAGTGTCAAGAATACCAAAAGCATATCTAAAAATTTTAAAGGATAGATGATCAGCCTCCCTTAAAGAAACATCAATAATATCATAGGTTGGAGGAATATCCTCCCCTAAAATAAGCACACCTTAGTCTGGTAGAAGCACAACTTCCTTGAATATCTTATTCATAGCCAAAGGATCAGTATCCTCCCAATTATACCACACTTAATTTCTCTATAGAGTCTATTTTAAAGGCCATTCTTGCATGGATCTTTGAGAGAGTAGAAGAAACTATGATTAAATCACGTTACAAGCTACAACAAGAAATTTATGAAGTCATTGATGAAGTGTGTAATGACATTCTTAAACATTTGTAAGCTATCATTTATACTACCACATATTTCATCATGTTTCAAATGATATATTATTATTTTTTAACACTTATAATTTCTTGTTCTTTATTTCATGTATCATTTAATTTTATATACACTTTCTCCTTTGGTCTTATTCGGACTTGTTAACTTAACTATTACATTGGTATTTTTTTTTTCAATTCTCTCATTGCATCCTTGTGATCATTTGGTAATTTACTTTTTATTCCATTCTTCCTTGTTAGGTTTATCCAACCATTATGTCCTTGTGATCCTTTGGTAATTTACTTTTATTTTACCTTCCCACTTGGGTTTATCCAAGCTTATTAACCTAATGTTACCTTGGTAATTTAATTTTCATGTTTCCCCTCTTGGGTTTATCTCACATGTTTTATCTATCCCTTATTGGGTTTTACACCTATCTATGCTCATGTTATACCTATAGTTGGTTTACATTATCTATATAGTGGCATTACCACCCTTTTCCTCCATTTTCACCTCCCTTCATGGGCTTACCTCCTTCCTCATATACTTATTATGTGATTTGAAGCAAATTAACATGTACTTCCAAATCTCTTTATTCATAGTCTCTCCTAAAGCAAAACCTACCCTCTCATGGTCAACTACTAGCATGCCATCATTTTATCACCTTAATTTTTTTTGGACTTTGAAAAATTTTTTGTGGACTCCTCAAAGTCTTTATCTTTCCCACTTGAGGCACCCTTAGGTCAGAGGTAATATTTCACCCTCTCCAAAGTGTGAGTCTAAAAGTATCTTAGTGTCCTTGTTTTTAGGTTCTTTTCTTTAGCAGCTAAGTGTAATCTCTCTTGTGTTGTTTCCTTAAAAATCCATTGATTGACCTTCCAAATTCATATGGAGGAGGAAAACAAAAAGATTCAAATTTAAAATCCAAGATATCAAAATAAAATCTCAAAATTCAAGTCACATAAAAGATGTGATCAAATCATTGGCATGTACCCTATCCTAGTTGAATCTAAAACTCCATAGTTGGCCTCATAGTAGAGCTGGAGGTCCATTGGAGTGTGTTAGGCTACTATAATGGGATAAGAGGCCTCATATCTATCATTTGTGTCACCTTTATTTTAATGCAAGTACCTAATCCTCATAGTTGGTTGATGGATTTGCTGGGGTCATAAAGATCAAGGAACACATCATGTGAAGGTAGACACCTTTACATTTTATTGCATAAGCCTTAATGGGATAATCTATGCACTTCAGTATTTATTCCAATCTTTAGACTTGTTAGGCAAGGTTCCTAAGCCATTGATGTCAAAAACTCTCAGTCTTATCTGCCTGATTAGAATGTATTATCGTTGCTAAGGATTTTCACATCACCCTCATGGTGCCTTGTTTCCTTATTTCACATATCTTCATTATAAATATCTCTTTAATGTATATTGTTTCTATTTGACCACATCCCTCTTATTTATATTCCTTTTCTATATCACTACTTTAGATTTGAATCCTATGTTCTAGCACTAGCCAAAGGTTTGAGTTTAAGATTAAAAGACATTGGGGGATCAATTGGGCCTTCCTCACAAACACTCATATCTTGATATCACCTTTACATCTACATCATCTTTATCATCTTAGTTTTGGCATTAGATGGTCCTATCATTTTAACAAAAAATTAATTGATTTGGTTCTCACTCATTTCTTTGCATCTATTTTTACATAAATTTTATTTGAATTAAATTATTTTATCTACATACATTTGATGTATTATGACCCCTTCATTTTTACACATATTGCTAGCAAATGTTCTTGGAAATACTCCAAAACATGTTAATTATATGGATAGCTTACATAGGGGATAGTAACAAGAAGGCACAAAAAGAGATTGCAGTATTATATACCATCTATGATATAAAAAGATGCACCTAAAGAGAAAGAACTTAGATTCTAACATAAGATGAAACATAATTGGCATAGCATTCAAGCATAGATTAAATTAAAATAAATTACTTGTTGTGCATTAGCCATATATATAAAAGAAGATTAAGAAAACCATAATAGAACAATTCTATTAATTTTTATCAACACATCGGAACCATATTCTATTATAGTAAAGTGATATATATAGTATTTTACAATCTACTGTCTCTTCATAATCCAACTTTTGAGATACAAAATGAAAGACTCTTCACATTATTCTACTACCTGATTAGGATTATAAGGCTGAATATATATACAAAAGACAAAATCATATACTTCGCACGTGTCCTTTTATTATACTTTGTGGTTTTACCATGCTCCATTCTTCATCCAGCACTTTCCCAGACTTAAATATTTCTCTCATCCTGATGCAAAGTTGCAAGCTAACCTAAATTGAATTGAAAGATAAGCCATTAAAAAAAAAAAGCTATTGCTCCAGGTGTTGTTTACCATTTTTCACCCTTTACACATTACTTATCCACCTTTTCAGGTTCTTAATAGACTAGCATAACTAGGTGGCTACCTTTTATGGGTTTTTAACCATTTTATCCCTGCTCCTAATGTTTAGACTATCTTACAAAAAAAATTAATATTATTTAAGTCATAAAAAGGATGTGCAAATTACTTACTATTATAGTGGAGGAGGTGTTTGACATCTCATATCCATTGGCTAGAAATATGTGATGCTTCTTATGCAGCCTTTATATGAGTTGTGGTTGCTACTTATGCATGTTTTTTTGAATATTTGTGTTCTATATCCTAAGTTTTTACTTTAGACTTGGCCTTAACATCATCTTTATCTTCTTCTTCAACCTTAGCCTTAACATCAGTTTGAGCTTTGGCTTTAGCATCTACCTCATAGCTTTGGCTTCAACTTCAGCCTTAGCTTTATCTTGGGTTGCTTGTGCTTCTACTACATGTGTAAGTTATTCTTTAGTAGCCTTGGATTGAGATTATTACTCTTTACATTTTAATTGTTCATCTTGTGCCTCTTGTTATCATTATTGGGCTTCATCCTGTTCTTTCTTCTTTGCCTTTACTTCTTCAACCTATTTGTGCACAACTTTTACTTCCTCAGCTTTCTCCCTTATAGCTTCAACTTCTTCGGCTTTCTTCTGCATGACCCCTACTTCTTCAGCCTTATTCTTTATAGCTTCATCTTCTTTTCCTTGCTTTCACATAGCCTCTACTTCTTCAACCTTCTTTTATATTTTAGCACCTATGTCTTGTTTCTTTTGTTGTTGACATTGCACAGCGTCTTGTTTTATTTCTTACATTATTGTTGGTTGTGCTTGTTCCTATTTTTTCTTCTTCCTTCACCTCCTTTGGGTCAGGTGTGTCTTATATAGTTTATTCTTTAGATACTACCTCGGTTGTATTTGTATCCATGGGTTTTTCACCACCTTCAAGGTCTACAAGCTTAGTGTTTGATTAAATATGCTTGAGTGATTGTGATTCACCCATCTAACATTTGCATACTAATTTATTTTCATTAGATTTACATAGAGGTGTGAGAGACTAATTTTGCTTCTTTAGAACCTAGGGTTGAGGCTATTGTTATGTTTTTTGAGACTGTTGTGCACTACTTTATTATACAGGCTTGCCAAAAGACACCATCCTTTCCTGTATAGTTTGTGATGGTTTAGTATAAGGGTGTGTGCATGATTATTAGAACAAGATTGGTGTAGGACTTCCTTCTTTAGGTAAATCCACCATATGTGTATATGATGATCTTGTAGCTAGCTCTATTGAAAATATCTCAGCCTCCAACTTGTACCAAGTTGCTTCTTGTCCTATAGTATCAACAAGAATAGAAGGAAGTGGTTGAGTAATATCAACCCAAAGGTCTTTTCTTACATTATTTTGCACTTGAAAAGTGCACACTACTTTCCAAAAGAATATCTCTTTCTCCTCCTCTTTATTTTACACCTCTTTTTTGATATCATCCAACATTGATTAGAGCACTTCTTATTTTTCTATCCCCAACTTAGGTAGATCACACTTAGTTGTTATCCTTGGAACCATAAGATTATCAAGCTAGGACTTTATTTAATGGGTTATTTATTTAGTGGTGGTCATGAGGTTATACACGTACATGATTTCCTCTTACCTTTCTCTTATTTTGGTAGAGCTTATGGTTATGTTGGTTGCGATGGTTGAGCATGTGATTGTGTTGGTTATTGCAGAGATGCTTGCTCCATTTTTGGTTGTTGTGTCTCTAAAGGAATGGCTTAAAATAGTGGAACTGACCTCATAGCTAAGGCTTTTTGCCTATACACTTCAACCTTCACTTTGACCATTTAAATGAAAAATGGCATCAGGGTCACAGTTGGAGTAGCCAACTCATGAACCTTGATCTAAATGCCATTATGTAATTTGGTGATTGAAGTATGTTATCCCAAATAATTCATTACATCTTGTGGGATCCTTAGGTGTGTTCAAATCAAGGTTAGGTATTCAAGCCACCATGTGTTAAATTTCCCCAAATTCATGTAATACTACCTGATTTTGGTCTATGTGATATTTTTAAATGCATTACCAGGACAAAAATCTACAGTTATATTAATTGGACCTAATGGAAACTTACACTACATGAAACACAAAAAGAACCAAAATTTGGTACCAAAATATCTATGTGCTTCCCACAAGTACATTTTATATATTAGTGGTGAGCTTGGTTGCCAAAAACTCAAGCCATTGAAGTCCTCCCATAGCTTTATCATGTGATAGGTAATATCAATTATGCCTCTTATTGCTTTATTTACTTGCTTGGTGGTTTGCCAAAACATTTCGGTGATGCATTATACCATGATGTATAGTGAAGCATCCTAAATCGAGTCAATGGGTGTTCCTTGCCCTACCCTTCTAGTATATTTTTCCCTAATATCTGAATGGATTGGTAATGATATAAACTTATAAGAGAGTAAAGATTTATCATGATTGGTAAGGTCAGTGGCTCATACCATGGTATGCACAGTGATCTAAATTGTAATATATTGAGCTAAATGGATATCCCCTTGATTTTATCAGCTGAACAAAGTCATCATGACCTCATATAACTACCCAAATATAGGTATCTTAAGCAATCTTTAATGTCAGAGCCTTGTAGTGGATGTTAAAATGTGAGGGATCCTACTTGTGTTACTCTTTGAGTATCCTGGGCAAAAAAGAGTATTTTATGCTACGTCTATAAAATTGAATGGATCTAGATCATTATAATTAGTTTATTAAAGACCTAGCCTAATCCCCATTTCCTCTTTTTGTGCATCTAATAGCAAATTTAATAATTAACCTCTCTCCATGGTTTGATTGGTGGTCTAGATTAAATGACTTATTTGCTTAGTTGTGATCTAGTTCAAAATTTGTTTGCGATTAGGTATTATAAAAGCATATAATAGAAGCCTATTGTTAGCTAAAGTTTATAATGTTTTAGGTTGTCTATACCCTGCTCTTATATAGATGTTGGTGCTCATTTTTGTGTCACTTCCTACTTTGAATGCATTGATTACTTGTGCATGAATGTTCCTTTTTCAATTAATATTAATTTCTAGAAGTTACTTTGATAGGAACATTTAGTGTTTAGTATATTTGATTTACTTCTTTGGTAGTTATTATATGTGAGTATATTTCCTTTCATCTAATCAATTTGCCTTATGATTCCACTTGTCCATTTACTACCAAATATGTTTTGAAAAAGATACAATCTTTTTAAATTGATGCATCATTAATGGTCTGACTTGACCATTGACCTTCCATTTTCCATACCTATCTTTTCATTTCCTTCTTGGACTTAATTAAAATGTTCGATGTAATTGTGTACAACTATCTTCTATGAGTTATCTCTAGAATGTGATCTCACCCTGTGATGATAATTGCTTCCTAGTGGTTGTGATGTGTTGCTCTATAACGAAAATGTTATGTAAAAAATATAACCTAAGAAAATAAAATAAAAACAAACAACATTAAATAAAATACTAACTACATGGTGCTACTTAGTACCCACTTAAATTTTTAGTTGAATGATAGATATTAAAGATGATATAGCTTAATCCTATAGCCATTTATACATCTTGGTAATATGGTTCCCTACAAATATTTCAGCATTATGGTACCCTATGGTGATACTTAATGAATGATATAGGGTCCTTTTCATCTAATGCATAGATTTCTTAGGAATGCTTTAAATATGCTCTCATAAAGCAATATTATTTGTTGTAGGTAAAATTGTTTAGATTGCAAGTTGTGATCGTGTCATGCTTTCTCAATCTGCTTATTAATCTATTGTATCAACTATGCCCTTTGTTTAATTTCTTCCATCTTTGTGAAATCCATCAATTGTGCCTTTAATAAATCCTAATCTCTTAGTCTCATTACCATCACAATGCATAGACTAGGAATAATATACTACATAGTCATTATTACCTCAAGGCCATATACTAGTTGAAATTGAGTGAACCCTTTAGCTTTCTTGTAATGTGTTCTATAAGCCCATAGAGTCATAGGAATTTAGTCTTCACAATCATCCCTTTGTACATTATAATTTTTTGTTAAATACTTTATTGGATGCTTATGCTTGTCCATTTTCTTATGGATGGTAAGCCTTGCTTTTATGGTGCAATATCATGAACTCTTCAGTGAGAGTCTTGATAGTACTATTTAGTAAATGTGTGACTCTATCACTTACTAGATTAACTAGACATCCAAGCCTCATGATGATGTTTTTATATAAAAATTTAGTAGCATCTTTCACACCGTAGCTTGGATTAGTAATAGCTTCCACCCATTTAATGAAATAATCTATCATAATAATAATATATTAAGAGTGATTGCACTTCCTTGGAGGAGTTATAGGTCCAAAAAAAACAATTCCCCTCTGTTAAAAGGGTTGTTACATAATCATGGGTACCAAAATAATTTTTTTGTCTTGGTTTAGCTTGCCCATTTGTTGATAGATGTCGCAGTGTTTAGTAACTATGTGCACATCTTGAAATAACATCAGCCACCAAATATCACTCTGTAATATTTCTTTGCAGTGGCTTCTCTTGCAAAATGACCCCTTGAAATTCCTTGATGAGCCTATTTAAGAATTTGTGTTAACTCGTGATATAAAGATACTTTGCATAATACATCATATTTACTAAGCTTGTATAAGAATCCATTAATAAGGTTATACGATATGGCTTGGGTAACCATTTGCTTCTTATCCCACTCAGTGTAGTGCATAAGAAAAGTTCCTTGTTTCAAGAAATTTTCAATGTCTTCCATGTTATCAAGAACTATAGAAGTTATAAATAAATGCACATGTAGGGATTCATCTTCAAGTTCCTATAGTTCCTCCCCATTGTGAAGTATGTTGAGGTGATCTAGCCCCACATTCTCTTAGCCTAGCTTAACATTAATAAAAAATTGAATTTATTGAAAGAGTATTAACCATATTGATATGTGTCCTCCCAAAATTAGCTGATTAACCAGGTATCACAATGCCTGGTGATCTGTGAAGAAATCAAAACGAGTAG
This sequence comes from Torreya grandis, assembly GCA_037957365.1. Lineage (NCBI taxonomy): Eukaryota > Viridiplantae > Streptophyta > Pinopsida > Cupressales > Taxaceae > Torreya > Torreya grandis. The sequence goes on from JARHVA010001081.1 coordinate 1,888,914, forward strand.
CCAATGAGTAATGCCAAAAAATTTGTAATGTGAATACCATGGCTAGTGTTTTTCTTTGTATTCATGTAATTTTTTTCTACAATTGATAGTTTCCTGCTAGAAAAATGTATCAGGTGGTCCAACCCACCTTCACCTGGCTATGCTAAGACAACTCCTACTATGGTGCCATAAGAATCCACATGTACGTGGAATGGCTTCTTTCAATTAGGAAATACTAAGATCGGTGTTATTACCAATCTTTATTTTAACTCAATGAATATTGTTTTACATTTTGGTGTCTATTCAAATTTTGTATCCTTGCACAGTAATTTTTCCATGGAAGCAGATATAGTTGCATACCCTTTTATAAACTTTTGATAATATCTCGTATGACCAAGAAAGGTATGCACTTCAGTTGAGTTAGTGGGAGGTGGCATTCCTATTATAACAATAATTTTAGCTGGGTCGATCAAAATACCATCGTTACACACAACATGAACTAATAAAACATCGAAAGGTGTAAAGAATAGACACTTATTTAAGTTTAAATTGATGCACAAATCTTGACATCACTCTAACATCAATCTTAATTTTTAAAAAAAATCTTTAAATAGAGAGAACATAGACTAATTATCCAAATAGACTTCCAATAAATCATGGATGAAATATTTGAATGTGTTTACCACATCTCTAAAAAATATAACATATGCATTTAATAAACCAAATGTCATTAACTTCTATGTGAACAATCCCCATTCAGTAGCAAAGGTGGTCTTAGTTTGATCCTCCTTGAAAATTAGAATCTAGTGATATCCACATAAACCATCTGTAAATGAATATATTTCATGCCCATAAATGGATTCAAGGACTTCATCTATAAAAGGAATTGGAAAAGGATCATTAACACAAGCATCATCGAGTGCACGATAGTCCTCGCACACCCAAATTTCTCTTATATTATTAGATTGAACAACCATGGGACTCACCCACTCTGCCTTTTCAAATAGATAAATGACTCTAGCTTCTTGTATTCAATCAAGTTAGGCCTTTACTTTGATCTTCATATTAGGATTGACCATGTAAGGTCACTTTTTGATAGGGCATGCACACTCTTTTAGTTAAATGTACATTTCTTTTAGAGATGGATATATGCCTTTTACCTCTGAGAATTTTCTTAGAAACACATCTTGATAATCCCTTAACAATTGAAAGGCCTCAGAGAATTTTTCTTATCCCCAATAATCTCCCACTATTTCAATCTTAGGGGCTGACTCTATCCCAATATTTCCTTCAATGTTTCACAAAGGTTTTTGATATATGTTACTTGATCCACTAAGCAAATTATATTGAATAATGCACTTGCCTTCATGTTACGTAATGTTGATGTTGTGCAATTTTTCCTCTTCCACTTGCTTTGTGTTTTGCATTGGTTTGGGTTCATCTTCACATTGTGGCTCAAAGAAACCTTCTAGATTGAGATCTCCATCATTGTTACTATCACTTGATTCTATCAGATCATTGATTATTATATTACATGGATAAATAAGAAATTGTTCTTTTTGGTTGGATTTGTAATTGTGTAGTGAAAATTCATGTACAACCTCTTGATGACATGATGATTCAGCTACAATTGCTAAATATTCTACTCATCCATGACATAGAAAAAATTTAATTTTTTACAGGGCATTATGTACTAGTGGATTATCATCTTCAAACACAAAAGTTTGAATGAAATATTGATAAAGATGCACCCAATATTTGATTTCTCTTCTACATTCTTAATGCATATACCAAGATGTTGGTAGAGGGACTAGGGTTTGGGTGAATATGTGCACCCAATATCATGGTTCTACTCCTTATATGGTCCATATATCCACACAGTGATGGATGTGCAATTTTAAGCATTGACCTTCTTAAAAGAAAAGCCATTCTATTTTCAGACTAGTTGGTTATTGAAACCTTGTACATAAGATTTCGCATGCTTCCTCCCACTGTATTTCTAAGTTTATATGTACTACCCACCATGTCGTAGTGATTATTTTTAGTACATAGTTTAGTATGTTGACTCACTGATCCACCTCTAGTACATGGTGTTCAAGCCTTAATATAAATGGATTGAGATATTTTGTCTCAAAATATTGAGGTACCTAGAATTCTATAGTGAACACCATGCACAGAGGTCACAACTCATGATCTATGCAAGACCAATTCAAGATGTGTGCATCTAAGTTACCACTCATCAATGATGAAGAATCATAGGGTAGAATACCTTATGGGGTTAGTTCAATATATTCTATCATAGTTGCATTAGTATTATACAGGAATTCTACTTCAGATCTTGTTAGAAAGTACACTGAAGGAAAAACATAACCTTCGATGTGAACCTACCTAACCAAAGACTTTGTTATAACAAGTTTGAATCCTATTCATTGTTCTTGTCGTGTAGTAACTGGTTTCCAATCTTGACACTCTACAGACCACACCCCATTTTTCCTTTCATCTACCCAATTTAAACCAGCTATTGTCCCCATAAGAATAAGGAGACTCTGGCTCTTTTGGGATGATATATGGATTTTAATCATACTTATTTAGGGGTATGACCACTATTTTATCTTTTTGATGCATATTTTAACTGATTGTGCATAGTGTTGATGGTCATTTGTCCATCATAATCCCATTTCTTACTGATTAAGGTAGGGTAATGAATCTCTGCTATCTTCATGTCGATGACCTCAAAGTCCCCTCATAAGATGAGCTCAGCCACTTTAATTTCAAACTATTAATAGGTTTGACTCTACCATAATCCACCAAACTCAATGTTATTAGACTGTAGCTCAGAGTTCATCAACCAATGGCTTCCCATGTTGATCAGGGAATCATATTGACTATGTTTCCAAAGTCAAATACTATATTTGGAATTTCATATCCAACCAACTTAATCTCCATTCATGAATCCAAATCCCAAGGCTTCTTGGTCTTGACATACCAAATTACTTTATTGACCCTTGTTTGTCCTTATTGTGCACCCTCTAGGAGATTGTTTAGGAGATTAGTGATATTCTAAGATATATCCTCATTAAATAATATAATAAGTAGTCTCATCAGATCTATTAATGTAGTCACAACAACCTCTTGCTTCATTATCCTAATAATCTACCATACATTTGAGCATCAATAGTTGTGTTATTGTCCCCATAAATTGGTTTTTGTTGTATTTCCTATAATACCTAGACAGCTTGATACATCAAATTATTTTCTGTAGTAAGATCAGGATATTTATCCCACTAAAATTTTCTAATGCCATGATCCTAAGGCATTTCTAAAGGAGGTAAGCCTTGTTCATTTCTTCGTTGCCTTGGAATGGCTTGTACAAATACATTTTCTTTTAGTTGCACATTGATCATATTTACATTGTGCACTGGCTTATCCTTTTTTTGTTTCTCCAAAATTAGGTAATCTTCCGTTTGATGTTGACCTTCGACCATGCAGTATACATAACAGAATTTTTTTTAGGGTTGGTGGGGTATTTCCTTGCATAATGATTATATGTGTCACATAGATAACATTACATAGGGAGTCAAGCTTGTTGATTATCATTATTGTGACCTCCTTGATATCTCTCATGATATCAACCCCTATATCCCCCTATACAACCTCCTCTATTTTATTGATATCTCCACCCTTGTGATTGTTTTCTAGCATATCCTCCTTTTTTATTTGTCTGTGCATCATATACCCCATATTAGTATTGAGGATAACTTGGAGTCCAATTTACCTATTGTTGCTGAAGATTTGTATTATTCTAGGGTTGTGCATATTGACTAAAATATTGGTATGATAGAGATGACATATTATTCTATTTTGCTAGGCCCTATGACTGATACTATGGTGATAAAGGAATTTGATATTGAGGTGACAAAGGTATCCATCCCAAACTACCTTGAGTCATATTTGTCATTTCCACATCTGGTCTAAGAATTACTTGCTTCAAGGTTGGTATTTACTAAGCTACAATTATGAAGACGTTCTTCATTATATCTTGTTTTAATTCTTGTAAATTTAGGCATCATGTCCCATCATGATTTTTATATTTTAAAAAATTATAATACATGTCATGTGACTTTTGGATATATTGTTGGATAAGATGGCACTTAGATATAGGATGTCCAACTACCTTGCATATTACACAAAATTATGTTTTAATTGTTGGATAGTCATTTCTATGATTTCCCTCTCAACCATATTATATACACCATAAACCTAGCTTAGGATTATCATTTTCATGCATCTCATCCATCTTCCTCATAAAAACATCTAAATTAGATTTTACTTTTGATCCCATCAATGGAAGATCTGCATAATCTTCTATCTATTATACCCATATGGCATCAGATCGAGCATCGACCTTGGTAGAGAATTGGGATTATGTAATAGCGAACCTTATTATTGGTCATAGACCCTCTATGAACTAAGCAAACTTGTCTTTATCTTATAAAATAAAATCAATTTTGTTCATCACATAGAAAAACCTACGATCATATTCTTCAATCGTTTCTTTAAATTTTTTCCAAATTTCCTTCAAGTCTTGAATAACTTGATTGGAACATTTTTTACCTTAAATTCTATTATTACCAAATCTTTAACTTGTGTGAGATCGAGGGCATTTACAATTCTTTTTTAAATAAACTCCAAGGCATGTCCTACCAAAGCCCCTATGAGTTCACACTTCTTCACATCATCCAATATTACCCCTTTTATAATTCATTTCATTTCACAGGTTACCAAGTATTGTTTGAGGTTCATAGACCCATCATAACACATTAAAGGCACAAACATACCTATTTTAAGCACCATAACTAGTAGGATGGTAGTTGTTACTATAGATGCCTAAATACTAGCAACTATGACTAGTGGTGACTACGCACTTGTTGATACGATGTTAGGTGAGTACATAGTGTTTAATGTGACTATAGGCTATTGCAAACTAATATTTCCAAGAGTAAAAATAAATATTGCTTCTTGTAACTTCTTTATTTCTAATGCCCACTTGGTTTTTAAACTGAGATTTCCAAACTTGTCAGTAAAGAAATCAAACCAACCTCAATCTGCTTCTCTCTATACTTTTTATACCTTCAAAAAATATAGTGGGCTTAGGGGATGCATACCCTTGAAATGAATGACAATTATTTCTAACTTCTTCTAACTTTGAACTTGAACCTACATTATTAATGCCTTTAATTTTAACATTTCCCTAGGAACTTTCCTACCTGATTCTAACCAAAAACCCTTCCCTTAACTGCGATCTACCTCTACTTCCTAACTATTCTACCTCTGCATCACTACTTCCAACATGTTCTTCCTCATCAAGCCTTTTCTCATATTGCACATACCTTTTTCTTTCAATATTTTCCACATCTTCTCTTAGCAACCTCTCTTCTCTAGCATCTTTTTCTTGTATTTCCAACTCTAGCACTTTCTTCTCTACTCCTAGTCCTATTTGTAGTTGCGTCTTGGTCTTTTGTCTTATTCCACATTCTTTGTTATCACAGTTCTTTTTCTAGTCCTATAATTTTATTCTCATTCTGAGTCTTTTCACCTTCTATTTTCTAGGATCAAGTTCAAGTTTCTTTTACTCAATTTTTCATCATTCACATCTTCCTAGATGCACTCCCATGGTACCCTAAAATACTACTCCATGTTGATTAGAGTAGGCACCATGGCCTTTTCCACAACCAACATCTTTATCAACAAAGGTAGTCACTATAAAAAATTTCCTCTGATTCCTCAAACAAATCGATCTTGTGCAGTCTCAAAACATACATATCCTTGTATTACAAACTCAGTAATGTAGCCATAAATTATAGCCTTCATCCAATAATCTACTATTTGGGACCAATTAGTATCTAGGTTGTGCAATCTTTATAGTTTTTTCTTGGTCCAAACTATAAATTATACTCTCCTCGGACTGAAGCAATAGTATTCTAATCTAGCTAGCTATGTAGCTAACAATCCAGGTAACTCGCACCAAAAAAAATCATAGATTTCACCATAGAGGTGTTCTTGGATAATCCCCTCTATAGTTTTTTTGACTCTCTGTGCTTCTTCTTTTGAAAAGTTCCATATTCTCTCATCTAACCATCTTTTTATGTCTCTCTGCCCTAGCAACCATCTCAGCATATTTCATCCAAATAGCTTCCACACTCATTGCACCATTGTTATTAGAGACTCTTGGAAATACTCCAGAACATACTAATTATAAGGATAGTTTGTGCAGAGGAGAGTAACAAAAAGGCACAAAAAGAGACTACAATGTTACATACCATCTACAATATACAAAGATGCACCTAAAGAGTAATAAGAACTTAGATGCCAATAGAACACAGAATATAACTAACATAGCATTTGAGAACATACTAAGTAAAATAGAGTACTCGTTGTGCATTAGCCATATATATAAAAGAAAATTACGAAAACCACAACAAAATGATTATGTTAATCTCTATCATTACATCAAAACCATATTCTATTACAGTAAAGTGTTATATATAGTTTGTTATAATGTGTTGTCTCTTCACATTCCAGCCTTTTGAGATACAAAAAGAAAGACTCTTCGCATTCTTATATTTCCTGATTAGACTTACAAGGCTGAATACATACAAAATTTATATCAAAGACAAAATAATATAATTCACACATGTATCCTTCTATTATACTTTGTGTTTTTACCATTCTCCATTCTTCGTCCAACATATATTTTGTTTTCTTAGATTTTTCTAACTACTTACATTTGATGTCTTACAACCCCTATCATTTTTACACATCTTTTGGTTGTTTAGACTTTCCTATCTACTTGAATTTGATATATTATGATATTTATTTTTTACACATCTTTTGCCTTATCATATTCTCTTATCTACTTACATCTGATGTATTATGACCCTTACTTTTATTTTTACACATCTTTTATTTGACTTAGATTTCTATATCTACTTAAATTTGATGTCTTTCGACTTTACTATTCTCACGCATCTTTTTTTTTACTTATATTTTTCTATCTATTTAGATTAGATGTCATATATACCATTTGACACTGTGCCTTTCATTTTTTTATCCTAGGTCATATACATGCTCACATTTGTTATATGAAAGAATGAAACACACCAAACAACATCATAAAATCATGTTATAAATGCTATATCTACTTAAATCAAGATAAACATCAACAACGTACACATGTAAATAAAAATATGGAAAAAACTATTATACATATAAAATATTTTCTACATCATAATCCAAAATCATAAATACGTCTTATATAAAATCTCATGCACCACCTTCCACCCTAATTGACATAACATCTTTAGCCTCTATAAGGGATGGAGTCACGGATTACTCTCTATAATGTGATCATTTTGCCTCTACATGGGTTGCAACCAATAACCTCTCTAACTCCAAAATATGTGCTCCATCTACACACTCTTTCGCTATCCCATTAGCTTTTTTGGCCATGTGTGTTGCCTACTCCCTCATCGGGGCTTGTTGGGCATCTATGACTTATTTCATCAATGCAACATCCCCTCCATGGAAACTACAATAGATGTAGAAGGATATAGGTTTTGTCCTCATCTCTATAAAGACTAGGCAACCTCTCTTACAATCCTAAATGATAAAATATGAACCCTAGTCAATGACACAACTAGATTCGGCATCACCGTAGTATCATTTTATGGAAACACATCATCTAGTATCTCACGATGTGTGGCCTCGATCAATGAGTGCCACCTAGTTTTTTCTTTGAAATTCCACACATTAGACATCTATATATCAAAATATCTATCTACCTCACTATTATATTTTCTATCATGACTATAAATTCTAAGAAATATAGTGTTCAAAAAACCAATATTGTTACTTGGATGTGTTAGCTCATCATAGATGCACTCTTCATCCTATTGGCCACTAAGGACTACATCATCCTCCCTTTGTTATGTCATAAGGCCCAACTCCCATCTCTCTTTTTGAAATAATACACTAACGATCTCAACCTCATATAATAGGTGTGTCTCTCTATATCTCTAGCCAACATCTCCATAATATGGAATCCCTGGGGTCCTAAGTAGCCTATGCCCAACCACATCAACCTCCACTCCCCCAAACTTGGGTTTTCTTCTCTCCCTATCCCTCTTCAGTTGGGGCAACTTCATGTACCTCAGGGATGTGCTACCTAAGAAATCCCTACCAAAATTGCCTCTTGAATAGGCATTTATACATGTACCTCCTCTCTAGTTGTAGTTATCTCCACACATCATCATTGTCTCCTCCCCTGATGCTAAGGAGTGTGTTAGGGTCTGAATACTTGGACTCATAGCTATGGTCTCTATCCTATAGACCCTATGGTTCCCTCACATATCTTGCCATATAAAGGTGAAAATCCATAGGTGTCATTGGGTGTGGCAACCCAAACTAACCAAGTACCTTGTAAGCTTGACCAATATCTAAGATCACACTGGATATGGACAAGTTGGACATGCATCCACTGAACCTATATCTGGATTTTATGTGATGGCACCCTTTGCATGGTCTCTAGTTTTAGATATCCAGTCTGAGA